>CM067367.1:46195239-46647739 GCA_034401795.1 Chaetoderma sp. LZ-2023a
AATTTCACAGAGTGGAAGGTCTATGACCCCTGCATTGTAAGCTTTTTCTGTCTTAGACAGCAACAGCTTGCAGCACCATTGTTTCCATGTGTTTCTTCTAAGTCCAACTTATTATTAACATTTTTTCCATATTGATCTTAGCCCCATTAACCCTAGAATTTGTTCAAGAAATTTTAATTTTCTCAGAAAATGTCCATTTGCAGACCAAGAGAAGACTATTTTTGAAAATTTACCACTGGAAATGACAGGCTCGGTTATCGAGCCAGTCATTCCAGTGGTAAATTATCAAAAATAGTTTTCTCTTGGCCTGCAAATGGACATTTGTCATGACCACTGCAGAAGCCGTTTTGGCTGATATGAGTGTAGCATTAACCCTTGAAATGCCAGCGTTGTTATTTCAAAACAAATATACAGCAAAGCTGTTGAATTTCGTAAAACTAATTTGAAACGGAAGCTGTTGCTCCCAGTCAATTATTTTGAAAATATTCAACAAAATATTCCTTATATCATAGAGAATTTGTTGTATGTTCTTAAAGGGTTACACGGTACATCTATCTAAGCCTTGAGTCTGTTATTTTTAGTATCAGATAAATGCAGCTATGACAACTTTTAATCCCTACTTGATCCTTTAATGATTAAACTGGCCAAAACCTGCCTCTGCAGTAACCTTGAGTCATGTCCATCTGCAGGTAAAGAGAAGAATATTTTTCCAAATTTACCACTGGAATGGCTGGCTCGATAATCGAGCCAGTCATTCCAGTGGTAAATTTGAAAAAAGACATCTTTACCTGCAGTTGGACATTCAATAAGGAAATATTTAGATTTTCGTGAACAAATTTGACCAGTAAAGGGTTAAATAGTTATCTTATTTTAATTTACACTATTACCCCGGTATTTACATTCATGACATATCTATACAGGATATTAATATAGTCACTCATTATACTGGTGGAGAGAATTCATGATATTCCAGATATGATGCCATACATAAAGCATTGCTTATCCTTGTTTGTTTATTATGCATTTAGATTAAAGCTGTACATTTATTTTATATACGATACGTATTGATAGATACATTAAAGTTGGCTGGGCGGATGAAACGGGATACCGCCCATTCAGGCACTCTCGCATGCACACACGCACGCATGCATGCACACACACTAAACACTATATTAATTGCACCAGATGCGGTTATGTCAAGAGTTTGTATATCCCGACAAAGTTGCGAGTCATGACCTAAAGTTCATAAACCTCAGGTTTCCAGAGTATAGCTTTAGACCACCAACTACAGTGCAGATTCACTTCAAATTTGTTACAATACCAAAATCTTAATGAGTCAAATTCATCCATATTCGCCAGCATTATTTCCAGAGAAACATTTTATCAAAGACTGGGCATCCACTGGATAATATTAAAATGTGTGTCGGCAGGCATGTATGTTTGCAACACATAGAAGTTTTATTGAGTTGGAATATGTGCGGTTTTCAGGAACTTGCACACTTATACATACATGTAAGTAAGAATAGGTGGATTCATTTCTAGCTATGCCCTGCCCATTTATAGCTAAGCTCCGCCCACTTTGTACATGCATTTTAGAATCAATTTTAACACTTTGAACACTCAATTCCCAGAATCTCAATTTCAAGGTAACTACATGTATACAGGTATGTTGTTGTATGTTTTTTTACTAATTTGACCGAGCACTGTTGCTGCCTATCGATATGTAACATTACAAGTTAGACAGTGAAGCATAAGATAATGTACTAATCTTTGCAATGTATGATACAGTTTGAAATTAACCCAGATATGCAACAGCTCCAGTCAAATTTGTTTCAAAATATCTCACAGAATGTTTATTAAATTGTAAATTCACCAAAGACTTAAAGTTCAGATGGTTACTGTTGGACCTTTATCCATTTCATGTCAGACCTACGACATTTGATTGTGACATCAGCTAACAAGTGACATATTAGTCTAGTCCTAGTCTAATTGATGAATCTGATCTGTTGCTCAAGTATATAACGGCATAATCAATTACGTCACATGTAGACTGGCGTCACAATCAAATATGTAATGAATGACATAGTCCGTCATGAACTTTTGAATGTCTGTTGGTTATACAACTTGTATTTGTTTACTAGTTAATAATAAACATTCTGTTAAATATTTTGAAACTAATTTAACTGAGCACTGTTGCTGCTATAGCAACATCACCCAGTCAAATTTGTTTCAAAATATGCAACCACTTACCTGTATAGTTTTCTGTAAATTAAGATTCATTGAGTTTAGGTTTCAATCAATCCCAAGACTGGCAAAGCGGGTGGCGGGACTTAGCTAGAGATTGGGAGGGGCGTAGCTACAAGTAGACTCACCCATTGAGATATAAATATGGTAACTACAATCGGTGTATATATAAACATGGTAACTACAATCGGTGTATATATAATTATGCATAACAATCTGCTGACTTGGTGTTTAATGTGTATAGAATTGTGATATAGCATTGTTAATACTGGTGTTTATAACGCAATAAAGCAGAGTACTCATCACGCTAATGTCCAATGTTGTAATACTGTGCTTATGCATTGTAGTAGGGTCAAAATATGAAATTAATGCACTAACCACCCCAAAATAGCAAGAAAACATTTTATGGTGTTTGTCTGTAGCAGATGGTATGGAGAAGAATGTATCAAAAGTTGGCAGAAATCGGAGCACCCGAAAAGGTGTAAATATGACCTAAAAAAAGATGGTCACCAATGTTTTAAAAATGGCTAAAAGCATCGCATATCTGTTAACCCTTTAACACTCATATCATTTCGGCTGAGGACAAGACACAGTGGACAAAAGTGAAGAAGGACTGATTGCAGCTGTAGGATGTTTCTACTACTACAGCCACAGAATACAGTAATCATGCATACATACAGGTAATCTGTTTGCTATTTTAGGATAACTCTTGTGGAATTTTGGTATGGCCCCAGGGGTCCCTGGGGGTGGGAAATGTGGGCTAAAAATATAATTTTTCCAAATGTGGTCATGTCACATACCATTTTGAAGCCTATGATTAGTAGACTACAGTACAAGAAATTATTTTGATCTTGGGTCAAACTGAGGATAGTGGGTGGGGTCGAAAGTGGGCACCAGTCGATTGTAAAGCAACTCCTAGACCATTGCACATAGAAACTTGAAACTTTCGGTATGATTACACATATGGGCAGGGATGTGCATGATATATTGGTATTTTGATATCACTCCCCCAGGGGCAGGGTGGGGGAAATGGTGGGCAGAAAATAAATTTTGTCAAATGTGGTCATGTCACATATCATTTTGAAGCTTGTAGTTAGTAGACTACAGGTCAAAATTATTTTGTTTTTTAGTCAATGTGAGGGAAGTGGCCAGGGGTCAATTGGGGAATCTAATTCTATATATGTACATGGCTTGGACATTGTTTTCGCAGAATATTTAGTCCTGGGCAGCCCGGGTCCTGCGGCAGCCGGATCCTGTGGTAACTTAAAAATGCAAGATATTGGTATCTTCTGATACCTCTTGTTAATGCTTCATGTTATCATATGCCACACCCACCATTTTCGTCTATGCAATATTCTTGGTCTTATCACTAGCCATATCAATATGCATATAAAATGAAACTTTACGACGTGTTGAAGCCAACTATCACTATGATTCTTCCATATCCTATCTCTGGCAGCCTTTTTTTCTATGTGAGAAAGACAACTTGTGTCTCATGACTCTTGCCTATACCGTGGTTTTTTCACTTCAAGAGATATACTTACCTCCCTAACACTATGATATTTCCTAAATATCGACCTTCACTCAATAACCCCAGATTAAAACAGATAGGTGCCCTTACTGGGCAGATAGACAGGTGACAGTCTGCCCAACCTCGCGCATGCGCAGACTATCACTGCCTCTCTTGACTATTGGCCTGAACCACATGCTTGTGTTTATCTACTACTTGCTAAGTTTTTGCTCAATTATATATCGAAGGTTGTTTTAGAGTGTTGATTATCATAATGCATCTGAGGCCACTTCAGGACTGAGGTATCAGGTGATCCCTATTACAATTATGTCTTAATTATGTCTTAATTTGTGGTGTCATATATTTCTGTGACGTGGCATAGACGTTATAGGCGCACATAAAACTGGTAACTTTCTGGCACCATAAACTGTTAATATCTCTTTATGCTTGTGTCCACAGGATCCTGTAAGGTGGTTTGTACACATCTAAGAGGGTTTGTCGCCACTATTTCCCTATAAAATGTTAGGAAAAAAGACTATGCCCAGAGTGATAGAGGCTCCCATAAGAGAGAGCGTGTCATTCTGCCATCTGGTTCCACCCCAACCCCCCCCCCCCCTTTATAAGTAAGTGAGTGGTGATGAAGAATAGTTGTCTGGTGGAGCTTCCAAGTGCAGGATGTGGTGGTATGCCTTTGCTAACAACGCAGGTGAAGAGTTATTTGAAAATATTTGATTATTTGCTACCAATATTGTTCCAGTCATACTGTTTATCTGTATCATTATCACGAGCTATTACTGTGTTCACTTCCTGTTTAGTGTGCTCTTGTATTAATACAATTCGTCTTACACCTGGATGTTGTTTGTTTGTCTGTTTCTATTTATGGAAATTATGACTTCATAATCAACCTTATTATTTTCATTATTAATATCCTCTTTGAAGTTGGTCGTTTATCTTTCTCACCGTCCTGTTTAGGCCTATAAGGCAATTCTCTTTCCTTTATGAGTTAATTAATTTATTTCCAAGATTAATTATAAAAGAAACTAACTCATTGTCGTCGGCTTGTCCCTTTTTTCAGAAGCCTTCTTGCGCCATTCCAGTTTGCTCCTAACCTTTGTGTTAAATGTTCACTTTGCGGTCCATTATTGAAATGTGATGTCTGTAAACAGTGGGGGTGGGGGCAGCGACTTATTGTCTGCATTTCTGTCATTATAGGCGAAGGATGAGGCGTCTGAGAAGTGTTCAAAGAAAAGTGTAAGTGGCAATGGTAAGAGAAATGCCTCTGTTTCTTCGGAAATGGAGTCTCAGGTTAGAGATGATCGGGGCGATGAAAAAGACAATAAAAGATTTTGTACCAGAGCTTCTCCCCAGACTTTATTGTCTTCATCTGCCCCCGAGCAGAAAATCCCCACCGCTGATTCTGGCATCTGTCATGGTCCGTGGTCCGAATATGTTTCAGAATCAGCGGTGGCTTCAGTAGATCTTGGAAGGCCCACCACCATGCCAATGGATCCTGGAACAGGCCTAAATGATCCTGACTGGAGTCTTGCCTCGTTGGTTGATCTTGTGCCGGGGCCGCTGGACACAGGCTCGCTCCAAGAGTGTCCGCGCCCGAAAGGTACCTTCCCTGGCCAGACTGGGTTAGCACACCTTGCAAGCCCAGAGGCAGTGTTTGATGGCCAGGAGGACGAGGATTTTCTGCTGGGTTCACCCGTTGAAGCCATGGACATAGAAATGGACGAACGTGCACCCTCGCCGGGAGCATGGGCGATTTTTTCCATGGGACTACTCCCGCAGTGGTAGCCTTCATGGTTTAAAGGGTGGCCTGGGTTGGAGTGGATGACCGCCATTACCGTATATCCTCGGTGAGCTGAGGATATGACACCAGCTGGTCCGGGCCATGGTGTGGTGAATTACACCCCGCACGCTTCCATGGTGCTGGCTCCTGGCTTTCCGGTGATGACTCCTGGCTTTCCGGCGATGGCGCAAGACATGCCTGCTCTCTCGGGCCCGCATATTTGCCACGGCCTGCCAGGAGTATCTACGGCTCCAGCCATGTTTACACCTGCGAGTGCTGTAGAGGATGAGGAAGGCCTGCGCCTTGTCGAGCACTCACAGGTGGCCACAGAGGAGGACAAGTCAGATGCGTGCCAATGGCTGGTAATCGTTAGGCCAGAGCTCTGTGTATAACAGTCTGCAAGCCAGCGGGACCAGCGCCTGTGGTTGGCTGGAAAGCTGGCAGTGTTGCTAGCAGAACATATAGTTGATATGTTCACGGCAGTAGAGACGTCCAATAAGCCTAATGTATGGCTTGCGAAGGCCCCTGGCCAGGTGGTGTCATATCATTGCTGGCCAATACCAGAAGTATGGTACAGTGCCAAAGCCAAGCACTGATGATCGTGCAGCGCTTGGTGAGGACACGCGACCAGGCTTCCGTTCTGACATGGGAGCACTGCGCTCAGCAAACAGCGCATTGCGTGATGCAGAGGAGAGCTCTAGAACATGTCACCCAGCCATTACAGGGTGTAGTAACAGCGTCTGCATCATGCCAAGCAAGCCCTGTCTCAGTTAAGAGAGCCATCCAGGATGGTATTAACCTGGCTCTGGACTGTATGACTAGGGAGGTGACTAGAAGTGACAGCACGAGACACGCCTTTGCACTAGACGATTTGTGTCCTTCCCAGGATTTGTACAACAGGCTGCTGCAGATGCCTATGTTAGGTGCCGGTCGCTTTGGGCGTGAGGGATGTAGACACCTCCAAGAGACGGTCACTCTAGTCAACAATCAGAGGGCGCTACACGAACAATTTGAGGTGCTTCGTAGGGAGCACGTTCACGCAGCACCCCCTGTGTACTGTCCACAGCAGGCCTGAGGTGGCACTGGTCAAGCCGAGTGGGCACAGGCTCCTCAAACGCAGCGAGCCATGCACGCACCGAGGTGGGGGCCGTGGCGGGGGGTGCGAGCCGTGGCGCTCGAAGATCTGGTCGTGGTAATCGTGCCTGATGGGCCGATTTCCACAAGAACCAAACCAATGCTAGAACCAGAGACAGTCCCACTCTTGCACTGCTTATGTCCACCTCTCTCCCTAGGTGGACCTGTGGGAGGTCGATTGGCCCTCCACAAGCAGGAGTGGGAGCGGTTAATCCAGGACCGCTTAGTTTTGCGATGGCTTTCAGCCAGGTACCAGCCTGACTGGGCGATAGGCCCACCATCGCACCTGTCTCTGGTCCCGATCTGGACTCAAATTCCAAGAGATCCAGATCAATGGTTGTGCATAGAGGAAGAGATAAACTACCTCATACAAAAAGGAGCAATTCAACCGGCACAAAATTGTCCGGGCTTCTATTCAACCGTGTTTCTAGTGACAAAGAGCACTGGCTGGTGGAGACCAATTCTCAACCTCAAGCCATTGAACAAGTTCATAGACACACAGAGTTGGAGAAGGGCATGTGGATGGCGTCAATAGATCTGAAGGATGCT
Organism: Chaetoderma sp. LZ-2023a; assembly: GCA_034401795.1. Taxonomy (NCBI): domain Eukaryota; kingdom Metazoa; phylum Mollusca; class Caudofoveata; order Chaetodermatida; family Chaetodermatidae; genus Chaetoderma; species Chaetoderma sp. LZ-2023a. Next base: position 46,202,472 of record CM067367.1, read on the forward strand.
TATTTCCACATTCCAATTGCAAAGAGTTTTCGTCGGTACCTGAGATTCACATTCCAGGGCCATCAGTGGGAATTCAAAGTTTAACCATTTTGAATTTCCACGACTCCTCGGGTCTTCACCAGGGCAGTTCTTGCAGTAACAGCATATCTCCGCAGGAGAAACATAGCAGCCCACACTTACATAGACGATTGGCTGTTAAAAGCACAATCATTAAAGTCTTACAGCAAATCTGGAGATAGTTTTGAAAACTCTCACAGACTTAGGCTGGACAATAAACTTTCAGAAATCAGAGCTGACTCCATCCCAGAAGTTTGTTTACCTGGGAATGTTCTTAGATCTAGAGATATGATATGTCTATCCTATTCAAGTAAGAGTAGAAATACTCATCTCAGTAATACAGTCAGTGTGCAACAGTCATCATGTACTGGCATGGGTTTACTTGAGAATGCTGGCGTTGATGGTTTCTCTGGAATTAGTCATTTCACAGATGGCCTTGCGCAGGTGGCCTATTCAGTTATTTCTCATGACACAATGGACCCAGAGGACAGGTTCCCTGGACTCATAGGTGTCAGTGTTGGAACCTCTTATTCACCACCTTCAGTGGTGGATGAAGAGAGAAAATGTCCTGGCGTGGGTGATGCTCACCCCTCCCCACCCTCAAATAACGATGTACACAGATGCATCAATGGAGGGAAGTATCAGGGCTTTGGAATCTGGATCAGTCACAGGAGCATATAAATAAAACTCAACAGTAGTGACTTACATAAATCGCCATGTTGGTGTCTGGATCATATGATCACCTTGAAGGCAATTTACATTCCGGGAAGGCTAAATCTGCTAGCATACTCATTGAGCCGAAGGATGAGTGTTTTTGCCCACAGAATGTCAACTAAATCAATGTGTGGCAGATCCCAACATAAATTTGTTCGCAACAAACAAGAATGCGAAGATGACGACATACGTCGCTCCGATTCCAGATCCAAGTACTTACGCAACAGATGCGTTAGCTATCAGTTGGGAGGGAATGTATGCATACGCCACACTGGATATTTGTGATGTTCTCCCCCTGCGGAAATTATTTGACAAATCAAGCTTACATTCTTGAAAAATTATAAATTTTGATTTTTAGTCTTAACGCTTCTGGCAGTAATTTTTTATTTGGGATTTTCACTTTTCCTATCTTTATCCCTGTTTTTGATGTATTTTACACTTAAACAGTGATTACAATGACTTTTTACGGTACAGCCTCCTTTACCTCCCCTTCTAGCCGTCCGTTCCTCCCACATAAATCTTTATTAACACACACAACCCAGTTAGACTCTACAAACATAGGTTGAAATTGAATTAAACTCTGCAAACATGGTATGATGTTGGATTTAATTCAAACAATTAAATTTTTGTCATCACCACTTATCAATGAGTCATTTTCTACTGAATTTGTTGTTGAAAGTTCCTCGGATGTATCCATACTCATACTATCATCTACATCATAATTGCATTGAAGCATTTGCTCTACTTGCTTTCGGCAGTGTGATCATCCTGATAGCACATTCTGTGCGTTGTAACCATACACACTGGCACGCCGTAAATTTCATGCACGCTTGATGTTTCCGATCAATTTTTGTGAATGTTTCACTGCTTCTAATTCTTGTTTCGAAGGTGTGACAGTAGTCTTGCGTTGTTTTGAAGAAGAGTTTTCACTATATGGAGGATCGGCTTCACGCTTTCTTTTGCGCCTTTTAATGGTTGGTGCTGCAGTACAAGCTCGAGTTCTTGATCTTGTGATACTTGTAGTTACTGAATCAGAAAGTTTGGTAGCACCCCAATTCGGAGCAGAACTTGTTCGACATTTGCCAACAATGATCTCTTCTCTGGTTTTCGGGATTTTGTATCCTTTTTGGAATTCTAGATAATCGTAGTGAACTGCTTCAAATGCTTGTTCTGAAACTTAGCAGTGAAGAGTTGTGCTTTTTTATCCAGAACTTCATTTCATGTGTTGCTGTCCATATCTTTGGAGATAAAAGTTGTCGATCACCTCACGTTGGAAACAGCTTGACATATGCATCTGAAAATGCTGTGTCTGCTGATTCGAATTCCTCAATAGTCTGTTCCCAATTTGGATGCAGATTCAATGACATTGTATGGGAAATAAGCTTGTTGTATGCTGAAAGCGATTCAATAAGAAGACATATGACATCATATTTGTATTGTGCAGACTTGATTGGAGGTGGATGTGAAGAACTTGAAGATGCAGGTGGTGTTGAAAGAATTTTTCTGAGTTGGTCAGTTGATTCTGCTAATTGACGACAAGCATTTCCTGCAAACGCTGCTTTCCCACCACGTTTGACATCACGATTCACACCAACTTCAGCAAGCCATTTGTTGGTAAGTTCAATGTCAAGATTCTCTAGATATTGAATGTGACATGTTACTATTCCGAGATTTAAATGAAGTTGAGGTGGCGGAAATAAGTCAAGAAGTGATTCATTATTGTGCTGTCTGACAAATTTTGCTGGCTCTGCCTGAACACTGTTGAAGTTTTTTGGATCAGCAGTACCATTCCTTTCTTCTTTCTTTCTAGCATCATTATCTGCGACAAGAGTTAATGCTGTACGGACAGTATCAGGTTCTGAATGTTTCTTCCACGGTGAAAACAAGCTCCAAATCAATGGCCGTAGAGAGCCATGCTCTCCGATTCCTGCAATTTTGTTTGCTTGTTTCATATCAACCGGAACAACGATTTCTGCATTCGGAAATTTCCGTTGAAGAACATTTTTGTCGATGAGATAATCACAGATAAATTTCGTTGATTCGAAAGTAGATGAGTTGAACGCACAACTTTAGGGAGCCTCTTCCTCCATCGACATTAAACTTTATTAGTGAGATGTCTTTGTTTGTTTTTTCTCGGATTTCTGTCACTCTTTCAATGAAATCAGCAACGTCCGTACACAGAACAGCAGCACCGTCATCTGGTGAATGATCACAATCTAGAGATTTGAAATTTTCAGCAAATACTTGATTCAGTTTTGATTTGTGCTTTCTGAATCTTGAAGCTGATGGCACTGATACATCACGTAGACCAAGAGCTGTAATCCCTCTTGCTAAGCTTCTTCCGGTTGATATCATTGCTGTTCCCATTGCTGACACATCATCCAAACTTAAAGATCTCTGTTTTAATGCAACTTTTCGCTTTCTTCGTTTCAGGGGAGATATTTCTTTCTTTGGTGATGGGGTGTTCTGCTTTTTGATTAGTTCAGAAGAAGATGCGATAAATTCAGATTTCGTGTCCGCTGGCTGCTGATTGAGCCTCGTTTGTCGAAGTTGCACAGCTGTTTCTAAATGTTCTTTAATTTGTTCTATTCGTTTATCTGAAAAGCAATGCTTTGAATCTTGCCACTGTAGATTTCGGAGGCAAGATGGACAAACTGACATTGGAAAAGCAATAATATCTGTCTTGTAGATCGGGAAGAGTTTGATTAATGCTGAAAGAGCATCTGGATTATCTGGCAAATACAGGATTTTTGAATTTTTCCCTGTCACTGAACGCCTCTCGACCTATTTGTTTAAATTTGGGACACGTCACACATTGTCTCATTCGTTGCTTGTCAATTTCCAATGCATCATTGTCATAAAACGTGTGTGGATATGGATTAAAGCTTGTTGTGAATGTAGACATCCTGTACTCATGTAATCGCCGTTTGGATGATTAAAAACCTGTAAAAGAAAAACAAATTTTATTAATAAAACCTGATAAGACACATATTTTAATGCACAGTCCATTGAAATCCGATCAGGGATAGCAATTTATGAATATTTGAATGGACTTCTACTGGAGTATGGACATTAAAACACGTACATTTCCACAAAATAGGGTAAAACATCAAACCATTGTAAAAGAAATCTGCCAGATGCCTTAAGAATAAAAATCGAAATTTACCATTTTTAGTTGTATTAGTTCGATTCCACACATAATTTCGGCAGGGGGAGAACATCGCAAATATCCGATGTGACGCACTCCCATCAGCAGTCCTGATTCCAAAAATTCTTAAGAAAATCAGGCAGGAGGAGTGCCAAGTGCTTCTGATCGCCCCAAATTGGCGACGCCAATCATGGTATACAGATCTGCTGGGCCTTCTGGTCTACAATCGGGTTCCTCTGCCTCTGATGGACAATATTATTTTCCAGGGCAATTCCTTCACAACAATCCGTCAATGTTCCAATTAACTGCGTGTATGTTGTCAAGGAATCTAAAGTTAAGGAGGGCTTTTCTGAGCAAGCAGCCATGTTTATGGCAAAAGCCAGAAGGGGGTCAACCTCCAGAGCATATAACTATAAAATCAATAGATTTGCAGAATGGTGCCCAAACAGAGATGTTAATCCAATGGATGCATCTATTCAGGTAGTAGCCGATTTCCTCTGTCACCTGTATGATGCCTATAGCCTCAAGCCTAACTCTATTGCTGGCTACAAGTCAGCTTTAATGTCAGTTATCCCTTGCTTGGTTGGTAGGGGAAGTGACGAAGTCTGTTCATTGAACACTAATAAAACGCATTGGTAATCTAAGAGCGAGAAATCCACCAGCCATTCCATCTTGGAGTTTATCTGTAGTGCTTTAAGTTCTAGCTGATAAACCCTTTGAAAAACTAAGTGCCATTTCTATGAAACTGTTGACACTTAAAACTACAAGACAGAGAAGCGAAATTCATGCTTTATCCACCTACGCAGACCGTTACGTGGTTAGGGGGGGGGGGGGAGGCATTAGGCTTCTTTCTACCTAGGATTAATTTCATGGCTAAGAATCAGTCTTTGAAATATCCAGGTCAACCAATTATTTTACCAGCTTTAACTAGGTTTGATCCTAATTCAAAAGCATGGTGTCCAGTCCACGCATTAAACAGGAACAAACAACGTACACAGGAATGGCGGACGGACCCATCCTCGTTATGGTAACTCAGTGGTACTGTGAGTCAAGTTTTACCAACAATTACCTCTGTGACACTACAAATCCTCTTGCCTTATCGATATTCAAAAGATAATCAGGTGTATATATTGTAGATAAGTTGCACTTGCTGTCTTCAGACAGCAAATTTTAATTGTGGAAACAACTGCATAATCGTATATCATTTTTCCTTCACTTATGTGGACTGGATGGATACAGCTTACATGCATAAGGTCAGTACTGCCTTTTGTTGTTACATAATTTATTGTTACGATGTTTTACCCTTTCTTAATAAGAATGTATTGGTTCCTGTGTATTATGTGGTTCATTTATTGAGAGTATGCGAAAATGAAGTCTTTCGTCACGTGTCCTGTAGTACTTAGTACCAGTACTTAGAGAGTGTATGGAACATTGAGGTTATAGCTCCTCCTTTCCAAAAAGGAAGGGGCGCGCATTTGATATACGGTCATTACTCTCAACATCGGTTGTGTTATCCTGATTGTGTCACACAATTTCAGATGTTAGTCCTTCATGTGCAAAAACGTGCAAGAGTTGAGCTGGTCTTTTGACCTCGCCTCCCTCCCGCCAAATTCACTTACGAATTCTGGCAATATCATAGAGTGTTATGGAGGTAAGTATATCTCTTGAAGTGAAATAACGGATTTCTTTTTCACGAGAGAGTAGTTATACTTACCACCATAACACTATGATATTTCCTAAATATCGACCTTCACTCAATAGCCCCAGATTAAAAAAAATAGGTGCCATTACTGGGCAGGTAGACGGGTGACAGTCTGCCAGATTCAATCGATTCTGGGAAATATATGGGGGATACAGACACCCCAAAGAGCAAGCGACACCACTGAAATCTTCCAAACGACGTTTTGAAAGTCATCATTAGACTTGATTCTTCATCAAGAACTAGATGCCAAAATCATGCTTTCATGTCAGCGGTACTAAACACTTTCGCTTTCGATAGATCTGGCAGTACATCAAAATCAGTAACAGATAATTTTCATGTTTTAATGCTCGATTCCACATTTGCGCATCAATGCACACTCGAATATCCGATGATTTCTTCGAAGTTACGACAAAGCTATTGTAATAAAATAGGGATATAACAGGCCAAACTGAATGCTACTAAAACCAGTAACAGGACAGGAAAATTTGACTAATTATGTGTTACATGGGACCTATGGGTAAGAATTTCCCCACATGCCTTTCCGCCCACCACCCTGCTAATGATCTGCATTTGAAGTTTGCTGGTGTCGCCGGATAGCTGCTTCATCTCCGTGTCATTGACCTAGTTTAAACCGTTCTTTATACACAGAAGAGTCCATCTCCCTGCAGTCCATAAACAATTGACTCACTTGAAAGATCCACTGAGTGCATTAAGATGAAATGTGCATAATTTAAGTAGGGTCAGATGACTCTGTTGGCCATCTTGAGGAGTAAAGTGTGCAAATGTGATGTTAGCGCAGACAGTGCGATGTAGAGGGTGTTATAAATGCAATAGGAAGGATTGGCACTAAAATCCTGATGGGTTATCTACGGCTGTGCCTGATCTGCTAAGTTCTAAAGAAGAATCGAGTTCTTACAGGAAGTGTTATGCAATATAAAGGTTCTACAAGAAAATACCGAGCTTGCTAAGAAAAATAGATCTTAAGACAAAATGTTGTGTTGAAAAGTTGCTGGCCAGCCTTGCAACTTAATTTGCAATTGGACAGAACAACAGTTTAAATACAAACAAACGGAAAAAACCACCTAATGAACTAATAGCTAGCTAATGGCTCAAAGGTCAAATTAGCCTACTGTGTCCACAGAAAAGTGTAATGGTTATCTAAAAAATCACTTAAACAGGTCAATTAAAAACTGACTAAGTGATTGGCATCAAAGTTGAGTGTTATAAATAAATGTCTTATTATAAACAATAGGTAAGGTAGAGACTAATGATAACAATCTGGCAAGTAAATGGTGCACAGATTAAATACTGTAGTGATAGCGATTGAGTACACTATCTGGCAACAGCACTTCAATTTAAATTCTGTCCGGCTTTGATGTAGCTGCAAATAGTAATGGTGTAAGTGTTGACACTATCTGGGAACAGAATACCGCGATTACAATCCGGCAAGACTACCAAATGGAAGACACTGATAGGGTTCAAACACCGAAAATGGGGACTAGGCTCAGCGACATTGTCGGGTATACAAGTACCAAGTATGAATGCAATCCGGCAATAAGTACCAATTGGAAGCACTCACAACAAACTACTGTCCTGAAATCTAACAAGTGAAAAGGAAAACTAACTCTACAAATTGACTAGAACAACCTGGCACGGAAAGCAATCATGAGCTGCTGATGAACCATGAAGTGAATCAGCAGAAGAAGATTGTTTTGCATGCAAAGCTATTCAAACGTAATAAGAATGAGGATGCCAGTTACTGAATTGATTTAGTAAAACTAATCGATAGATCTTATAAACCAGTATAATCGGCAATGAAGAACTCTTGCTACCTCGCTGATAAAGCAGCTTGATCTCTCATCCTGCCGGATCGAGGAAAAGGAAGCTTAAAACACAATGTCCTTGAACTTTCCCTTTATCTCAAGCTACAGTACTCAAAATTAGAAGTATCCAGTCAAATGACCTTGGCCTCTTAGCCTTGATCTTGAGAAAACGGTACAAATGTCAAAGCAAATAGGTCATAAGCGACCTTTAACCTCTGAAATAAGGGCAATTTAGTAATAAACTTATGTCAAAACCATGGACTAAGGAGATCAAGTTTAGCTAAATGCGATCAAGTAAATATTGATTTTTAGACTGTCCTGAGACTAACTTCTTAGGTTATAGGAGCGTGAACTCGCTATTGAAATAGCCTGGACAAATAAAGCAGACTTATGACTTAATTGTAAACCCTTTATAGCGAGGAAAATTGTTCAAATGTGTTCTTGAAAACAAATTTAACTAACATTCATCACAAGAAAGAGTTTATACCTTGCTGCTTTACTTTCGCACTCCATGTTAAGATGGAAAAGCTTTCCCTTGGGGCCTGGGTTAACGTGATACCGGAATAAGTTGAGCATCCAAAGGGTGCTGATACCTAGAGCCCAATTTGTGGCAATTTGGAAATAATTTCAAAGTACCGAGTCAAACTTCTACCAAATTAATCAGAAACAGCCATGACAGAACTGATAAGCACCCTAGGCTGCTATCTAATAAATCTGGTTCACCTATCCTAGCTTTATCCTTAAAAGTGTGCGCCAACTTACTTTAATAGAAATCTCTAGACTATGACATTTTAGTACTGAAGCCGTCGTCAAAAGGGAGGAACGCCCCTTTGACAATGACCTAGCACTTTAACAAACAGATTTGAAATATTCAATAAATGGCATCTTGTAATTAACAATCAGATAAACTCCTAGTGTCGTATATTAGGTAATAACAATTATCGGTTCTGTATTTGTACTGTTGAAGTGTGACTACATGAATGTAATCTTCATAAACTGGACGAAGTGGTGTAATATCCGTAACAAGACAAAGTTTCGGTTTCTCTATCATTTCTATATCTGGAAGCGTGACTTGTATTTTCACTCTAAATGCTGATTTTAACACAATGCATTTCAATTCACTTACTACTGGACAATTTTAACATAACGCATCTCTTAATCTAATGTTACTGGCGAAATACATGACTATCCAATACAGTCTGAAAGTTATACTCTTACTGGATTTTATACAATAATGATTAAAAACCAAGATGGTGGCCGGCCGTAAAAGCTTATAGTTACCTTTGAAATTCAGCGGATCACGTGACAATGTGGCTGACATCAGAAAACTATGTATCTGGTTCCATGAACATAGCCCATAGCCACAAGGACTAATTATGCGAACATGTACGAAGATTGAATCAAATAATGGTTTAGAAAGAGCTACTTAAAAATACAGGTTTAAGACCTGATAACAATTTAGTACAAGAAGGCGGAAATGTCAAAAACTAATGTTACCTGCTATTACAGCAATGAACCCCGCCTCATGACGTGGCCATGACGTTGAGCGTTCCCTTTCTCCGACTGTGCAGTACTCAAACTATACACCCATGACAAATAAGTTAAAAATCAAATCTGTGACCAGAAAATAGGTCTTGTGAGCACATTTGGCACTCGGTTACAGCCAGCAAAAGCGCTTTCAAATTAAGCGGCAATACAGCAACTTACTGCCATACAAAATACGGCCACGTTTACCAATTAATCAGCTGGCCATACAGAATCCGAGCCCACTAATATTTTATGTAAATAAAACTTAGAAAGCAACACACTGCCATACTGCACAACAGCCTGCGAGAGGGAACGCTAATATTTTTTTTGCAAACCAACGTCAGACAAACTGCAATTGCCAAAGTAGCAGTTTATATTCAGATTTGAAATCATGCTACCGTAAAGCTCACGATCTAGTCAGAGCGTTACTCCAAAATTGACACATAACCATTCCACTCTGAATTCCGTTTTGACACACACATCAGAAAGCATCGGTCTGAGAATCTGCGAGAAATTCATTGAATAACTACCGGAAACTGTTGCACTGCACATCTGCAACAACTTCTAGCATCACCATTCAAAGAAAATCAAACAAATTCCAAGACACCAACCGTATGATGAGAATCTCAAAAACAGGCTATCAGAATCGAGTGGTTAACGTCTCGGGCTGGCTATTAGTTGATATGCAAATCTGGAACCTAACAAAAGCCACGCCGTCTAAAATTCACTTTCGTCTCCTATGAATAGTCTTTGATAACTAATCCTCAAGTGAACACATTCCAATATAAATCTATCCAAGTAATTGCGTGCATCTGATAAGCACTCAAAATAAACTCCATCTATAGTAAGTCCGTCGAACATCACATAAAGTCATTTCACAAAAATGACCGATAAACAAACTGAAGAGGAATGTCCCTCCTATGTAAGGAGCACCACAATGGAATAATGAAAATTGGTTCAAACTCACAGTTCAAATGAAATGTAAGTCGACACACTCTCAAAATTCGATCCGGCTGCTGTTTGATTACACTATTAACTCAGTCGGTAGGTTGGTCAACTGATTTTAGTACACCTTTATTTACTAAACAATCTAATTCTTTCTTAAATGTGTCCTTTAGTGCGACTGATACACATTTTCGGCGGCATTACAGCTCGTTCAACACTACTGTCTACTTTTAAATGTACAGTTCCATCCAACATTCCAAATTCGCCATTAAATACATCTGAGAATCGAGAGAATTAAACCTTTTAACAGAATGTACCCATTTGAAATAGCAATTATTTTCATTTGAAATCTGGTTGACAGTCCAAGTAGTAGTGTTCTATTTATATCCTCGTCAGCCCAGAACGGTACTGAATGCTTTTTCCCAGTCTTAGAATTAGCTACAACAAGCCTACAAATTCAAACTGGCTTAACTTCGGTTTTGTTCCACATATGCAACATTTTGTTCTTAGGATTGATATCGGCTTTGCCAACATAACTAAGTGGCAACATATTTACTGATGAACTGGTATCAACCTGAACTTTTACTTTCTGTTTGTCAATGCAAAGTTCTACAAATAACAATTTGTCAGAGTTCAAATCTGAAATCTTATCAACATTGTTCACAATTTCAACAATGATTATTTTTTCCACTTCATCAGAATCAAATATCTCAACACTATTTACATTATTACACAAAGGACACATTTTCTTGAAATGATTAAAACCTTTGCACAGGTTACATTTTTTACTCCAAGATGGACACTGACGTTTATCAAATACATGGCTTTTACCGCAAAATTTGCATATCTGTTTCATCGGTTCAGAGCTCCGACTAGCATTTTGACTAGTTTCAGCATAACTCGTATTCGTGTCACATGTGTCATCCGTTTATCTTGACATTTGTACTTTACTCGAACTTTGTTAACAACATGTTAAACAGAATTAGCATCAGAATTATCAGCAGACATCGCTTTCATTCTACTTATTATTGCTTCGGCACCTTTACAGAAATCAATGCAACTATTCATTGTCAATTTTCGTTCTTGCAGCAAATGTGTCCATGTATTATTGTCCCAAATTCCAGTAACCAATCTGTCACGGATCAATGAATATTGCATGCAGTCGCAAAAGTTACATGTCTGTGCTAAATTTCTGAGTTCATTCACATCATTGTCAATATTTTCCTCCACAGATTTGTATCTATATTGTTAAAGACATACCATTCCGACGTTTCATTAACTTCACAGATAGTAAATGCATCAAACTTCTTTATTATATCATCAATTTTATGCTTACCTTCGCCTGTAGTAAAGTCAAAACCATTATAGATTTTCAATGCACCTGCGCCTACACTATGAAGAAATAATCTTGCCTATATTCTGGTGTAGTGTGTACCGGCCCCGTTTGGCTGGGTATGAAACGGCCCAGTAAGGGATACTCCACGCTCACCACTCCACTAGCCACATAAGTATATACGCATATATAAGTCATTTGGAAGGAGAATAGAATGAGAGAGTCCGTGGGTTGGCCCTATGCGCATGGCCATGATAGGTAAACAAACATTGACGTGCTAGACTATGGAGACTATGTATATAGTTGCTCATATTATGGTGATTCCGTAATATGGGACCGTTCTCCATGATTTTGGTATGTATCATTGCCAGAATTGAATGGAGAATTCAAAACTCTGAACAGAAATGAAATCGGTTCAGATCTGGCAAAGAAAGTTAAGACAGACTATTGAGAGCTCCAGCTAAAGCATAGACATCGCCAGCGTGCGTACTTGATCGGGTGGGAACCAGGCACGATTGCTCTAGCTACCTCGCCTCATACACAACACGCGTTCTGATTGGCTGAGCCCACTGGCGCAGCCTCTCATCGAGTATAAAAGGTGCTCTCACAGTCAGACTTAGAAGGGAGGCGGCTTCGGTCCGATTGGGAACTCGTTCCTTATCTGCCTACTGCGTAGAGCTCGCATTCTGCAATCTACACCAACGCAACTAATTGTTACAGTTAGGTTCCCTCTCAGGACAACCTCGCTCCGCTCCGCACTAAGTCTTTGGACGCTCCTGGTAGATCTACAGGGGAAAAATTCTAAATTAAAAGAAGTTTCCTTATTTTCACCACCGTCACCAGCGGTACTTTCATTGCGGTGTAGGACTTCGACTATTACCAACCAAATCAGCATGTAAGAATGGTGGTGTTCTTAAATGTCTCGCCAGACTTGCCATACCATGACAGAAACGGTGGTAATAATCAATGGACGCATCCAGCGTCACTGAATTCATGTTTTGAATGTAATCCAGACAAGTACAATGCTTTGCGCGCCATAAGAGCTAAGCGGCGTGGATCGTCTTGTGCCGTGAAAATAATCTACTAATATGTACTTACCGTCTGTACACAATGGAGGCATCTGTCACTCTTAAAGCACAAACAGCATGACGGTAATACGGTGAACTTTTAAGTCCAAACATATATTTTCAGGCCGCAAATGGCATAGGCCCAATGGTCTTTAACGATTATGTCTCCTGGCGAGGATGCTTGGTACCGTTGCCGATACCCCATGGAACATCTCTCCTCAGACAGACAGTATGCAACATGTTTTCTGGTGGTAGCTTCAGAGCCGCAGAGCGATCCCTCCACTTACCGCATCACAACCACAAATAACAACACATGGACAAATCACATTGACGGAAGCGTGTTTAGAAAGCAGCGCTTAGCTTACTTACAGTGGTGAGAGAGAAACGTATTTCCATCTATGGTGGCTTCCCCATAGTGTGTGGTGAGCTCTAAGTCTTCACCCAGTCACCGTTAGGAGTTAGATGGTGATCTGTGTCCCTATCCGTCACCTGATGTTTTGAGTACGGACCGTATGAGATCCATACCCTGGTGTTACCATTTAGCTGCTTTAGGTTTGGAGAAAGTTGCCCAGAGAACACTACTGGGATGGCAATAATATTGCATTATTTATATTTTCGTTCCTACTTTGGCATAAATGGCTTGCTTAATAGGTATCCAAAGATACACAGGATATGTGTGTGATCGACAAATTTATTCTGGCCGGCAAGAAACCTGCTGTAGTTTCTTGAGACGGTCCTAACCATTCTGACAGTGGGAACTCAAACAATTAGTTTGTGTAAGTTAAAGACATATTTAGTTGGTACCGTTCTGAGTTTTGCGGACCTTATGTGGAATGGTAGTTTAGGTCCACATACGGTCCGCAAAACTCAGAACGGTACCAACTAAATATGTCTTTAACTTACACAAGATGATGATACTGAATCCCATAAGGATCAGCCACCCAATTTTTACGCATGCACCTACGTCACACCAACATTAAGATAACTACATTAGGATAAAAACACATAATACTCTTTTTCAACTTTGTAAGATAGGACGGCGGCAATTTGTACCACTCTTCTCCTCCGCTTCGGCATTGAAGGCATTTTTCTTTTGACAGAGGCCTGGGCGAGGCATTTTTCTATCGCAAAATTTGATATTCCTATCACATTTTCCTCCTCATTTTTACCGTGGGACATCTCTCTAGCCGTCTGTTCACAAACGGTAAGAGTACCTCCATCCTTCCCTTGCATTTTTATAGTCTGCCTCCCACCGGCTGCCTTCTCACAAGGCGCCACGGTGTGGTACCATCATAAATTTCCTCCCTAGCAAACCTTAAGGATGCAGTCATCCTTGGCACCTTAATGGTATGGGTTCTCCATTTTTCCCCAGCATGTTATTGCAGGACGCTTCTCTCTTCTATTTTCCTCTCTTCCTCCACTGCGTTGTTGTAGGCATTTTCCTGTGACGGAGGCCTGCACGAGGCACTTTCCTCTCGCAAACCAATAACCTTTCGCCAGCCCGAGGCAGATATAGTTTACATTAAACCAACTGATGGTGCCCTGCCCGGACTTTTCCGCACAGGGGTACCTTTCACGATACCCTCTATCTATGACTAGATTGGTTAGGTACTGCTGGCGAGATATAAAACAAACACACCACCTTTTGTTTTTACATGTGCCATCCTAAGTAGCAAGCAAACAACAAAGAACCGTTTGCTACATTTAATTGAGTGAAGTAAATTTGTGTGCTAGTACCGTTCTTCACATCTTGGAGATGACGGCTAGACACACCGGGGACCCGAACAACCGGTACGATATGGTGGTGTTCAATTTTCGTAGCAATGGCTGCACGGGCCCACTGGAGCGTAATTGTTCCACCAGCCCTGGAGGTCGGTTTTTGTGGACACCAGAGATGCACGGTGACCGCTCCCCAACCCCGAGGCTGACTGACCAGCAGCAGCAGCGGCTGTGGTGGCAGCACCGCCCGAGAGTAGTAGCGGCGAAGCCACGCGCATCCCCGGCAGCTACACTTCTTGTTTAATTGTCTTCAAATGATCTGTTAAATTGTCCTTCACATCAAGTGCAGGCGGTGGATTAACTTTAGGTAGCGACACTTTGACAACTATGACTACTTGTAACTCTAACTGACACTCTACTTACAGTTCGATTTACAGTAAAATACTTTGACTACGATGATGTTACAAACACGGCACACACTTTTAAACTACGTTCCACCATATTTCAACACGCCAATTGACATGTGAAGAATAAATAGCTCACATAGACGTAATAAACTTTAACTATAATTCGACTTAAAGCTGAACCGATATTTTATAATATTATAACAATAAACTGGTGGAACGTACTACCAGAAACCATCGTTGAGGCACCATCACTAAATTCCTGTAAAGCTAGATTGGACACTGTATTAATTTCTCATCATGTATACTATACCTTTAGGGCCCTTGATAAACATACTCAGCCAAAAATGGCAATAAAGCCCCAAAACACACCAGCTGGTAATAGGACATGATGATCTAGTAAACTGTAAATATGTTATGTTATGCTACGCTATGTAAATATTTCCATTGCATTTAAATTGGAGATTACTTATAAATGAGGATAAAACATTCGTTCATAGCAAACAATCTTACTTTTCTATGTGGCAATTACCAGTTCCTACAGTGCTCATACGACAGGGGGAATAAGCATAACAACA
Source organism: Chaetoderma sp. LZ-2023a (assembly GCA_034401795.1). Lineage (NCBI taxonomy): Eukaryota > Metazoa > Mollusca > Caudofoveata > Chaetodermatida > Chaetodermatidae > Chaetoderma > Chaetoderma sp. LZ-2023a. The sequence continues at coordinate 46,217,489 of CM067367.1, forward strand.
AGAGGATAACACTACTTCTGTGCCCCATAAAATATGTTATTATATTAAGATATTAAACATAACATTGCTTGCAGATTTCCGTTCCTCCAGGAAAAAGTTTAACAAACTTCTAAATAGAAAGAAACAAACATTTAATCTAGAAATACTTCTGAGTTTTCGTCTTTTTTGACAATCTGAGAAACATTGATAAAAACAGCTCATCTTGTAATTCAATCAGTAATGGCGATTGGATTAGCCATTTTACCAAACTTTTGAACAATGTCCCCATTAATCGAGATACAAATTTTGAAAAGAATTATGAATGACTTGGGGTCTTCAATGAGTTAAACTTTACAATCATATATGCTAAAATCTCAAAGGTCATATCAAAACTAAAGATTGCAAAGCTGGGGGTTCTACCTGATAATGAATTAAATGCTTTAGGCTGACCACATAGAACTCTTGCCTCTGCTTCACAAGACCTTTAACGCTATCCTTTCCTTAGGTATGTTCCCTGCTGCATGGAGGAGCAATATTTTAATACCCATCCACAAGAAAGGGGATAAGCATGACCCCGCCAACTGTAGAGGCATTGCTATTGGTAGGAACTTATGCAAGTTGTTCTGCGGCATTATGCACAATCGTCTTTACAAATTTACTAAAGCTCAAACTTTAATTACCAAATGCCAAATTGCCTTTGTGAGTGGCTCTCGTACCTCAAATCATATATTAGCACTGAAATGCATGATTGACAAATTTGTTAACAAAATGTCTAAAGTACACTTGTATTGCTGTGTTGTCGATTTTAAAGCTGCTTTTGATTCTGTTTCAAGAAGAGCCCTAATTTTTGCACTCATAAAACATGATATTGAAGGAAATTTTCTTTCAGTATTACAAAGTAGTTATCCAGCGTATTCTACTCTATAAAGACGGGTGATTACTATAGTGCTAATATTGCCTCTAAAGTTGGTGTCAAACAAGTGTGTCCTATGTCCTCTACTATTTAACCTGTAAGTGACTAATTACCAGCTATTTTCAAAGACTGTGATCCAGTATCCCTGCAGAACACGAATGTCAGCTGTCTCATGTTCGCAGATGATTTAGCTATAGTATCTAAATCACACACTGGTTTACAAAAGGCTCTGAACAATTTAGCTACCTACTGTGACACATTGGGTCTTACTCTAAATCTAAACAAGACCAATGTCGTTATATTCAACAGAGGTGGCAGAAGAATTACTCGTTTTTCTTTCGTATACAAAGATGCTCCGGTTGAAACAGTCCATTCATGCTGCTATTTAGGAATTGTTTTCACATCTTTTGGCAAGTTCAAAAGTGGAGGTGAGTGCGTTGATGAACATGCCAACAAAGCTCTATTCAAACTCTAAACAATGTTATCTCAGCCTATAAACTATTTAATAGTTTGGCTTTACCAATTCTACGGTACTACAGTGAAATTTGGAGCCCATTGTATATAAAAAGCATTAGCGACTCAAATACCAATTTCTATGCACTATGTGATTCCGTGCCAGCTGAAAGAACTTTGCTTAGATTTGGAAAGTGCATGCTAGGTGTAAGTAAAAGGACTGGCAACACAGCAGTGAGGTGATCTAGGGCAATGTCCTGTCTTAACTACCCTACTACCTCACGCTGTAAAACACTGGTTTAGAATATGTAAAGTTGATCTGTCATCATTGGTACATAAAGCCTATATGGAGTCCTAACATTCTTCCTCAGTAAATCCATCAAACTGTGCTGCATGCCTAAACGTTATATTACTGAACAAATTTGACCAAACCTCTGCAAGGGATTGCCAAGGTTCTACCCAACCGCTCAGGATGATGAGACTCCTCCAAACTGCACTCACAGAGAAATCTAGTTCTCTATGTGTACAGCCAATCAATGCCTCTATGAATAATCTTAAGCTGCGTTCTTATAAATTATATAAGAAAACATTTATGTGGAGTATTATATCCTATCACATCCAGATGTGTCAAAGCGCCGAGTTCTCAAAGCATAGATTAAGTGCCCATTCCCTGTGCATAGAAAGTGGCCACCATTGTAAACCCAAAGTGCCAGCTGACCTAAGCCTATGCAGACTTTGTAACTCGGGGAATATAGAAGATGAAGCCCACTTCATACTTACATGTGGTGCCTTTATGCAATAACGAGAATTACTAGTTAGAGAACTGTATGACTACTCTGCGTTCGAGACCCTTAGTGAGCAAGACAGATTCCTTTTTTAATGTCCTGTCATTCATGGGATGCAGAGGTAACTAGGGCCCTCATAAAATTTGTTAACACAATCGACTGAAAAGAGGAAGACCATATGTTGCTCTCATTAACTGCACCCTATGGCGCTAGATACGGCTGGGTATGGTTGATTTTGGTATCGAGCATATCCAGCGATGTCCCAATGTGATGCATATTAATCATGACCCTGGTTGTGACATGCCTACCTTTGATACATACTTATGGGTTGTTCAGGTGAGTGGTCATGGTAACATCGGGGTCATGATGTGTATGTGTGGTGCTGAAGTTGGCCATATATATTACCTTTGGAGTAATTGCATGTTGAATCTACGTTGATGAAATTATGTCATGACATAAGTTTGGCATTGATTCAACACTTCCACAGTATCCCGTGGCCACCGGGATACATTTGGAATTGGCCAGAGAGTGTGTATTTGCGATTTTCCTTTCACTACATCATAATTTTGTTTTTATGACGTCATCGTTTATTGTTGATCAGCAACATGTTTTTACTTACCCTTTAATACCCAAATTTGTTCAAGAAAATTTCAATTTTCTCATAGAAAATGTCCATTTACGGAGAAAGAAAGGCCTATTTTGGGAATTTACCACAGGAATGACTGGCTCGGTTCTCAGTTACTGAGTCAGTCATCCAAGTGGTGAATTTCGGGGATCGTCTTCTCTTGTTCTGCAAATGGATGTTTCTTAAGACTGCTCCAGAAACTGTCTTGGCTGATATGTGTGGTAATTGGTTAACAATCACTTGTCATAATGACATCACCATTTAACGAACCTTTTAACCCATTGCACATCTGCCAATTTATAGGTAAATTATAAATCGCTGTTTAATATACATGAGGACTCTTGTAAATTTGATAACTGTTATTGGTACATATTGATAACGTTTAATTACAGTTACTGTTTAAAAGTATATTTTTGCTGTACATGTCTTGTATAATTGCAAGTGTGTCTTTTCATGTCTGGCAATATCTCTGTATGTAGATTTTAAGCCAATACATATTCTGATTCTGTCATTATTTGTGAATTGTATCTTATCATGCTGATGATGAAAGTCATCTGCTACCCTTTTTTCTAGTCAAACCACACTGGAAAAACCAGTGTTAAGCCAGCCGCAGGCAAAGCAGAAGCTTTAGATATTAGGTAAAGAAAGAAGTATCAAGGCATATTTCTGTGAAAAGTAAACAAACAGAGACCTACGTCCTGCTCTGGCAAGGATCAGCACCGTCAACATTTCCATCTCAGTTCTCAAGTGTTGTGCTATAATTCTTAACCCCTACCACTCATTTTCCAACCAATCCGATGGAAGATGATTCTGACGTAGACAGCAACATCATCCACCAAAACTGCCAAAAACTGCACAACAGCTTCTTTGCCATTGACCAGTAAACGAATATTGCCATCAGAGTGGCAAGTATCAATGGTAATTTTGTAGTGCGGGTTGCTTGGCGCTGGGTATGAAGCAACCCGGGCTGAGATGCTCCAACCACTCCCCTCCCCCCGACACCCTCCCCCTCAATCACTCCAACGCCCACCCCCACCCACCCCCCCGCGCTCCAGCTGTGACGTCACGAGTAGTATAAAAGGGGCTGGAAAATTGGACTCGAGAGCAGTCGGGAGAGAATAGGTGGTGGTCATGAGGTACCTGGTCTGAGAATAGTGAGTCGAAGTTAACTGCTTACCGCAAGTGGGCTCCCTATCGTCACTGTGGTGCCTCTCAGTATTGAGCACTCGTCTCTGGGCTACTAGCCACCACATCCGCATCGCAACTTCAGGAAAGATATCACCCATGGGCAATAACGAAATTCAAGTAAGGTGACCCTAGCTACCAACCGCAGAGGGACCTTCGTGCGGATGGGCCTGTTGGCCCTGATGTAAGCTAGGTTACGTATGTAGGGCAAGTGATGTGCTCGATGGATAACTCACTAGATCTGCCATACCACGCCGATCAGAGGTGAATCAAATCCGCACATGTTTTGTGTTCAACTTTAGATATTTTGACCTCAGTCAGGGGACATTGCCCGATGCATCGCATGATCTATGTGGTGCATCTCGTCTTGTGATCTGCCAGAATGCATCCGCATTATTAACTTTCATCCATAGCCCTTCATAACTACCGGGCAGCATTCAATTTCCACACCGGTATAGAACTTTCAAAACACCGCTTAAATTATTAACTTTGTGCATGCACGTGACTTGCTACTAGCCATCCGCATCCGCAAACATTCTTCTTCACTGTTCCTGAGATGAGCCGCATCAGACAGTTCACCTGCAGCTTTTCCTAGCAGCTGACTTCCGCATCGTGCCATCATGCGTTCCAAATGTGTGACACTTCAACTGCTGTGATTCCTGAACTTTTCCGTACCAATAACTAATAGGTACTCCTCTATTATTATATTGTTGTATTCATGTATTACTTTTCGGTAACAGGTACTGATGACTAATAGGTATCTTCCGGTCGTTTGAGACTGAATTTTTATAGTTTATTATTATAATGTATATATTATTCATATTTTTGTGGCAATAAGCACTGTCAAGGTCATGTGACTTTCTACTTTTACTGTTTTGTGATAAGTTATGGCAGTAGCCATCTTAGTCATATATGTTTTGCTTATTTTATATAAAAACATTGGAACCACAGTTTGCTAGACTGCACAATACAGCAACAACAACCGCACCTCCTTGTTCCCCAACAGCATCACTTTTTCACTGAGGTCGCTGTTCATGTTCTCATTGCGCGAACATGAAATGTGGTCGACTAAACATGGACTAATTTAGCTCAATAGGACAGGGTTATAGTAGTATGTATGATTACTCTGTAGGAGGCATTTTGTGTAAGCCTCTTTTCCGTGAGTAGTGGAGATGGAGCACTCCACCCTAGCTAGATTGTATAAATTGGCGATGTAATGTACCTTAAGGCCTCTGTTATATGAGTAGTTGTCTCTGTCTATGCTCCTCCAGCCTCCGAGCTTATTAGTTGTTTGGACCTCCCTCCATCACGTTGTTTAGAGCGGACTATGCAACTATTGGGGTTTCAGAGCAGTTAGAAACAAAGTGACGATGACCGCATACACTTCCCCTGTATCTTCGGATAATAGTTAGTTAGATAACCACTGCGAAAATATTATAGTTACTGGCCTGCAGTGCATCTCAGGGTGAATTTACATAACCCTAACAACAGGTAAAATGTTAGTTCCCCGGGTGCAGATCTCACATGATCCGCCCATGACACACTGGTGATGGACAGGAATCAGGTCTCCATCTAACTCTACAAGTGACTGTGTGAGGTCTTAGAACCCTCACCAACATAACACTAGAAGCAGACACACACTACATGAACAATACACATGGACAGACATAGGAAAACACTGAATATCATTTGCAGCCACTAAGTTATGGAACAAAACAAAACAGGAAACACGTGAGAAAATTCTATCAACAAAATTTTGCAAGAAAACAATAAAAGACTACTTGATTAACACATACTAGTACTATCTAATTCATGCAGTGCAGTTCAAAAGTGGCCTAACACGTCTACAAAACAAGGTAAAAATGCTGTTTTATGCTGGGGTGTGTGGGGGTAGGGTGGGAGGATGGGGCAGTGTCTTCGCTTGATCTGCGAATTGACATATTTCCTTTTTGAAGTTTAAACTGCGTTATGTGGATCAAGGGTCAAAGGGTTAATAAGGAAGTAGTAAATGTAATGTCTGAATTTATAATTGTTTATGTAAGTTCTGTCTTGTCTAATTTATATATATATGTATGTATGTGTGTAAGGTGTCCGTCATAACTATAGGCAATGCCTTTGGCGGACAACCTGGTATGACTCATGAATATTGTTTATTCAGAATTATTGAATAAATAATCTTGAATCCTGAATCTTGAATGTCTTGAAGCTTTCGGGATAATTTACAAATCTTTATCGGCACATGTTTATCTCACTATCATGGCATGCTATTCTCATACATGCACCCAGTCACCAGAGCAAATAATAATAATAATAATAATAATAATAATAATAATATTATTATTGTTATTATTATTATTATTATTATTATTATTATTATCTGTCATAATGGTAACTACCAAACTACTACCTCTGCCATCACAGCCTAAAAAAAAGTTCTAATACTTTGTCAATAGTAATAAGAATATGTAATATAGAATTATTAACTTAAGCAAGATAAGCACGCATCCCTCTGTCATGTCTTTCCCTCTAAATATGTTGCAAATTGTCATACGGCTTTTAACTGTTGGACTGCTGCAGGCCACTGGACAATAATTCTAATTGGCAATGACTCTGGATTCGCTGTGTATTTTGGAAACAATTTGGCTGAATGTTACTGGTGGCTTAGCCACCGACAATTTTTGATCAAATTGTTTTAGAGGTACTCAGCATACTCTGAGTTAGGCCCCATGGAAAATGTAGACTGCAGAGGCTTGGCAGCGAGACAGTTAACTATATGTATATATAGGACTATAGCATGTTAACCTTACGTATTCAGTATTCTTATGGTCTATATTGTTGTTATATGTTATATGTATGGGTCCACCACCACATAGGCTCTGCCTTTGGTGGACTACCTGTTGTGAAACTGTAAATGTATATTCTATATCAAAATAAATAATCTTCAACTTGAACTTGAAATCTGTTACACATAACAGGCTGCTTATCCTAATCAGCAGAAAAGGACTATGTAAACGTGCTAAGACCGCGTTGCGTGGTCCAAAAGATAGGATTAGGAATCAACTCCAGAAGGAGGGTCATCTCAAGGGCCTGCTGTCTGATAGACGGGATTTACTCAACACAACCACAAAACGAATGCGTCCGATTTAATTATCTCCCTTAGTTTCAAATTGAACCAGAATTTATCGCTTCCTTTATCTTGCTATCAGACGGTAATTATCAAAAATTACGTGTTACTAACATGAAGCTACGTCCTCCGTTTTACGTTATGTTTGTTTATGTTTGCAGCCCATCTCGTATTACGATTGAAACCATAAACAGGTGTTACGAAAACTGGTGTCAAATATTTAATTATTAATATTTAAATGATAATCTGGATCTTATATATTACATAAGGTTGCATAAGATTAATTTCTAGTACAGGTCCTGTAAGGGCCTCTTCACCAGACTCCAGTTCTTCCTCGGCTGTTCCCTTTCTTATATTGCTTCCGTTTCGGCGATTGATGCTTTCACAAGTCTGCTGTTTTAGATACGAAAACGTGAAATCAAAAAATATGAAATATACTATATACTATATACTACTATGTATATTATATGTAGTAGTATATAGTGCAACCATGTTTTCGTATTTTTTGATTTCGCCTTTTCGTATTTAAAACGGCAGACTCCTGTGATGCTTTGAAGTCATCATACATGATTTCTTGGTCAAGTTCGACTCGCTAACTATAGTCAGTTTGCTGGTTTACTGAACTTGATCGTAGGTGACTATAGTTCATTGGTACCCGGTTCCCTATTGATTTACTATTGCAGAAAATTTGGAACAGGCTACCAGTCTCCATTAACTCTTTCTGTCGTCTCTTTTGATGACCTACGAAAATGGGCTTTTTTGTCCGCTAAGACGTCAAAAAGCGCCAATATGGCAAAGTGTCAAGGAATGAATATGGGTTTGGGAACATTGACATACAATGGGAAAGCATAATTTCATCAAACCTAAGTTATTTAGTGAAATATTTACTTTTATATGTGTTTATTCGTGGCAAGCGAACAGTGTCCGCCATTTTGAAATTTATGCAAATATCACACTAACCATCTGAACCGAGGTCGGGTGCTCGGTTGACTATTCAGAGAATCGCGATGAGGTCATCACAATAAAATTTCCCATAATACCCTGGGAGCGACGCAATTTATGGAGTGGCTAAGTTAACATTACGGGCAGTGGGCCGTAAAACCTTAATTACATTTTTAATATCTTGCAAAATTCACTCATGATTTGATGTTTTCTGATACCTGGCGGGGTTATTACAGATTCTCAGACACAGTATTTAATGGTTTGAACGTCATTGAAAATGCAATCAATGCGTTTGTATGGGCAGTCCTCTTTAGCATGTAGTAAGTTTGCCCCAACTTTAATGGCGGCCGATCTCAAGATGCCTGGATGTGCGAAACTATGAATGGTTGACTAGCTAGTTAACTATTTGAAGTTTGACTGATATTCTAGTTAGCTTTAGCTATGGTTAGGAGTCGAACTTGACCCTTGTGTTCTCCAATGCTTGATTAGTTATGGCGAAACATCCAAAGGATATTATTTTCGCTGCGGGCCTCCGTCACAGGAAAATGCCTACCACGCCGAAGCGGAGGAGGGGAACCGGTTAATACCATTCTCCAAGTTAGAGTAGAGTACTCTAATTTCATCGGTCTCGAATTCTGTCGATCAGATTTTATTGCGTGCCTCAAGTAACATAGCATCATATGGCTCATGGTTGAGTACACATTTTGATTCGATTGACAGTTCCTAGTCATTTGACAAAATTTCAGCCAAATTTCTGATGAAGTAAGAATGCAGTCACATGGTCTTTGAGACTAGTAATTAAAACTTATAAATTTCTTAATATACTTTCTGATGCCATTTTCAACCATTTATTTACCATGTGACATTCCAAATTGACAGGCTCAAGGCCATCACGTGGTTTGTTTGTACTCGTCATAGAATTGCGATGACGTTATTACAATCAAATTGCCCATAATACCCTGGGAGCGACACCATTTATGGAGGGGCTGATTTAACATTTAACGAGCAATGTGCCGTAAAACCTTAATTACATTTTCTTTACTATCTTGCAAAATTCACTCATGATTTGATATTTTCTAATACCGGGCAGGTTTATTACAGATACTCAGACACAGGGTTTAATGGTTTGAACTTCATGGAAAAAGTAAACAATGCATTGCTTTGGGCAGTCCTCTTTAGCATGTAGTAAGTTTACCCCAACATTAATGGCGGCCGATCTCACGATGCCCGGATGTGCGAAACTGAATTGTCAGCAGAGCTCTAGATAAGCAGGGTTTTTGCATTTTCACCCAATAAAAATGGCCAATCACCCAATTAATTTTTAACATGAGTGCCGAAATAGCCAGTCACCCAATTAATTTCAGTTCTATTGCTAATAATGTATAATAACTTAATTAAAAAACCCAATTAAATTCCAAAAAACCGAATTTACAAAATTTCTAAGAGTGAATCACCTAATTATTGAAAAGCTTATCTAGAGCTCTGATTGTAACTTTCCGTGTACATAGCCGTAGCTTTTGACACATTTTACTGGTGTGTCTTTGTACTTACATAAGATGATGGTGTTGAAACTATAAACAGTAAATATGGTGCAAGACAAAATAAAAAAAAGTCATCAAGGACATCGAGGAAGCCTTGAGTGTAAATGACACGTACACAAATGCTGCCATGTGCTGTTATCATCTGGATGACAATAAAGAGCAACTACAAACCGCCGTTCGAAAACTGAAAGCAAAACTTTCTTAAGCAAAATGTGCGCTTAATTTTCATGTTTTCCTTACAGGGGTGCCAGTGTTGGAAAGACATCAGTTATAAATGCTGTCTATCAAATGCTTATCAGAGAGTTAAACAGAGATGTAGGTGCAAACCCAGATGAGATTAAAGTATTGCTTGGTGCACCAACAGGAAAAGCTGCCTTTTTGGTAAATGGTTGTACTCTTCACAATTTATTTCACATTCCTGCTTCCCAAGGCTTAGCATAAAAACCTTTGTGAACAGAAACTTTGAATACTTACAGATGCAAGTACCATCATGTAAAGGTAATCATTATTGATGAGATATCAATGGTTGGCAACAAGATGCTTCGCTTTATTGATGGATGGCTAAAGCAAATTAGGGGGTCATCATCACCATTTGGTGGGGTTTCATTTATTGCTGTTAGCTATTTATACCAGCTAAGACCAGTTTTGATGGATGGATTTTTAACAATTTAACTGATGATTGTGGGCCATTGGCAACAAATTTGTGGACAGAAAGAACATTTTAAAGTGTTTTCACTCATTCAAATTATGAGACAAAAAGATGACATTCAATATACTAACCTACTGAATGGTCTCAGGAGTGCACAGCACACAAGTGATGATATTAAACTGTTAAAGACAAGATTAATGATATGAAAATGTGAATTCTCCAGGATATCCATTAGCTGCGCCGCACATATTTCTGAAGAATATATCTGTCAGTAATCATAATTCATTGGTATACAATCTCTCGGAGGAAAGTACAAGATTTGAAGTTAGAGCCTGGGATGTAGTCATAGATGTTACGCCAGAGGTAAAGCTAAAAATACTTAAGGTTTTACCAGATGATTCCAGTAAAACGATGGGTTTGGTTAGATTACTCCAACTTGCCATAGGTTTAAAAGCAGAGTTATCAACAAATGTTGATGTAGATGATGGACTTGCAAATGGAGCGTCATGACTTTGGCAGGTGAACATGTATCAGGGTCTCGCGATACATATATATGGGTGAAGTTTGACAATGAATTTGTAGGCACCAAATGTAGACAAGACAAGAAACATCTTTATACAAAGGACACAGACAGGAACTGGACACCTGGATCGCAAGTTAAAAAGCAGTTTCCTGTTGGCCGTTACAAATTTGCTGAAGTTCTGCATATACAGTTTCCTCTTAGACCAGCATCAGCCAAAACGACTCATAGGTGTCAGGGAGATACAATGAATTTGGCCGTAATCGATCTAAGTGGAAGGTACTTTGTGCGCGCACATTATGTGGCAATGAGCAGAGTTAAGTCTCTTGAATATCTGTCTTTGATAGATCTTAATGAACAGAACATTACACTATGTCAAGCAGTTAAAGATGGAATGAACAGATTACAAAAGCATATGAATCTTGTTCCAGACATAACTTTCCTAGATGTAAAAGATATAAACAACTTTACATTACTTTTCCACAATGTATGATCCTTGAAAAAGCACATAGCAGATATTTAACATGATACAACTTTGTAAACAATGATATCAGTCTTTATGGTGAAACCAAACTAGGAAGCAACACATCAGATGCGGACATTGAAATTCCTGGATACCATTTAAAGAGATTTGACTGGAACATTTTCAGCAAAGCTCCTTCAGCTTATGGAATGGCAGTATGCAGCTACTCTGAGATTGAAGAAAAATGTATTCACATTGAAAAAACAACAAATAGATCTGGAACTGCATTAGAATGTGTGATGTTAATATTGGAAAATATTGGAATGGTAACAAAATTACAGGTAGTAGGTCTTTACAGTTCACCAAAAGCTAGTCTCTGTGAATTGCAACATTTTTTTGATTCCTTACCAATTGATAAGCGGATCCCCATTGTAACTTTGGGAGATTTAAATATTGATCTTTTAAAACCTTGTGGTTGTTCTTTGAAGCTGCCAAGAGAAGGATGCAGACAATTGATCAGGGATCCTACAACTAATTAAGGATCTGTACTAGACCACATTTACACAGATCTTCCTGATCATTTAGTTTCATCTGGTGTATTTGAAAGTTATTTCTTTGATCATAAGCCTTGTTTGGATCAAAATAAAAAAAGTGTAAAAATGCGGACCGACTTATTTCGTCAAAGAATATATTTGTGATAAATAAATTTACATAGATGGAAGTCCTACACATGGTAATTGTTGCTGATATATATAAAAGGGAAAGATTGAAGCCAACATCCAGGGGAACCATAAAAACTAAAAATTAAACACGCTGGAAGTCGGTGAACCTTGCAGTCATGATTGCTGAACACTGAGGACATTTAACCTTGCAGCCACAATTGATGAACACTGCAGACATTGAACTTTGCAGACATACTTGATGGACACTGAACAATTTAAACCTTGCAGCTGTGATTGATGAACACTGAACAATTTAAACCTCGCAACCATGAATGCATATAGACATTGAACCTTCCATTAATGATTAAGGACAGCGAAAATTTGGAACCTGGACATCACAATATATTAGTATTTGAATACAATGAGCTTTGCAGCCAGGATCGATGAACACATACATGTATGTATTAAAACCTTTCTGCCCTGAGTGGTTGCAAGTTGAAGATATAGCACATTGTAACCATGATTGAACATTGAAGGCATTGAGCCGTACAGCCAGGATTATGGACACTAAAAACATTGAACCGTGCGAACACAATCAATGGCCACTGGAAAAAATACACCCTTACAGGAATTATTGATGAACAAGAGAAGCATCTAGGTACATTTTTTTTTAATTCATCACTATTTGTATGAATTGTCGCTGATATGTTATGATTTTCACACAGATTAGCGGCCAAAAGATGATGGTTCTTTAGCCTTTCAAATGTCAAGCCAGTCATGGTTTCTGAAAGGGTCTTGAACATTTTCTGTCCAAGAAAATAATATTTTAGAAAGATTTTAACTTCAATGACATGACTGTGTTACCATGCCTTTCATTCCAGTATTCTCTTTATAAAATATTTTAATAAGACAAAACAGGTGAGCTGCATGGTTGCATTGCAACCACATTTCTGGTTTATCAACGCAACTCCTAGAGGTCTCAATGGATTAACTTTAAATTTCTTCCGCATTATCAGTATCATGTGCAGATGTGCTTTTGTCGCAGCCATAAAATCGTTCATTACAGAATTACCCCCCTTTAAATATCTTAAAGCTGATACATAAACTGCATTGCCAATCATTTCTTGTCAACGCAACTCCTACAGTTTAGCTCATATTCTTTTGAAACGTGCTAAGTGTTATCATTACCACATGTAGGTGTACATGTGCTCTCCGTATACTTGTACATCCATCCGTTGTCCAAAATGTATGTATGTCCGTCTGTCAGTCCATCCATCTCTGACAATCATTTCTTGTCAACGCAACTCATAGAGGTCTCAATAGATTAGCTATAAATTTCGTCAACATTATCAGTATCATGTGGGGATGGATGTGCATGTGGGTTTTTTCGGGCCCCAAAAAATTATTCAATACAGCGTTATCCCCCTTTAAATATCTTAAAGCCGATACATAAACTGCATTGCCTATCATTTCTTGTCAACGCAACTCCTACAATTTAGCTCCGGTTTTTTTTAAAACTTGGTAAGTGAACCATGCAGCAAATGTTCCCATGCAGTATTAGATATTCAAGCTACACATAACGCACATCAAATTCCTGTGTTTTAGTCATTGTATCCTCAACAAATCAAGATGGAATACTCAAAGTCAGGAAGTTAACGTGTTATTGTGTTTCTTGCATCAACGATGACTACGACAGTTGTGAGAACAAGAAATATGTTGAAAGACTTAAGGATGTTGTCTTTTCAAAAAAGATTCATGTACCTAAGGGCAGAAAAGATATGTTAGGTCAGGAGGACAGTGTTAATGTTACTAGCGATGATGAAGTTGAATTAAATGCAAACACTTTAGGTCTTCATTCTCTGATTGGTATTGTCACTGTAGTTGCTATCATGCCTTCTGTGCAGTCATTGGATGATTATTATCGCCTTCACATAACTTCAGATGGTGTAGTGATACTTGATGATGATAAGACGTCAGACTACGGATTGTGTTTTTCAAAGGGTGCAGAAGTAATTTTTGGTTATTTTTACAAGTATCATAAAACAACAAAAGAATACTGTGTGTACAAGAAGGACACTGTAAAGGAGGCAATTGTTTATAAAGATAGTGTTATTTATATTGGTGTTGAAATGAAACAAAATGAAAAAAGACCACGGTTGTACCACCTTGAGCGCACGGAACATGAGGACATTTTGTGTAGTGTTTCATTGCAGATGTGATGTAGGGATTAAGTGATTAATTCAAGCATAATTTCAAGTTATAGAAATGTATCCACACAAAGGGTGAAATAATATCAGTTGCATTATAAACACAATGATAAAGGATGTTAATTAGAAAATTTGGGCGTAAGTGTAACTATGTTTATTGGTGCAGTTTGCGTTTAGAAGCTTAGAAAAAAATGGGTTTTTTTGTCCCAAGAAATTTATTATTTGCAAATATCAAATTTGTAAAAAAATTTTAATTTCTCATTTAAGCAATGTGTCAGCTTCATTTTGGTACAAACCAGGTTGATTTTGGCCAAAAAGTAAATGAATTACAGAATATTCCAGCAAAATGTTGCATTTTGAGAAAAAGGCTGAAACGTTTTTCAATTCTAATGCTTTTCTATTGAAAACCGATCACAAAATCAATAATATTTGCCAAAATAATTATGTTGGCAATGTTCTGAATATGTTTTTAGATAGAGGATATGATATTGTATAACATATGAAAAACGGCCATTTTGACCCTGTAAAGCAAAATGCACCACCTCACAACACTTGACCATATGATTAAAAATTAAATAATTGAATAATTGTGAATATTTTCTATTGCATAAAATATTTTAAAACCTAACTTTCAATTACTTTTTAATGCGATCGGTCACGAAAAATTATATTTTGCTTAGTGAATGTATGTCCATTTGCAGGGCAAGAGAAGACTGTTTTTGAAAATGTGTCCCTGGAAGGCATTCCAGTGATACATTAAAAAAAAATTCTTCTCTTGCGCTGCAAGTGGACGTTTCTATTCTACTTCGAATAATACTTACCAGATAAACTATTATGATAATGTCTATTATTTAGTCTAGCTGAAAATAAACAATTAAAACTCGGCACTCTCCTGGTCCTGCCCATACTGTGTCCGGGAATACCATAGCCCCAGGTACTGAGTGAATTCCCAATCACAGTCAGATTCATCTATTTTGCTGACTCTTCAAGTCTCATGTTTTGTGCTCTCAAAAATTTGCGATTTTATTCGGATTAACGCGTTTTTTCGCTATTCAATCTCTGGCTTCATGGAAGGGAAAGAAAGTTCATCTCAGGGGCAGGTTGTATCAATCTAGAATTTATACATTCGTGCCGTAATGAGTGATTACAATTTTCTTAAATTGGCACATTATTTTAAAATGGTAGCCATTGTTGGAGTCGCTCCGGTACCCTTAACTGTTTAAGCATTATGCGGGTACTCGGTTAATTTCTCTTGCGACTCGGTTCCTTCCAAGATGAATGCGCTCTTAGCTAAGATGGCAGCGCCCATGATTTATGTTTGCCTTCGGCTTGGCGTGTCTATGCACTCTGATTGTGCCGATCTTTAGCCTTCACCTCATTGATGAAGGTGTTTGTAGCGATCGGTACGTTTTTCTTGGTTATTTTAACGGTTAGTTAATTACCAAGCCGTGTTTATTAAATTTCACTCTAAAAAGTTTCAAATATTTCCTGCCGTAAGTCTTGATTATCATTAATTTAAGAGAAAGTTAATGTTTCTAAATAATTTTAATATTACAATCAAGTCATTGTGCATTTGCTTGTCATGTATGTCATGTGCAGCGTTTTAATTCTTGCTTTGTGTTCGCTGGTTCTCCTTCGGGTTATGTACGGGTTTGCCAGCCGGGTGGTGATGTTGACGTTCCGTCGGGCATTTTCCATCAGGATTTTGTTCGTCCGGTGCTGCCATTGGAGTCGTTTTTGACGGCATCCCGGCGCCGGTGGTTACGGGTCCTATTGAATTTCCGTCGGCTACCGTGGTCAATGCGGCTGTGGTTCCGGCTCCCGTGCTGGAGCCGATGGATTTCAGTGAGTCCGTATCCGGTGAGTCATTGGATGTTGGAGCCACAACTACACGGTCCGTGGATGCTGTTTACACTAGTAAACAAGCCCGCAGCCCTCAGCATGGATCGTTGGTGTCTTTCTTGTCCAAGGGCGAGATGGAAGATGAGAATGGCAGTCCCTTGTTGGATGAGTCGTCCTTTTCCACCGAGGCTGAATGGCTGCAGGTCCTTGAATGGATGTCCGGCCGTCTTGGGTTGACATCGGATCAAGGATCTTAGCACGATCCAGCAATGGAGCAGATGTCAGAGCGAGCGGCTAGCACTCTGTCCAGTGGCTCTTCTGCCATGCCTTCTTTGCCATTGGATACGTTGACCTCTGGCATGTTGGAGGTGGCGGCGTATCGTATGGTCCAGCCGGACTTTACGCTTCCAAAGGCCCCAAAAGGGATTAGGAGTGGGTCTGCTTTCCGGAGCAGGCCTACATCATTATTCCCGAGTTCCACGGCTTTCCGTTGGGGAGAGAGAGGCACTGAATAGGCCATTGGCTGGCAGAGCTAAGGGATGTTCTCGTCCGCTAGTTTCGCAGTCAAATAAAGATCCATTCAATGAGTTGACTCTCATTGAGGATACAGCGAGAGCTGCCATGGTGGCGATTTCGCACGGCTGTACCGTCCTGCAGGGTATGCTGACCTGCGCGGCGGAAGGTGGGGTAGTGCCAGAGGTTGCTCCCGGAGTTGTCCGGGACACTATGCGCCTATCTCAAGATTGCTTGACCAAGGTGATCACGAGATCATTGGCTGAGCGACGGAGAATGGTTCTCGATTACGTAGAACCAGGACCTGAAATGAGGGCTGCGTTGTCTTCCGCGCCATGCAAAGGTCCAGGCTTGTTCGGCGCCTCTGCACGGCAAGCCTTATCCAAGGTCGCATCAATGGTTGCGGAACAGGAAGTAGTCGGCAAGTCGTGGAAGTCGAAGAAAAGGACTCGGCCGCAGCAGCCCTATAAGCAGCACCGACAGGAGCAGCAGAGGCAGCGCCAAAGATCACCCTTCCGTCTTTCTGGCCGTGATACCCATCGGGCATCCGGTTCGCAAGGTTCTGGTCGTTCTTCCTCATACAAGTCCTCTAATAAGAGGCCGTATGTGGAGGATAGGAAGAGTGGCGGTTCGGGTCGCGGCGGCTACCGTAAGGATAGCCATGGTGGTGGCTCCAGACCGTCGTTTTCCAAGAAACCACGGGGTGGCCGTGGGGGACGGTCCTGACGGGTTTCCGGCGGGATCCGCTCCATTATCACCAGGAACGAGGGGAGTCGAGGATCTTCACCTAAGCGAATTAACGTCGTCTCGTGCAATCTCGATCGCGAGTTGTGTGCAGATTCCTTCCGTCGAAGGCAGACTTCATCTGTTCTCAAACCAGTGGGAACGGGTCATGCAAGATTGTTTGGTCTGTCAGTGGTTAAGAAACGGCTACGAACCGGACTGGCTCATCCGTCAATCGTTAGTTCCGTTAACATCGACTCCAGTGTGAACTCCCGTTCCAAGGGAATCCGATCGTCTAGATGCCATTTGCTCAGAAATCGAAGATCTTCAGCGGAAGAATGCGATTCAATTAGTCCGCGATCAGTCATCCCTAGGCTTCTATTCGATGATGTTCCTCGTTCCGAAACGCACCGGAGGGTGGAGACCAATTCTCAATCTCAAACCGTTAAACAAATTTATTGTCACCAAAATTTCAGATGGAGACTGTAGCGGCAGTGATGTCGGGGTTGAGAAAAGGCATGTGGGCAGTGTCGATAGATCTGAAGGATGCATATTTTCATATTCCAATGTCAATTCCTTTTCAGAAATACCTTCGCTTTGCATTCCAAGACAATGTTTGGGAATTCAATGTGCTTCCATTCAGCTTGACCACAGCACCGAGGGTCTTCACCAAAGTGGTTCTCGCCATGACTTCTTATCTTCGCAGGAGAAACATAGCTGTTCATCTTCAGGTAGTCCTAGCCTTACTAAAGGATCTAGGATGGATTGTGAATCTAGGGAAATCAGAATTGACTCCATCCCAGGAGTTTGTTTATCTGGGAATAATTTTTAATCTCAGGGACGGCGTAGCTTTTCCGGTGGAGAGCAGAGTCTAGAGCCTGATTGCAGTTCTGGGGTCGGTTTCTCTAGGAGCCTATCTGACGGCACGCCAATTTCTCAGAATACTGGGTTTACTAGTGTCTCTGGAGAAAGTGGTTCCTTATGCGGCACTCAGGCGCAGACCGATTCAGATGTATCTAATGTCATTCTGGTCTCAGAAAACGGATTCGTTATCTCTGAGAATTCCAGTAAAAGAACCATTTTTATTCCATCTTCAGTGGTGGTTATCAGAACAGAATCTCCTGCGAGGTGTTCCTCTACATCCTCCTCAACCACAGATGTCCATCTTTACAGATGCATCGACGACGGGTTGGGGAGCAGTATTGGACAATCGGTCAGTGTCAGGGAAATGGGATCGGACCAATGCGCAGAAA
This sequence comes from Chaetoderma sp. LZ-2023a, assembly GCA_034401795.1. Taxonomy (NCBI): domain Eukaryota; kingdom Metazoa; phylum Mollusca; class Caudofoveata; order Chaetodermatida; family Chaetodermatidae; genus Chaetoderma; species Chaetoderma sp. LZ-2023a. Next base: position 46,235,868 of record CM067367.1, read on the forward strand.
CATATCAATGTTCTCGAATTATTAGCGGTGGCTTTAGCACTTCGAAAATTCGAGAATTTAATCCAAGACAAGATTGTCCTAATAAGGACAGACAACTTAACAGTGGTGTTTTATTTGAACCGTCAAGGCGGGACGAGGTCACCATAGTTGTGCATGATGATTTGGAACCTTCTGCTGAGGTGCCAAGAGAGGAATATTATTCTTCGGGCAGCACACATTCCGGGAAGACTGAACATCCTAGCAAATGCGCTCAGTCGAAGGATGGTTTGTCGTCCGACGGAATGGCAGCTCAACCAATCGGTAGCGGAGGTTCTATTCAATCATTGGGACAAACTAAATGTGGATCTATTTGCGATGAAACTAAATGCAAAGATGGTCACATACGTGTCACCGATCCCGGACCCGCTAGCCTTGGCAGTAGACGCACTGGCGATAGGTTGGAAGGGAATGTACGCGTATGCGTATCCTCCAACGATTCTCATCCCGAAAGTTCTGGCAAAGATAAGAGAGGGAGTATGCCAAGTGCTAATGATTGCCCCTCATTGGCCATGCCGATCATGGTTTACGGATCTGCTGGACCTTCTGGTCTGCAATCCAATCCCTCTTCCAGACAGAAGAGATCTAATCTCTCAGAACAAGGGTCTGTACATTCACGACAGACCAGAAATGTTCAAATTGACTGCATGGATGTTGTCAAGCAGCGTGCAATTGAGGGTGGCTTTTCTGAGCCAACAGCGAAGTTTGTCGCTTCAGCCAGAAGAGGGTCAACCACTAAAACATATAATTATAGAATCAACAAATTTGCAGAGTGGTGTCAGAGAAGAGATATTAATCCCTTGTCTGCATCTGTTCAACACGTAGCAGATTTTATCTGTCATTTATACGAAGTTGAAAAACTTGTACCTTCAACCATAGCAGCGTATAAGTCTGCATAGCTTCAGTCATTCCCAGTCTGGCCATTGAAGGAGCTGAGAATGACACTTTGAATGAGGTTATTAAAGGAATGAGCAATCTGCGACCTAGACAGCCAGTTCCTATCTCTTGTTGTACAGGTTTTAGGGCATGCTCCCTTTGAACCGATTAGATCTATAGATATTAAACTGTTAACTATTAAATCAGTTTTCTTGGTTGCATCGGCGGGAAGGAGAAGTGAAATCCATGCGCTTTCTGCCGGGACAAGACCGTTTTGTCGTCACGGGTGAAGGTTTAAGACTACTTCCACGTCTTTGTTTCCTGGCAAAGAATCAGTCACTTAAATATCCAGGACAGCCGATCAATTTGCCAAGTTTAATTAGACATGACCCAAACTCTTCTGCTTGGTGTCCTGGTAGATGTCTGAAAATGTACAAGAAACGTACTGAGGAGTGGAGAGTTGACCCGAAATCCCTGTGGTTATGTCTCAAAGCTCCTCATTTGCGCCCCTCGAAAGATACTATTTCTCGTTGGATAGTTGATGCTATTCAGATGTCGCACAAAATTGCTACAGGAAAGCAGATTGATCGTGCGAACACCCATCAGGTCCGAGCATTAGCAGCATCATCGGCCCTTTTTAAGGGTGTCTTATTGGAGGAGGTGATGTCTGTAGCACAATGGCATGCCGAGTCATCATTTACTGATTTCTACCTTCGCGACATCTCCAGCGCACTTAATCCGGTAGCCGTCGCCAATTTGTCGCACCTTAGTTAAGCCACATCTGATCACTGAGCCATTGAACGACCGTGGATTGGGCCGAGTTCCTGGGATGATCAAGAAAGAATAAGCACTCAAAATGGTGAGTGTTTACATTAATTAAGTGACTATAAATAATTTACTTACAGTCGAAATATCAGACTGCTTAGGTAAATAGTCATGGTTCTAGTCTCTTCTCAACCTTCTCTGTTGGACGGTAGATGAGTGCTGGTTCGAGCCTCACCTCCTCCCACCGTTGTTTCTTGGCTGTTGAAATCCGGAGTTTATCATAATAGTACATCTGGTAAGTATTATTCGAAGTAGATTAAAAAAAGCATCCGCTTTTGTTTCTACGAAAATTCTTAATACTTACCAGATGTACTATGGCCCTATCTCAGCCGCCCCGCTGAGGTGAGGCTGAGCTGCTTTCGCTGTTTGTCAAGGCAAATATAAGATGAATCTGACTGATTGGGTATTGACTCGGTACCTGGGGCTATGGTATTCCCGGACACAGTATGGGCAGGACCAGGAGAGTGCGGAGTTTTAATTGTTTATTTTGAGCTAGACTAGATAAGACATTATCATAATAGTACCTCTGGTAAGTATTAAGAATTCTCGTAGGAACAAAAGAGGATGCTTTTTTGAAACACCATTGCAATTTTTGTCATTGATATTCTTTTGTTGCTATGTCTTGGTAATTTGTATCCAAGCTGATTAATCGAGCAATCACAATTATTTTTTAATAATCGATCGCGATCACTCAACGCAATAATCGTGTAAGCCTACATGCATTAAGTCATATACCAGCAGAAAGCTTAAATTATGTGTGCAATCAGAATCAGGCAAATCGAGAAGGCTCTCCGTTTACTAGGACCCTAGGTGAAAAAATGAAACGTGCAAAAATATATGCTTTGCAAATTGTTCTCCGAAATTGATGCAATTATTACAAAGCTTTATTTTGATAGTAGGCTGATAAAATATACAGGAAATGATTCCATAGATCTCTTGCGCATTACGTTTGTGTAAAATAAGTTTAAATTATATATGTTCTGATACTGGAGTAATAGAGATTTAGATATGTGATTATGTCTGACGGCTCATTCGAGGATGAGAGTGTTACAAGCAATAATTTAATTAACCCTTTAACCCTCAATTTAGTTCATGAAAATTAAAATTTTGTCATAGAAAATATCAATTTGCAGACCAACAGAGGACTATTTTTGCAAATTTGCCACTGGGAATGATTGGCTTGGTTATTGACCCAGTTATTCAAGTGGTAAATTTGCAAAAATAGTCTTCTCTTGGTTTATAAATTGACATTTCTCAAGACTACTGTAGAAGCCGCTTTTGGCCGATGAGTGTTAAAGGATTAAAGCAGAATTATTACTGTTAGCCAGGGTATACTTCAGCAAATGTCTTTGCTGCTTCAGATAGCTGAGATACAATAATTATTTTGAAAAACATGACCTATTATATGTCTTTGCATTACATGGACATCTGTTGCAAGTATTAACTCTTACCACTCTGATGTCAAAATTGTAAATTTTCAAAGTAAATTGAAAGATAAACTGGTGTTCATTTTTAAACAAGTTTGCTGGAAGATGTTACCGTCGTTACACCAGATAGTTACCTAATTCTCACAATTATCAGCATAATAAAATTTACTTATAAGTTTTCTAGACAGATTAATGTGGTAACATTTTAATGCTTAAAGTAGAAACTGGGCCACCTAAAAACACCGATATATTAGCATAAATGTATGTTTACCCACTGGATGATAACAAAGTACTTACAAATAAGTTTAAGAAGTTTAAGACAGTCATAAAATCTTGTGGTATGATGAGTTTCCGAATGGTTTTTCGGCTTTTCTAACCCGGCAAAGAACTTGGCATGGTATTATGTGTGGGAGGGTGGAAGAGTGGTTTCCATACAATAACTGCGGAAGAAACCTATCAAAATTGATCATCCGAACAATATAGCCGCCAGCCACCAGTGGCCATCTTGAAAATTGGTTTCCAGAAGATAACTCTGCTCCCATTTATCGGATAACTTTGAAACTTCATAGGATGACTGGACTAGGTCTGCCGAAATCGATGATGATCCAAAATGTGTTCTTATCAAAAGCGTTTTTTCTGATTTTATTGCTCTGGAGTATGTTGAGATACTGTTTGTTTATCTTGTTACAGCTTCCCGTGATTGTTGGCATCGTTCACTGATCACTATGGAATTAGAAGACACATTGGATGATCACGCTGTGGAGGCCATTGATTCTACAGATGCTGACTTAGTGTCAGATGTTACAAATTTTGATGCAGATACCGGTACTCAAAACTTGCCACCACATATACAACGTAAGTCACATATATGTATATATTCAGACATGTGTCAGAATTCCTAACATGTGGACTCGCGCACGCTTAACTAACCCTTTAACACTAAAGTTAACAGTGGTCTTGAGAAATATCCATTTGCAGATCCAGAGGAGACTATGTTTGAAACTTTATCACTGGAATGACTGACTCGATAAATGAGCCAGTCATTGCAGTAATAAATGTTTTTAAATAGTCATCTCTGTCTGCAAATGGACCATTTTTATGATAAAATTAAAACTTTCTTGAACAAATTTGAAGGTTAAAGGGTATCACCTACTTTAGGAGAATACCTTTCATGAAGGCAACTTTAAATATATAATCTTAGATGCATATCACCATACTGTCCTAGCTCTATTATACAGAACAAACAGGGCTGGCTGAAGCCATATGCGAACTATGAATTGCCTAGGGTGCCAAATATTAGGGGGACCCCAAAACGGGGTTGAGGGCACATCTCTCCGACCCAAACTACATGTATCTCTACGCAAATAAGATTTAAAAAACTGTTTAACTTGCATAACCTCTATATTTAAGCCAGCGTATCATATATTTCTTTCATTTAATGGAAATTTTCTGTGAAACCAACCAGAAGTTTCACATAAGATATATTGTAAATGGAGGAATCCAGGTTTAGCTATGCACCGCCTCTCTAGCTAAGCTCCACCCACACTTCATCCGTGTTGGGATCGATTGATTCATGAACTCCCTGACCATCAATTTCCAGAAAACTATACAGGTAAACTGTTGTATAATTTGAAAATAATTTAACTGGTTGCTGTTGCTGCGAGGCTTGTGCGATTATGGAGTTGAGTGATCGCGATCGATTATTAAAAAATAATCGTGATTACATGGGTGGTGTACCATCGTCCTGTCAAGTTTCAACCAATTATCTCCCAAGCTATAGGAGTTGCAGCGACAAGATTATCAGGACCTACATACGGACAGGACAGGATGCAGATGTGCCCAATATTAAAAATGTTTTCATCAGTCCATCCATACATGTAGGTACATCCATCCATCCATACAATGTACATACCAAAAATCTTGTCGCTGCAACTCCTACAGTTTGAAAGAAAATTATTTGAAACTTGATTGTACACCACCAAACATGCCAAAAGACGTGGCTAATGTTTAGAGAATGTTCATCGGCCAACCCGCTCCGTCCATAGGTATGTATGTTAACGTCCGTGCATCCCGAAAATCCTGTGGCTGCAATTCTTCCTACAGTCTGAAATAGAATTGTTGGAAACTTGACAGGATAATTGTACACCACCCAAAGATGTGCTTGCAGTACAGCTCAGAATTAAGTTAACAAAAAACGCGGCAGCAGCAAACCATATGCACGCAAAAAGCAAAACATTTCGCGTCAAATGAAAAACACACGCAAAATGAAAAACATTGCGCGCAAAATGTAAAACACAAACAGGACGAGGTAGAAATGCCAGGCGACTTTTTCCGTGTCGTACATGATGAATTAATTATGAACAGGATATGCCTAAATGCGCCAAAGCATTTACCGACAAGATTGTTTTTCTAAAACGCAGTCATGTTTTTCTCTGGCTCACCGATAATAGTATTCTCGATATATATACATTGTACATGTAATGTAGACAGGGATTGAAATGAAAATAAGTGCTAAAATTGCCGGCAGTCCTACGTGTACATGTATATTTGTCTATCGGGAAAAGTAATCTAGGTCAACTCCCGCAAGTTGGCATATTCCGCTGCACTGGATGTTTATAGAAAGTAAATGCGAAAGCAACCGGATGAGAATAAACTACATGTATGTCAAATCTCGCCAGTTCGACATGTTTCCATGCGCTGGATGTTTTTAAAAAGTAAATACGAAAGCAACCGAATGAGAACACTGGGAAGATTCGCGGGACTAATATTTCCGGTAAAATGTCATACAAAACTAGAAAATAGATCTATCACGATCAACTGTGGACATTTCTCGAGCTTCCGTTTGTCTTCATTGTAAGGTTTATCCACAATAATATGTTAGATGGTCAATTCCACAGAAAAGTAACATTTTAATGATTTAAAAAAAATTATTTTACAGTTAAATAATGCACTGAAATCAAATAGGGAATGGTTCTGGTTTCTAAAATAGGTCTAACCTTGTTGATACCTGCTTCTATTCCTGATATATAGCTTTTCAAAATATAGGTTAAATTTGAGCTTAATATTAGTCAGTTTAGTAATTAGTTATGCTCCTCCCACATTCAGTTCACACTGCATTCTATGCTTCTGGGCGATGAATTCAGAACAAAGGTGCAATGCACTTTTTATATGCAGGGGCATGAATCGACATGATTACCAGCCTCTGCACTAATTTGACCCAGAACTGTCTAGATGGCTCTGTCCCATCAGTCACAGTTTTGGTCTTGCTGTTTAGTCTGTATCTCAGTGGAATGCCTATTTTTGTAATTTTATTTTCCTATCTACTAGACTGCTAAACCTATCAAAGCCATGTGCTTATATATGAGTTGATGTGTGGATATTCCCAGCAGAACAGTTTAGATTTTGTCCCATAAGTCACAAAATATTTAGTAATAGCACAAATGGGGAAGACAAGTTTAGAAACCCTTAACAGTCTGCCAACAAAGTGGCACTTTTCAGCCACCTCTCATGGTAAGGGTGCATTGATGGTATTGGAGGGACTGTTAAAAGATGAGTGTCTGAAAAGGTGAGAAGTGAGAAATTAGATATTGCATCTTCAGCTGAATTTGCCAAACTAGCTACCAATGTCTGTCCAAACATCAATGTGGTATATATTGATAAGGACAAGATTGAATCCAAAGAAACTGAGCTTGATGGTTTCTGGAACCCAAATGTACAAGAAATTAAAACACTATTTGGCAGCCTTTCAGCTCATTATTTTGAAGCCATTGAGCCATACGTTATTACGTATGCTACATTGTATTTAGTCTTCCATTGAGACATCAAAAATGGCAATGTTTTCATTTGTGAGTGGGCCTACAGGTAATAAGAATGATGTAGTACATGTAAATAAGAGGACCATGCTCCCGAAGAGATCGATACACCCCCTTCACCAAATGAGTACGCTTAGGGACAATGGGCAATTGTCGATTATGACTCCATAAGTTATTATGTAGATGTAACGGAAAACATGCATCAAATTAAGTGCCTTAAGCCATCTAGCTCTGGAAAAACCTGTATTTGAACCAGAGAAAAACACAGTTTGGTGTAATGAAGAGGAAATAAAGGCCAGAATGGAAAGAGATCCCATGCTACATGTAGTTATCATAATAATAATAATAATAAGTTTTCACTCTTCAGTGTAGGCATTAGTAATTATAGAATAAAAACTTTTTAAGCTGTTATTGTGTTTGCTTAAAATAAAGTGATTATTACTAATGAATATAATGCCTCTTAATAGTTTGATGGTTCCACTATTCTATTAAGTGAAACCAACAGATATTTTTTAGATATGGTTCCATCAGTCATAAATTCTTGTCCCATAAGTCACAGTGAATAATTCACTGCTGCCGTAATGAAAAAAATGGATGTATGTCTCTATGATCTTTTTGGAAAGCTACAAGTATCTCCTAATAGAATTATAGTGACATCTAAGCTGCCTTTCAAACTAACATAGTATTTGCAGTGTGACTGAGCAGGGTATAAAACGGTGGTACGCAAAAGTCCCATAAGTCACAGACCCTTTATGCATGGTGTCCACAAGAGAAGGTGATAGATAATTCCAGTTTACATTCATATTTGGTTATAGTCATGTCTTTGCTATCAGATTAAATTAAGAAAATAACTCTATTGCGCCTTAATTCTTTGTATTATTGGCTAGAATTTTGAAAAAAATCATTCAAATGTCCCATATGTCACAATGGAATTGACCAGATATTAGAAAATATTGCTCGGAAATGCCGCCTTTGAATGGTCATAAGCGGTCTATAGCAATATATGTCTGTGGATTTAGTAGATGGAGCTACATGTAGCATACTTCTCATATTGTCGTACAAATACACTGTACAATCACCAACAACAGGAATACATTTCTGCATAAGTACATTATGTAAGCCATTGCAAAATCTCGTCGCAAACATTCATTTCAACAAATAAACCTCACAATTCTGTTTTATTCCCGATACGAAACTACATTTGTAACTTAATAGAACATCGTGAAAATATGTGTTGTCCTTTCTCTCTGCTCATGAACAGCATTCTGAAACTGTTCTAGACTGCCACAGCGAGAACAGTTTAGCATGTTTAGCATTCATGAACGAGATGTCCACTCCTCATTTGATGGGGAGTTGAAATTTTGCTCTGGAACACTGTTCCAGAGCCCTTGTCGAATCGTAGGGGTCTTGTTAAATCGTTCGCGAACAGCAAGAACTGACAACTTGAATGGGTAACACTGGCTTCCAGAATATTATGATTGCGACTTCTAACGAGCCAAAGTCCACAGCCATTCCAATTTACTAAGCGTGTGTAAATGCGCCTATGTTTTTCACAAATGCGCCAGGTATTTTGAAGAAATGACGTGCTCTAGCCCTGTTCATATTTTGTTTCCAAACTCTCTGATACATATGGCGCACTAAAAATAATTTCACTATTTGTTGTTTTCGTCCTGACGCATTTTTCTTTTCTTCATGTCGCATTTATGTTTTTACGTTTTTGTTTTCTTCTTGGCACGTTTTAGTTTTTGTCTGTTGCGTTTTCGTTCTCAGGACATGTTACCTTAATTCTGAGCTGTACTCTAACCCTTTAACCCTTGAATTTGTTCCAAAAACAATTCCATTTTCTCATAGAAAATGTCCATTTGCAGTCCAAGAGAGGCCTTACCACTAGTAAATTTAAAAAAATAAACTCATGGACTTCAAAAATCTCAAATGGACATTTTTTTAATGAGTAAATGGAAATTCTCTTGGTCTACAAATGGACATGCCACAAGACCACTGCTGGAGCCGTTTTTGGCCGATTTGAATGTTAAATGCTTAGTGTTTAAAAAATGTTCATAGCTTCATCCTGTCCATCCATAGGTGTGTACTGTACATGTACGTTCCTAAAAAAACTCCTATAGTTTGATAGAGAACTGTCTGAAACTTGACAGGATGTACACTACTCAAAGATGTGCCTGATTTTAAAAAACTTCATCATTCCATCTTGTTCATCCATAGGTCCCCATCCATCTCTACATATATCACGAAAATCTGATGTACTCATGTTAGGGTGGTGGTGGTATGTCAGCCTCCAGTTGACTTTCTCGTGTTTTTGTTTATCTAGGAAAGTGGTTGCGTGCACAATGGAAGGTAACCGCCATTATTCTAGAGGCGTATGAAGACATACTGAACAAACAAGTACAGCAACAGATAAAGAAAGCGAGCAAAGCTTTTGTCAAAGTGGGACATATGCACGATTATTCTAGGATGTGGTAATTATTTTAATCAATAGAATCTAATGCTTTACAACACTATATACGTGGTTATTTAATTACATTGGTTTATATGTGTATGCATAGTATAGCGCATTAGAAAGAAGTTAACATGTTTCCAATACATCCAGCTTTGAGTGGCCAATAACACTAACTGAATGAACAAAGCAAAAACAGAAACATGGTTGTAAGAAATGTTCTTGAATTTTTTTTTTTTTTTAACATATTTGGATTAGAAAACATTGCTGTCTAAGTTAACAATGCATTTTAATCCAATTATATTCAAAATATTCCACAGTATGTTTTATTTTATTTTGGAAACATATTAACTCTTTAATGGTCAAGCCGGCCTAGAACTGGCCTCCACAATGGCCTTGATAAATGTCCATTTGCAGGCCGAGAAATGACTATTTTTGAAAATTTACCACTGGAATGACTGGAGCCAGTCATTCCAGTAGTAAATAAAAAAAAAAATAGTCTTATCCTGTGAATGGAGACTTACTTTGTAGCAAAAATTTTAATTTTCTTAACAAATCTTGACCATTAACCCGTTAAAGGGAATCACCAGACCCTCTATACTACTGTGTATAAAATGAATCTACAGACCGGTACGTTTTCAAAAATATAATTGTAAGATCTGTGCTCAAATTAGAAATATATATCTTCGTTATTTAAATATGTGGTACATGGGTTGAATTTCTATTCCCGGATGAGGCGTATGACGTCATAAGTTGAACGTTTTTCTCGCTGTCATCCAACGCTATCGCAATAAAATTGCGAATTGGGTTTTTATAAGGGGATTTTCCTCAGCGGTTTTAGGAATATATAAACTATATTTGCGGAAATGTTGAGTAATATATACTAACAGTCCTTTGTCTGATTTCTCTGGTGGTGCCAATTTTGACATGAAGTTTTGATCTTGGGATAAATGAATGACGCGATAGTAAAGGCAATTCAATATAATTGCCACTATTGAATCAACACTCTCACTGGGGCTACGGCAGATAATGTTATTAAAGTTTCATCTATTAATATGAGAGTTTAAATAGTGTGTACATACATCCAGTCCATCTTTATGTACGTATGTTTTCATACTAGCCTCAAAACTTCCTGAGATTTTGTAATGGTAATGTAATTGGCAAGTATCTTCATAGAAAATGGCCATCTAACGGTTTGGCAATTAATGTGTGAAAATAACAAATACATTCCATAAATTTGTGATAGTGTGATACACGTCTTAATCTCTTCAATCTGTACATATATAAATGATGTCGATAGCATTATCACCGATAGAGATATCACCATCCAAATGCATGCACTCATGTCTTCAGAGTGCCGTTATTATTGTTCTTGTCGGATGGGATTCAACCTATGACGTCATAGGTTTAATAACTCGCAGAAAATTATAGTAACATAGCGTTTTTTAACACCATTTTACTCGGATTTATGTATAAATGTCGGGGATAAGCTTTACACAGTAGCTTAAATGTGGGATCTACAATAGAACGGCGTATTTTATGCAAACGATGGTGACCCTTCTTGTGTTCCCCTTTAACACTCATATCAGCCAAAAACAGCTTCTGCAGTGGTCTTGGGAAAGGTTCATTTGCAGAGCAAGAGAAGACTATTTTTGAAAATTTATATATATACTGAACCAAAAAAGTTTAGCAACACTGAGAATATTACTGTATAAATGTTATTTAACAAAAGCAATAAATTGATTCAAATATATTATTTAATTGATAGGTCATTTTCCAATTACTGTAATGCTAGCATCATGCCTTTAACACAGCATCATTCAACGGAAGGGTCCAATTTAAATAATGACACTGAGCTGTCAATACCGGTTGTGACCTCCACGCGCATTAACCACTGCCGTACATCGCTTTCTCATGCTTCGAATTAAGCACCTGATGTCACGAAGAGGAATCACATCCCATTCCTGGAGCAGTGCAGCTTCCAGCTCCCGCATGTTGTGAAGATGTGGATGGTTCTCACGCACCATACGGCCAAGAATGTCCCACACGTGTTCGATAGGAGACAGGTCCGGTGATCGCGCTGGCCGGTCCAACACCGGAACGTCGTTAGCCTCAAGGAAATCACTGGTGACCCTAGCTGAATGAGGACGGGCGGTGTCTTGCTGGAACATAAAGTCTGCATGATGCTGCATAAAAGGGATGACAACAGGGGCGACAACTTCTTCACAGTAACGTTGAGCCGTTAAATTTCTGCGAATCACAATAAGATCTGGTTTGCCATTTTCATGGATTCCAGCCCACACCATGACACTTCCGCCACCGAATCTGTCGTGCTGAATGATGTTGGCTGCATCATACCGTTCTAAACGTCGCCAAATCTGTTGCCTACCATCCGCCACATCCACACAAAACCTCGACTCATCACTGAACAAAACGTGGCTCCATTGTTGAGCACGCTATCGCTGATGAGTTCTTGCCCATGCAAACTGATTCTCGATGTGACGCTCTGTAAGCGGAACAGCAACAAGTGGACGACGGGCATGCAGTCCAGCATCATGGAGTCTGTTTCGCACAGTTTGTGCATGCACTGTAGTGCCGGTAGCGGTGTGCAAATTATGGGACAGCTGCGGCGTAGTCTCAAACCTGTGACGTCACTAAGTAGGGGTCTTCTCGTGGTGTTGTTGCTCTCGGTCGGCCAGATCGTGGTCGGTCATTAACATGTCCAGTTTCCTTCTCACGTTGGCGGAGACGGGAAATGGCTGAGGCATGAACATTAAAATGTCGAGCAACAGCGAGAACGCTCTGCCCAGCAGCGAGTCTTCCCATTGCTTCATGGCACTGATTTTCGGGTAGCCCTGGGCGGCGGCCCATGTTCGGTAGGGTAACGCTACCCGCCAATGTGGACCAGTGCATGAAAAATGCATTTTCACATGCAGTACTGTATTTCACTTAATAGTACATGTAGCCTATGATCTAATAGACGCCCACCCCCTAACTTTGACATATGAGCTTCAATGATTTCATAGCAGTTTCAAAACGGCAAAACTCTGTATTAGAAGCCCACCCCATAACTCAGCAGACTGTATAGGAAAAATTTTTTTAAGAGCAAATTTGTAAGAATAGTGTGTATAATAATAACAATCGTGTCATAGGGTGTGTCTACTTCAGACCGATCTCTGCCCTGATACATTCCTGGCTCCTCTAGAAGTCAATACAGGCCTCGGATTTGTAAATCTCGACCGCCTATTAGGTTAATACTAATAGTAGGCCACGTATGTTCAAGATATAATAAAGTTTATTCCACACTTTTGTAGTCAAAATGCGCATAAAACAGTCTTGGCGTGATTAAATACCTTCCTTATAAATATGTTTTAAGACCAAATTTATGTACCAAACAACAAGGACGGGAGAAAATGTGCATCAATTTTGTAACGCTGATCAACATTAAATGATCCAAATTGAATTATTACAAACGACAATATAGCCGGCTAACGGGAGTTTATCAAACGGGTACCCATTTTTTAATATCAGTATAATACTCAGTTCCTTTCGCGCAATGATAATATATAGATATTCCCGAGTTCTGAGTCCCCGATTCCAGAATATTTATATCCGAGTACTCGCTCTAAAATAAACTCTTCAATTGGAGGCGAATCACGTGATTTGTATTTTTTCGCGACGCCATTTTATATCAAATTGTGGATTAATTTTGATGTAACAAACGAGCTTTATTAAAGGATACGCAATATTTAGGCGCTCAAACCAAATAATTTCACTTCCCCGGTGATGTTTTGAGGTATACATTAAACATAGGCATAGGCGGTGGGAATTTTTACGGGAGAAAATACGTTGAATTTCAGTGGTATCAATTTTAGAAAACTTTTGGGAAAACTGTAATATAAGCCCACCCCCTTTCTCAGAGATGTTTGGTTGGAAATTGAACACCTCTTGTCCTAATAGAAGCCTAAGTTACTATTAAGCGAAATACGGTAAGCGTGCGGTCGAGAAATGTTGCTAAGCTTTTTTGGCTCAGTATATATATGTACATGTACATGTATTACAAATCTGAATTTTTCATGGAGAAAATATGTATTTAATGCAAACACATGGTCCATATTCCACAGGAAATACGAAAATATAATTTCACAAATATTTTGCGAGGTGCATAGATATACATGTATCACGCTAGCATGGTTTGGGAAATACTTTTTGTATTTACCCAAGCGTAGCCATGCAAACAGAAACAGATAATTTGCTCATGTCATACACACCACAGAACAATAGAGGGTACATTTCTAGATGCACCCTGCACATTTTTAGCTATAGTACGGCTCGTAGCAATTTTTATGTCACTTACACAATCGCATCGAGCCATTTCCTATTTTTTTTCTTCGAGATTGATCACATCCCTAATTAAGAGTTAAAGACGGGCCATATAGCATGATTAATGATGTAATGATTATGATGTCATGCTACACGCTGCTTAGCTGATCATGACATCATATGATAGATGGATACTCTGGAAAGGTGAATTTGCATCATATGTACATGTAGGTTGAGGTCTCTATCATAATTGACAGAAATACTCTGGCATGGTCTCTTTGGTGGATTTACTATTTAACAAACATTCCATTGAAAATTTTGAAACAAATTTGCCTGGAGCAACAACAGCACCCAGTCAAATTAATTTCAAAATATGTAACTGCTTGCCTGTAAAGTTATCGTGATATTGGGATTCTGGGAATTGAGGGTTCGATCAATCGAAGGGTAAAGCGTGGGTGGAGATAAGCTAGAAATGTGCATGGCATAGCTAAAAGCGGATTCAATTAACCGCTGAGCAGTTGATACAACCTGTGGTTTTTTTTAACCATTTGGTGGTCAAGCCGACCAAAAATGGCATCTACATGTACAGTGGTCTTGAGAAATGGCCATTTACATGTCAAGATAATACTATTTATGATATTGTACCACTGGAATGACTGGCTCAACGATTTTCAAAAATATTCTTGACCTGCTAATGGAGCTTATTCACCGTAACTAAGCAATCATTATGCCATCTTAATGATTAACCCTTTTATGATGAAGCCAGCCAAAACCAGCCTCTATAGGGCCTAGGGGTCTTGAGGAAGGTACATTGGCAGGCCAAGAGAAGACTACTTTTGTTTTTATTTACCACTGAAATGCCTGGCTCAGTAATCGAGCCAGTCATTTCAGCGGTAAATTTTCAAAAATAGTTTTGGCTTGCAAATGGACGTTCAATAAGCAATTATGTTGATATTCTCGAACAAATTTGGACATTAAAGTGATTAATTCTTATAATGATATTGCGTACAGTACCTGCATTCAGAACATTTGATTAATGGTATATTCTGTGCAGTAGGCATACCCGGAACTACATGTACAGTCAGGCATGACAGTATGGATTAGCACAAAGTGTAGGGATCTGAGAATTTTCTGGTGTACAGTGATCCCATATGGATAATGAGTAAGAGTTAATTTCTAGCCTGCTAAGTTCCGCTAAAATGATAATGATGAAAAGAGCAGTGAACTTATGCTATGGCAACTGTCTGTCTGTCTGTCTGTCTGTCTGTCTGTCTGTCAACTCTTCCTTTAAATGACTTCTCCAGAACCGCTGGGTCGATTTCAATTATATTTGGCAGGAAGCATCCGTATGGTATGGGGATCCAAATTTGTTCAAAGGGAGCTGATCTGCCAATTTGGCCGGTGGCCATTTTGGATTTTTAGAAATTTCTTTAACAGTCGCCGAAATCGCTGGGGGGAATTGATTCAAAACTCATGAAATATCATCTAGCGCAAGAGCTGAAGCATGTTTGTTCACATTGGCCATCTTGAATGACCTAGTTTTCATGGAAACGACTTTTGTAAATCTCATACAGCATTACCTAGGCAAGAGCTGAAACAAGTCTGTTAAAGGGTAGTTGTTTGTCCAAATGCATCATCGGTGGCTGTCTTGGATGACCTAGTTGTGAAAATTAATTCTCCAGAACCACTGAACTGAAATTTGGGATATGTGATTAGAGAGTAAGGGCCAATAAAATTTGTTCAAGGGAACTTGATATATAAAAGGAGACATGGCCGCTCTGTTCTTGTTACACTCCTCGCTCCATGGGGTTCTACTTATAGTTGACGACGTTTCTAGGAATTGAACTAAACACAAATTGGACGCCAGTGACACCATCCCACCATCTGAAATTTGAGGGTTAAAGAGTATGATCGTTCATCATGCACGCACACTGCTAACAAGAGCAATCTCTTGTTCTTCTCACATTGTAAAAGAGTCCTCAACTTTTCCAGTCTGGATTTTCTTGGGATAACATCCACAGTCATGACAGTTGTGGAATCCTACTGCATGGTCGCAGTCTTTCCTATGTTAACATCTGAGTCAACTCTGACCAGTCGTTTTCGAAATATCCACAGGTCCAAATTGAATCTGATCCGGATCCAGGTCACAGTTGACCTGGAAATCCTCTTGCATGGCAAGTTCCTCGTTGTGTTAAAATCTTAGCCAAATCGGATCAGAAGTTTTTAGACACTCCCATGGACAGAGACAGATCACCTGATCGCAATAAACTCTCAAATTGTATGCCTTTGGTCAGCTGTGCTGAATATTTTGGAAATAAATATCAAATTATCTTTACCGCAACCGCGGTTTGCTCGGAAGCTGTTGCAACCTTAGGCAGCAGCAGCTTCCCAGTACATTATTTTCAAAATATTCAACACAGCCGAACATCTTGCAATGTGACAGATTCAGATATTTTTTGGCACAAAATAATACACATGTAGATATAGCCTAACATATAAACGAAATGCATAATGAAAGACATGTAGGCCTACGTAGTATAAACACAGAACTGTAAATGAATATGTGACAATCTGAAACAAAGATAATCATGCTGTTCTATTTTATTGTATTTTTATTACGTTTAGTATATTTTTCTGAATAAATCTCAATGGGATAAAAACCCTTCATTCTGGATTGGCTAAATATTCGGCTAATGATTAAAATCACACCATACATAATTTCAAAGTAGAATATCATTAAAATTACCTTTGAAAAAGCATCTTAAAATAAATATTTATGTAACTAGTACTTACATGTATATATTATGTTTTATTGATTGTAATAAAATAATAAACCCTGAAATCCTAATATCTCAGAAAGCGCCCATATAGTCCAGCTGTTGAATATTTTGAAATTAATTTGACTGGAAACTGTTGCTGCCTTAGGCAGCAACAGCTTCTAGGCAAATTAGTTTCAAAATATTGGACTAATTTTGTATCTGGTATGTAGCATTTGGTTGGAATGGGTACCTGGTGGTAATAGATCCTAGACATTGGAAAACATTGGCTAAAATAGTTCAGATTTGGCTAAGAAAAAGGGTAGTTGGCTAATCTATTGGCTAGCAATTTGTGAAAGCCAGGTCTGTTCCATATGCTTGACAACTTTTTTTGTTGAACCCATAATGAAGGGTAGGAGCTCGGCATAGCGATCCTAATGATGTTCGGCATCCTAGAAGAATTAGGTACATGCACATGTAAATGTTAAAATCTTTCAGTGGATATTTATTTCATCAAGGGCTTATTTGATGTCACTAAAACTGTGTTCTATGCAATCATTCATGTCACTTCATCCAGTCTTCATAATGATTGTGATTTTCATATTTTTTCCATACTTTTCCGTTGTTTGAACTCTAAAAATATATTTTTGTCTAATCTGTATCCCGCTTAACCACAGAATTACAATTGCAAATGGACATTTTATATGAGAAGATTGAAATTTTCTTGAACAAATTTGAGGGTTAAATATCGATTAATTTTCTTACATTTTGTTTTTTTGTCAGCCGTGTTACTTTTCGCTTTGTATCCGAGAAGGACGCGGAACATGCCGCTGAACTATTCCGCAATCTTAAGATAAATGACAAAAACATTGAGGTGTTTCACATGGAGCCAGATGAAGAGCAGTTGAAAAACTTACCAAGTAAGTGTGTTGAACAAGCAAAACACATGTTTGCTAGAGGTGGTCTAACATCAGGAGGTGTATTTTATGAATCCACACAAGTTTTGCTTTCTCCTGAGATAACTATACATACTTAACCCCTCAACACTCGTACCAGCCAGGAACGTCTTATGCAGTGGTCTTGAGAAATGTCAATTTGCAGACCAAGAGAAGACTATTTTTTTTAATTTACCACTGGAATGACTGGCTCGATAACTGAGCCATTCATTCCAGTCATAAATTTTCAAAAATAATCTTGTCATGGTCTGCAAATGGACCTTTTCTATGAGAAAATTTAAATTTGTTTCTATTTTCTTGTACAAATTTGAGTGTTAAAGAGTTAAGTTACAAATTTGAACATATCCTCTTTATATATAAAGTTCAATGGGCAATAACTCTGGAACTATTACATGTAAATGTTTTGAAAACAATGACATCCCATAAAAAATGTACTCTGCAGAAATTCAGCAGCTAGACAGTTAACCCTTTAATGGTCATGCCGGCCAAAACCGGCCTCTGTCATGGTCTTACGGAATGTCCATTTACAGGCCAAGAAAATACAATTTTTGAAAATTTACCACTAGAATGACTAGCTCGATAACTGAGCCGGTGATTTAAATTTTCTTGACCAAATTTGACCATTAAAGGGTTAAATAAATATGCAACCTATTCTGGCAATGAATATCCTCAAATTGGCCATTTTAGGAAAATTATATTTTTGTTTTTTTGTTTTTTATAAAGATATCCATGTAGTGTGCTTTTAATGTTGGTTTGCATTAACCCTTTATTGTCTTTAATGGTCAAGCGGGCCTCTGGAGGGGTCTTGAGGAATGTCCATTTGAAGTCCCAGAGAAGACTATTTTGGAAAATTTAACACAGGAATGCCTGGCTCGATAGCTGAGCTAGTCATTCCAGTGGTAAATTTTCAAAAATAGTCTTCTGTGCCTGCAAATGGACATTTAATAAGCAAAGATTTAGATTTTCTTGACCAAATTTGACCATAAAAGGGTTAACATGAAATAGAAATGATTTGGAAGCAACATAAAAGAAGTGTAATCAGAGATTGCAAACTCTCACCCTCCCATTCTGCTCACATCTGCTTTTACAGATTTTCTAGATTTCTTTTGATTTTTCGGATCTCTTGAATTTTTTGGATCACGCCAAAAGTAGCGGAATCCTATGTGCATGTTGTGTACAGTCACCCTTTCTTGTGTTAAAATTTGAGACAAATCGGGCCAGTTGTTTCCAAGATATCTAGGGATCCAGAATTTGATCTGATCCGAATCTGCGTTTTTTATCCAGACGACGGCTGAGGTCTGGAAAATCCTCTTGCACGGTAAGTTCCTTTGTCTTGTTCAAAGTTGAGCCAAATCGGATAAGTGAATGAATGAAATGGATGGGTGGATGGATGGGTGGGTGGGTGGATGGATGAATAGTTGGATGGATGAATGGATAAATAATAAAATAAATAAATAAATATAAATTAGCTTAAGGACAGTTACATGTATAAACTATCCATCTGGCATGCTTATTTGAGAACTTCCAATGTTATATAACTTCTACATGTACGAGGCATGTATATTAAATAAATGTAATATGGTCAGAGATGAAATATGCATGTAGTGCATGGCTGGATTTGAAGTTGATTTTATGTGTATAACTATTAAATTTCATATATATGTAATCCATTCGTCTGGGTGGCACTTTAGCTGGACCAGTGGTCCTGCTAATTGCTAATTTTACACAACTTTGGCTTAAGTCGATCTATTCTGGTCTACATGTACTTACATGTCTAACCTTTTAGCACACAAATTTGTTCGAGCAGATTTCAGAAGTGAAGAGTATTTTTGAAAACTTATCACTGGAATGACTATCTCAGTTATAGAGTCAATTATTCCAATCAAAAAATTTTTAAGAAGTATTTGCCCCTTCTTTGTGCCTAAATATAGTTTAGTCTTGCGCGATTATGTGATTAAATCGAAAATCACAATTATTTTTTCAAATCCTGAATTTATATAATTAAAAACGAAATAATCGAATAATCGTGAATAATTCCACTGCATACAAAAATTTCAAAATCTACCTTATATTTACATTTTGCTCAGTGAATGCATGTCCATTTGCAGGCCAAGAGAAGACTATTTTTGAGAATTTATCAGTTATTCCAGTAATACATTTACAAAAATAGTCTTCTCTTGTCCTGCCAATGGACATTTCTAAACACCAATGCAGCTTACATCATTGATATACCTTTGTTGTTATATCAGTGTAATTTGTAACCAGGCCGATTAATCTCGTAATCGCGATTATTCTTAATCGATCGCGGTCAGTAGCCGGTCACTCAAAGTAATAATCACACAAGCCTTGAACAGTTATGCTTCCAGTAGCTATTATACATATATCATATGATTACAAAAAATTGTGTAGGTGTGTGGGTGGGCACGTGCGTGCATGCGTGAGTGAGTGTATACATGTACATAGTACTGTGAAAAGGTGTCTTCAGTGGACCGAGTCAAATCATGTCATACTGCCTTAGACACTGATTTCAAAATTTTAAATTTTCAAATTAAATCAAAAGATAAACTGGTGGTTAATATTTTTGAAAAATTTGGTGGAAAATGTTGCTGTCTGTAAGATGTTGCTGTCGACCTATCATACATATAGACAGCAACATCATCCACCAAAATTGTTTTAAAATGTTCACCAGTTCTTTTGCTATTGACAGTAAAAGATAATTGTATGTCTGAAAAAATATTTAGCCGAATAGATGTAACTATCCAGTCTATGATTCAGCATGTTTATTTTTTACACGCCTGTGGTCAGATGGAGTGTATTAGGTAATGATGTTTATGTCTGTCTGTCTGTCTGCCTGCCTTCTAGCAATTCGTGGTCAAGCCAAATCTCAGTTTTGATCCTACATTTGATATTTTGTTAGTGGAAATATTAAGTGTATATAAAATGACATGATATTGTTTCAGCGAAATCGTTCCATATTTGCCAGAGTTATCGATCCTGAACAGCTTAAAATTCACAAAAAACTTCTTGTCCAGGACGGATCTCAGCGTTTTGAACCTATAATTGAAATCTTTTTTCAGTGGACATCTTGTGTGCAATATCAGCCATCCTCAATGCTTGCAATTTACTGGTGTACCCGCGAAGATGATATTACGCTTTACAAACAAAGTTGCTAGTTCCTCCTGTCAGTTACATGTGTATGATCGTCTTATAGCATTAAGCTTTCATGGCTATATAATGAATGTTGGAGGGCTTTTACACTGTGCTCTTCATATTAACATGTACATTGTAACGTAAATGTATGCATTTATTCACTGCATAAAGCATGTATGTATACGTGGACACAGATATGCAAACGAGTTAGCAAATACATGCAAAAGCCTCTTACATGTAAATATATGTAAATGTGTATATTTACAGGAAGCATATTTACACATAATCTAGATATACATGTATAATTATGTTCATTTTCTTTTTAATTTTACACTTGTGATGAAATCAAAATATAAGTTCGGTATTATCAATTTACATGTAGCTCTTATAAATCATATATTTTTTATTGATATATGGAATATTATGTTGAATGTTTTGAAACTAATTTGACTGCGACACTGAAATTTCCAAGGTTAAAGGTTTAAGAGATATGAATTGATTCTGCTTATTGTGATTATATGAAGTTATCATATGACATGTATAGCTTAATAATGTCAGTTTCCTGCCCTTTTATTGGCTGTGTGGAATATAGTTCCAAACGCCTTACGATGTAGAGACAGGCATCTATTCTCGCTCTCAGGCTAGCTTCAGATTAATGCACATTAATATATATAGTGCATGATAATAATTAATAAGTCATTCTAGAACCATGAGGCAACAAGAACCGTACTAGATATCCCATGCGCTAGATCCTATTGAGATCACTCATGCAGACTTGTGATACCTTTCCTTTAATGAGTTTTCTCATATTAGAACCATGTCTACCTAAAGCAGTAGAAGACTGCATGAGTGTTAAATTGTTTGTCTAGTACATGAATAAATGTCTGTAAATCTCTTAATTACATTTCAGACGAGGATGCTCCTGCCATCGTTATGAGCAATTTTCAAAAGAATCTGACGTCTGAAGAAGTTGAGAAATTATTTCCTACTGCTCACATAGTTACAATGGTTAAAGATAAAGATGGAAATCTGATAGGGTAATGTCTTGATTGACTCCTAATGAGATATGCTTAAAGCATAACATCATTAGGAGGGAATAAAGCGCCTTTCTTTATCGTCATGATTGAGAAATATTGCCGCGTTCATTGCAGACATAAATGTTTCGTATATTGTCTGTCATGTGTTTCTGTAGAGATTATTCTATGCAGAGTTTGCAAAGCTGGGCATGTATTCAGCTATTCGCAAGCTAGAATTTAGCTAAAGCGACATATCTAATTGTTTTCAGCTAGCTCTAATGAAACTGTTTTTGCTAAATAAAAGCAGAATTGATTTTGTGTCTATTAAATTAGGCATAGCTGATGGCTTTATCTGCTCCTAAACATTTCCAAGCACTCAGTCAATAGACACTGTCAGGACTGTGATGAAAATTGTTTTAAAATGATTTTTAGCAAACTCTGCTAGCACAAAAAAGCTCACAAGCAATGAATTGTTTGATAACGAATGTTCTGTAGAATATTTGAAAGTAATTATATGTATACTCTGCAAAATATAGTATACAACCATATATATGTATGTCTAATTGGTGGGATATTGATTTCGTTTATGCCGGACAACACTGTCATTCTTTAACCTGTAGTCAGCCTGACCAAAAATCTGATCTCAGTATTGTATCATGACAGTATTATGTCCATACTCTGGCGTGAAAGAAACGCCCTTCATCCTGTTATCATTGTGTAAGTCATACAGACTTAACCATTCAAGAAAATCTACTGTTTAGTCAATGCCTCTTTGCAGGCTGTTTTTTAGAAAATTAATGATTGGATAGACTGGCTCGGTTGTTTGGATTGACTGGCTCGGTTATCGAGCCAGTCATTCCAGTGGTAATTTGTCAAAAATATCCTCTTGGCCTGCAAATGGATGTTTCTCAGGACCCGTACAGAATCTGTTGCTGACCGGCTTGACCTGAACAATGGGCTAATGAATAACAGGTCATATTGGATCATCGATAAAGACATCTATATTTGTAGCGAGGCTTGCAATACTTGATGCGATTGGCAAAGCCACTACTAATGCCCCATCCTCTAAGAGGGTAAATTTTGTGATGCGATGTGCAAAGCCACTACTAATCTTGCATCCTCTAAGAGGGTAAATTTTGTGATGCGATGTGCAAAGCCACTACTAATGCGCCATTCTCTAGTTTAAATTTTTATGATTATAGATCATCATCATTTCATTCTCACTGATAGGAATCTGAAAAAATCACACACTAAGTACATGATACACATACGGTTTCTTTTTACGCATATAGGTTTTGCTTTTTCTCCTTTGCCATGTTTGCAACACACAAGCAGAAATGAAGTACTTAGCTTTTTCATGAATTGAATCTCAAGACAAAGCATACAATACCATATCTACAATATCTACAAAGCTGTTGACTATTCTGAAATGAACTGGACATCAAGCTGTTGATATTTTAGGCAGCAACAGCTTAAAGTTCAATAGAGGGATCCAATCTGTCACTCAAGTATTTGATGTCATAATCAAAATATGTCACATGTTTGCTGATGTCACAATTATTATGACTTAAACTCCATCGCGAAAATGAAAATCCATCCCAAAGTTTACGATTATATGTCTAATAAATATACCATTTAATAAACATTCTGTTGAATATTTTGAAAGTAATTTGACTGGGAGTTGTTGCTGCCAGTCAAATTAGTCTCAAAATATTCAGCGACTTACTTAGATACGTTGAAATTTAGATTCACGGTTCACCGTTTCAAATTGATTTGAACAGGCATAAAAAGTTCGCAGAGTTTTGCTAGAAATGGGTGGAGCATAGTTAAAAATGGATCCCGCACTAAATTGTACAATATTCAGTAGAATATCGCTTACATCTTAATGGTTTTTGCTGTGTCTAGCCTCTAGCCTTGAAAGGATTTAACAGCCATTTTTCTCATTTCCACCGGCAACAAACTTGCTAATTTTTATTTTATTTTAACATAATCTTTTTGTAACAGTACCTGCTTGCTTTAGCATCGTCAACAAATCAATACGCCTTCCTTCTCTAGAAATGAGGATTGTACAGTTCTCAAAGTGTTGGAGAAAAAGCAATGTTGGGAGTACCCATACTAACATGTCTGACCTAAAAGAAGTGTTTTTTACAACCTATTTAACATCTTATTGTACATGCACATGTAATTACATGTGCTTTAAATCAATTTTCCTAAGTTTGTATTCCTGCACTCACTATACAATCTCCTATATTGTATAATGATCGTCTATTTTCATCAGTGCTGCTCGCATGGAGTATACGACAATGTCACTGGCAAGAGCGGCTTACAAGGAAAACAAAGACTTGGAAATCGATGAGGAGAAGGTTTCTCTACATTTGATCCGCAAGGTTGTTCATGGTAAGTCACCTACAAAGGGGGTATTTCCGTGTGTTTATATAATAGCTACCCAAGCTCCATCCTTAATGCTCAATTCATCTATAACCATGTAACATGTTTAGCCCTTAGCACTCTGATGTCAATATTCTATCTTTTACTGCGTCAATAGAAAAGAAACTGTGTACATTTTTCAATAATTTTGGTGGACTTGCTGTCTACAACAGCACCATCTTCCACCAAATTTGTTGAAAAATGAACACCAGCTCATCTTTTAATTTAATTTGAAAATTTTAAATTTTGACATCAGAGTGGTAAGGGCTAACTGTCTCACTGCTGCAGACCAACAAGCAATAAATTCAATGGGAGGAAAATTCTTGACTTGCTGAATATTTTGAAAACAATTTAATTGAAGCCACCAACAACTTTCAGTCAAATTGTTTTCAAAATATCTAGCAGGCCCAGAGATATAATCCCTGGAATATGTCGCCTGCAAAAACATGGTGGTCAGACAGTTAATGTGCAAAATCTGTCAAGAAAATCTTTTAGAGGTGGCCATTGTGGACTGAAAGAAAATAATCTGTAAGACAGACCTTCCAGTTCCATGTATTTTTATAGCGATTAGCATGTCCGTCCGTCTGTCCATCCATCTGTCTGTCCCGTCTTGTCAACGCAACTCCTAGAGGTCTCGGTGGATTAACTTAAAATTTTGTCCACATTATCAGTATCATATCGCGGCCAAAAAGGTTTTCATTACAGAGT
Source organism: Chaetoderma sp. LZ-2023a (assembly GCA_034401795.1). NCBI lineage: Eukaryota > Metazoa > Mollusca > Caudofoveata > Chaetodermatida > Chaetodermatidae > Chaetoderma > Chaetoderma sp. LZ-2023a. The sequence goes on from CM067367.1 coordinate 46,260,632, forward strand.
TATCCCCCTTTAATTATCTTAAAGCCGCTACATAAAGTGCATTGCCAATCATTTATTGTCAACGCAACTCCTACAGTTTAACTCCGATTCCTTTGAAACCGGCTAAGTGTTATCAGTACCACCTGAATGTGTGCATGTGCTATCCGTATGCCTGTACGTCCATCCGTCTGTCCAAAATGTGTGTATGTCCATCCGTATCATGTGCAGATGTGCATGTGCTTTTTTCGTGGCCAAAAACTTAATCATTGCAGAGTTATCATCCTTTAAATATCTTAAGCTGATACATAAACTGCATTGCCAATCATTTCTTGTCAATGCAACTCCTGCTACTGTTTAGCTTCAATTCTTTTGAAACTTGCTAAGTGTTATCATAACGACATGAAGATGTGCATGTGCTATCCGGATACTTGTGCGTCCATTTGCCTGTCCCAAATGTATGTTCGTCTGTTGGTCCATCCTTGTCAACACAACAACTCCTGTACAGTTTAGTTAGAATTTTTTTGAAACATGGTAAATCTAGTCATTCCCATCTGAAGATGTGTATGTGTTTTTTTCACGACCAGAAACTTATTCATTACAGAGTTATCTCCTTTAAATACCTTTAAGCCAATAGATAAACTGCAGTACCAATAATTTCTTGTCAACACAACTCCTACAATTTAGCTGTGATTCTTTTGAAACTTAGTAAGGATTCTCATTACCACTTGAAGATGTGCATGTGCTATCCATATGCCTGTACATCCATGCGTCTGTATAGAATGTATGTATGTCATTCTGTCGGTCTGTCCATCTCCTGACAATCATTTCAAGATGTCAACACAACTCCTACAGATTAGCTACGATTCCAGAAGTCTGTTTAATTGACATTAAGGGGGTCTACTCCATCCTGGACAAGAGTAGAGAGTTGTGGTTCTTGCCTTAGAAGGCATTAAATGTAAGATTAGAAATCTTTTTCTGGCGCTAAATGTAAGTAGATTTATTTAGCAAGTAGTGATTGAGCGATAAGTATGTTTATGTGGTTAATAAAACGACAGACAAACCCAAGGGGGGGGGGGGGGGGGGGTTGGGGGTCGTCTGTGGTCGTTACCTCCACTGAAATACTTAAAATTCATCAAAATTGTTTTTGTTCGTGCCAGATCTTGAAGAATTTTGAACCTATGCTCTCAATTCAATATATTACTTGAAGAAGCAGTGCTATGATTTAACTCTGAAGAAATTCATCCGTATTTTCCTTAGTTATCTCCCTTGAAAAACTTTAAAAAATTCACCAAAATTCTCTTGTCCGGGCATAATACACAGTTGTAGTTGAACAGAATTGAACCTGCACTTACAAATCTATCTTTCTTTAAGGCAAGATGCAGTGTCACTATTTCATTTGTCATTGATTAGTTTTTCTAAAATATTGTCCTTTACAATTAACTAAAATTCATTCAACCTGTATGTCCACTCTTGATGTATGTTTATCTGAAATGTTTTTATCTGGGGAGATATGCTGTCTTCTGATGGGTCTTGTTAAATCCAGTCTTTGTGAGCCAGTAATTCTAGTTTCATGTTTTCTGAAATACATGTACCAGTATTTGTAAGGCAGTGATTCTAGTTGAACATTTACAAAAATACTCTTGCCCAGACGAACATTTCACATTACCAAGTATGCATTAGTACGGATTTGTAGTACAGTAGACGCACCGTTCTGTTAATTTGGTAACAATATACAATCATATGTCAATATCATCTTTAGTGTGTCTCACGAACCTCACCTTTGTCTGTGCCAGTCGTCATCCATTGTTTTCATCTTCTTCACTCTGTCTCACAAACATCCATTGCCCATATTCTCCACACAAACATCCATTGTCCATCTTCTCTCGCACTCTGTCCTGCAAACATCCGTGTTGTTTACTTGTGGCCGATGAGCAGGTTTAGCTGTGGCCATACAAGACAGGTGGTCTGATGAGCAGGTTTAGCTGTGGTCCTATAAGACAGGTGGTTTGATGAGCAGGTTTAGCTGTGGCGATACAAGACAGGTGGTCTGATGAGCAGGTTTAGCTGTGGCTGTGCAAGACAGGTGGTTTGATGAGCAGGTTTAGCTGTGGCGATACAAGACAGGTGGTCTGATGAGCAGGTTTAGCTGTGGCTGTACAAGACAGGTTGTGTGATGAGCAGGTTTAGCTGGCCCTATAAGACAAGTTGCGTGATGGGTAGGTTTAGCTGGTCCTATAAGACAGGTGGTCTGATGATCAGGTTTAGCTGTTGCCCTATAAAACAGGTGGTCTAATGAGCAGGTGTAGCTGTGGTCCTATAAGACAGGTGGTGCGATGATCAGGTTTAGCTGTAGCCCTGTAAAACATGTGGTCTGATGATCAGGTTTAGCTGTGGTCCTATGAGACAGGTGGTGTGATGAGCAGGTTTAAAGGACAATTCTGGGATGGGTAAAAGTATAGTTTATTTGAAAGACTATTATATGACTAACATAGTGGATCTTAAAGCTCTCGTGTTCCATTAAATATAGACACTTGGACAAGATATTAGATGCCGGTTGAGTTTACCCAGCATGCAATGCTACTTAGCATTCAATGCTACCCAGCATGAATGCCCTGACTCCATAATCGTTGTAACTATTAGACGCCATATTCGTTTAGTCTATTGTCTGCACAAACCAGGATTTCTCAAACAAAACGTCCAAATAGTCATTTGTCCTCCAGCTCTGGAAGCGTAAGCATGCACGTATGGCGTATTGACGGCAGTACATTCGACAGTCTGTATTTCAATACTGTTCAGAGAAAGTGTGTCAATGTCCTGGAGATTTACGAGAAAGCTTTTATATACATTGACAGTAATTTGTGTGAAAGTTGTTGCTATCAACAGCACCAACATTCAGTCAAATTAGTATGTAATGTAGTTACCAGGGCTCAAAATTCGATAGGAATCCGGTTCTCGTAATATTCCCACAATTGAGAAATACAGGAATCCAATTGGATTCCTGTAAATAAATGTCAGAAAATACCATGCACACTTACTGCCGTACCACTATGTTTAATGTACACCTATAATATCATCGTGGAAGTTAAATTATTAATGGGACCGCCTAGATATTGTGTATCTTCAATAAAGATCGTTTATTACATCAAAATCAATGATACTTTTGACATAAAATGTCGCCTATTAGGAATGTGGGAATGGGTAAGATCAGCAGTTGTGTTTACTAGAATTCTTCTAATATCTGCCATTCTCTATTTTCATTGGCTTGTACGGGAGAATTTATCCAATCAGAACAGAGAAATATATTTCTCTTCAGAAAAAATTAATAATGGAACAGTGTTTACTCTTGTATTGCGCATTAATTTTGTAATGCCGACCAACATTAAATGCTCCAAAACGGAATCGGAATTAAAATGAGATAAAGCGCATCTTTTGTTGGTGAGCCACTGACTCATTGGCGATTGGAGGCGTCGTGTTCTCGTGAGAACGGGTACGGATCAGACCTAAAGTACAATACTTAGTTCCTATTGCACAATGATAATACATAGTATTCAGAGTTCCGAGTCCAGAACATTTTGACAGAACTATAACAGCTCCATAGATCTATAAAGATTAGATATAGCAGACAACTGGCCCACAACAGTATTGACAGAATAAGCAACTGTATATTTTGAAAACTATTTAAGAGTCAAATAGGTTTCAGAATATTTAACAACAATCCTTTGATGTAAGATATAAATCAATGACATAAACCATTGACAGTTACTGGAGTTATATTGCACCATATCCTGATAGCCTCTTGTATAAAAATAGCTCTGCTATTTCCTGGAAATTGCTGCTGCTGACTTGCTCATTACTGGAAAATCCCCTAGCACGTGTCTGCTGCAAAGTAAAACTAAACTGAAGCAGTGAAAGGCTGACTGGCTTATTAGTGGGAAAACCCCTACCAGTCATCAGTATTCAATACACAGTCAGACCTGTGTATAGTGGACACTTGTTTTTTGGGCCATAAAGATGGTGGTTCTTTGATACAGGTGGAATTCTTTACAAACTAAAGCATATTCTTTTTTATGTTTTGAAAATAATATGACTGGAAGCAATTGCTGTCTGGTTTACATTAAATAACCCTTGTATGTACAGCATCATACTAAAAGTTTTCCTGACTGATCAATATAATCAGATCCTGATATGCATAAGTATTAATTACTATATACTTTTTTGTATGTGGAGGCGGTTCCATATGATAATTAGGAAAAAAGGTCAGCCATTTTTATGGCAACTGAGTTGTGTCAGGATTTGATTGTTCATGAATTCAAGGAAAGTTTGTAGTATCAGGTCAGATCGCTGTCTATTGTTTGTCAACATGAACATAAAATCAGAATCATGAGAGTGAAATGTGCTCAGGTCAAATTCTGAAATATAAAACCCTCAGTGTATTGGATTCCCGTTGATCTTTCCAAAAGTGGATTCCCATGGATTCCTGTTGAGCAAATCTACGGGAATCCGAATTGATTCTGGTGAAATTTAGCGAATTTCGACACTTGATTACTACCCAGTGTTGCCCACATCTGATTTTTGGGGGTCCCAAGGACCCCACACTCAGATGTGGGGGTCCCACTGTAAAATCTGGGGGTCCCATGGGGTCCTCATCTGAAATATGGGGGTCCCATGTTTTTTCTTAAAATAAACACAACACATTGATCTAATTATAAAGCACTTTATTAAACATGTTGAAAACACTAGTTATGACATTGTGTAAATACTGTTAATGTATATATAGAGAATATTAACTATGCATAGTTTATTAACCCTTAGCACTTAACACTTTTGGCCACTATTGTAGATCACCAAAATACCTATTTTTGAAAGTTTAACACTGGAATGCCTAGCTCTAAACAGTGCCAGTCATTCCAGTGGTAAATTTTCAAAAATATGTATTCTGTGATCAACAATGGTGGCTAAAATTTATCTATTGAAATGGCCATTGTATATTTAACTAATAACATTTGAACTGCATGTCAATAAACAATAACTTAAAGCACTGTACTTGTTTGTTGTCTGATAAACCAGCCAACCTACATTGACAACCTTGTATGATTAACGTTTCCAAAGACCACTTTATCAAAGACCACTGCATTAGTTTTCTATAAAACCCTAACTTGACTTTGGACGAATTGATAAATTACGAGTATCTGGGGCGTGTTTGCTCAAGGACGACTTGACCTACTTTGATATAATGCGCGCGTATTTTTTATAATGTAACTGGAATGACTAAATATAATGGAATACATAGGCTAAGATCAGACAAAACAATAATTTATCAAAAATAATTTGTATAAATCAGATTAAAATTAATTAGTGAAAATATATCAGCCAATAACCGGATATGTCTAATTCATAGGGAGTAACTATGTAACGCGATTGCTGATTGGTTGAAGCATAGATAACGCATTAGCATGTATCCAGTAAGGACGCTTGTATCGGAGAGCTTTGAGCTATACGCTGTTTGGAAAAAAATCAATATTTTAACGATGCCTACCTGTAGATCGACGATATCGTTGAACATCGCTGCTGGGATGAGCTTTTTAGTTGAGAAATTGGGAACACCTAACGATCAAGTATTGTTAAACATTATAAACACTAATCCATCAGTCAATCAATCAGCTGCTATTGCTAAATAAAAGACGGCTTATAGCGCGTATTGACACCGTTATTCAAACAGCAATACAAAGACACCGCCGCTAATCCGTCAAATGACCATTCAAATGTAAAAGATATCACAATATCTTCCATATATTCCTTCATCCATTTAGATATTTTGATAAGTAAATAGAAAAGAATATTTTGCCTGTAAGTCGGTGCTGCTTTGGGCAAGTTGGCATGCGCAAATTAATTTCAAAATATTCAGCATATTAGTGATAGCAACTTTGTGATCTGTCCAATGTTCTGAGCTGTGAAAGGGTTAAGACACCCAGACATGTTTGTATATGCTTGATCAGTTGTATTGAATTTCTCAAGCGTGAGTTCCTCTAGAGGGAGATTCCGCTGTTATCCAATTAAATACTGACACGTCACACTGACGTTTAGCACTACTGACAGAAACATGGCAGGTATTTTTGCAATTTGAAGGCCAAACAAGGCGACTAACATCTGGCTTACAAACTCATTATTTATAAAAATTAGATCAAATGGAGTACTAAGGATGATTTGCGGATTGTGTTTGCAATTAAATGTGGTGGTTGAATCTGATTTATGGGCGTTAACAACTTTGAGTTGTGCAAGTAAACATACAACATATCATAGTCTTAAACAACGCAGTAAGTTCGTTTTTATTGAACACACAATACATTAGGTATATTTTTTAAAGTAAAAACATGCACAAATAAATACACACACACACACACATGATAATATAATCGATAATTAAGCACACGCAAAGTTACCAGTTTCCGTTACACTTTTTCACTGAATCCCTCATGCATCCTCGGGGACGCTTATGCGTCCCTCTGCCATTTTTATGCGTATATACGGGCAACTCTGTTACTACCTGCTATATATTTGCTAAAAATTGTATTGAACAGTGTTGCTGTAGCAGCTTTCAGTCTGTTTATTCTAAAATAAGCATCATGAATTACAGTCAACACTTGCTATGGATTTGAAGAGCAATTTGGCTGTAAATTGTTGCTGACTAAGGCACCAACAATGTTATCAAATTGTTGTCCATAGAATCACACGGCGCTCAGTATTACTCTATAAGGATAGTTAGTTTACGGCCAAAATACGCTTTACCCGCACGCTTGTACGTTTCTGTTCGACAAATGCATTTCAAACAAATGTGCAAATCTGTCAATGAAACATATGTGCTGTTTGCTAAGCATTCATTCTTGGCGAGAAAACGTACATAGACCGCTCTGTTTACCGAAATACTAATATATTGATTGCACATGTGTGGATAATAATTCGACAATGCTGTGGGTGCCTTAGAAGCCAACAACTTAGTCAAATTGCTATTCACATCCGTAGCGAGAGTTGACTAAAAATTGTGATGATTATTTTAGAATATAGAAAGCTGTTGTAGGAACAATTTTCATTCAAATTAGTATCTGTACCAGGTAGCAATCGCATTACCTAATTATTATTTTGACAATAATTTTACTGCATGCTGTTGCTGTCATTGATAGCAATAACCTTCACACAAATTATTCTCAAAACATATCTAAAAACTCTCTAATTTTCTTCTGGAAATTGACACACTTGTGCGGAACGGTATTGGAATACAGGCTGTCGAATGTACTGCCGGGAATGGTACGCCCTGCGTGCATGCTTACGCTTCCAAAGCTTGAGGACAAATGACTGCATGTGCAGGTGGATTGGTTTTGTTTGAGAAATCCTGGCCTATGTAGACAATAGACTAAACGAATATGGCGTCCAAAAGTTAAAACGATTATGGAGTCAGAGAATTGCATGCTGGGTAGCATAGCATGCTGGGTAAATTTAACAGAAATCAGCAGGCATATCTCATATCTCGTGCAAAAGGGCCTATATTTAATGGAACACGAGAACTTTAAATAACTACAATAGGCAAATCATACGAAGAATTATACCAATGTAAATATGGGATTATTTCATCTCCCGAAAGTGAGATTTCACGAGCTCATGATTTCATCACCGCACCAACGTGATCTTTGTCGAGTACGTCACCAAGGTCTTGTCATAAGGAGTTGGTATTCCAAATTTGAAATGAATTCATTCAAGCTAACTGAAGTTATCGATCGGAAACTAAATGCAGACGGACGGACGGGGCCCGTTTCTATTGACCCCGTCGACGATGCATCCCTGTGCATGAGACCTTGTCTGGGATTGCGTTTGGTTGAAATCTGTCTGTAATCACCAGAGTAATCCCCTTGATTTCTTGAAAGACTACAATATTAGGATTTAAAAAATTGGGGTTTACTGTAATTACTACAGCTAGCGGTGAAAATTCCCTGATTTTATGTCAAAATATTAATTCATATGATTATATCTTGGGCAATATTCATCAGAGCATAATTATAATTAGCCAAGCAAATAGCCATTTTTTTAGATTTAATTACACAACAATTTCATGTGTACACAAAGTATTGTCAAAGGTAGAGGATGCGAGACAAAAATCATCTCATGCCGAATTTTGCCAAGAAAGGATGAAATATATTCAGATCATATATTAGATGACCAACATTTATATATTCCAGAATTTTGAATGCCTTTTTCGATTTTAACATCCATTATATCATCTTAATCCCGAAGTCGGCACCTATTTGGAGGTTCAAGAATCATTGGAATCGCTTCAATGGTTCCGTTACTATTAGCATTTACATATGTATGTATGATTACTGTATTCGGCGGCTGTAGTAGTGGAAACATCCTACAGCTGCAATCAGTCCTTCGCTTTTGCCCACTGTGTCTTGTCCTCAGCCGAAATCCATAGCTTCCGCAGGTCCATTCTTGACTTGAGTGTACCGAGTCCTGCTTTATTACATATACTTCCTTAAAATATGTACCCACATCTATTACCCTCGCACCTTCAGTCATCCCTAGTGGTGGTGCGGCACATATGTCACTAGAAGCGATAAAATGGCAGCACCCTGATGAGACAAAAATAGTAAATTTTACCCACCTTATCTAGGCATATTTGTTTACGCTATTTCTATCTGGCTATCATTCTGGCGTAATTTCATTAAAAATTTAATAATCTTAGAAATAAAGGACACTATCATCCCGGAATTGTCCTTTAACTGTAATCCTATCTTATTTTGTCCCTGTCTGGCAGGTGTTGTCATAAGTTTATTTATTGTCTCACAGCTCCTGGTGTACCTGGTGTGAAGGTTGCGCCAAAGAGGAAGCCGGATACAGCAGCTGGGAAGGACAGCAGTGGTGCAGCAGTAAAAAAACGGAAACAGACTGATGCATTAATGGGTGGGCGTGGCAAGGGTACAACTAGCTCTGTTGGTGGACGTGGTAAAAATAACTATTCCGTTGGGCGTGGTAGGGGTATTGGAAGTTCTGAAGCGTGGCACATGGGTTCTCAAAGTCGTGGAATGGGTTCCGGTTTTCAGTTTTCAGACCAAGGTGGGCATGGGTTTTCAGTGGACCAACCTCCTGACTTAATGGATGTTGCAAGATATCCAGGTGATCGATATGGTGGTTATGAAAGATATGGACGTGGACAGGATTTGGGGGATGGATTTAGAGGTGAGAGAATGGCTGCAGACATTGATAGAATGGGTGGAGATAGAATGGGTGGAGATAGAATGGGTGGAGATAGAATGAGGCGAGATAGAATGGGTGGAGATTTTGAGAGAATGGGTGTCCGAGGCGCTGAAAACGAGCTCGCTAAACTGGCTATGGACCAAGAGAATGTAAGGGGTCTTGATGTCAATGCAGCTGCTCCTCTGATCCTTGGTCTGGCAAAGCAGCTGGCAGAGAAGATGACGGCCGGTGAAGGAGGGCATAAAGACCGAGCTGGTGGTAATGCTGGAGGTAAGTCGGCTGAACACAACAGTTCTTTTTATCAATGTACTTACCCTTTCAACTGTAAAATCATAGCAGCCTTTTTTTTCAAATAAACAATATTACTGTTTAATTGTTGAGTACTGTGAAACAATTTGGAGTTTTTGTTGCTATTTTGCTGTTACATTATTCTCAGAAAAACTTAACATGTCTTAACTTTCCTGCAACTATTGCTATTAATTCTCTCAGCTCTTAGCACTTTAACACTTGAATTTGTTCAAGAAAATTTCAATTTTCTCAGAAAATGTCCATTTGCAAATCAATAGAAGACTATTTTTGAGAATTTACCACTGGAATGACTGGCTCAGTTATCGAGCCAGTCATTCCAGTGGTAAATTTTCAAAAATAGTCTTCTCTTGGTCTGCAAACACACATTCCTCAAGGATGCTGCATAAGCCGGTTTTGGCTGATAGGAGTGTTAATGCTCAAATTTGCTAAAGAGGATTTAATTTTATGATAAAAATATCCTTTTGCAGACCACGATATTAATTTTCAAACTTTTCCACTTGAATAACTCACTTATTCCGCTGGTAAATTAAAAGCAGCTGTATTGCAAATGGACATTTCTCAAGACTGTAGCAAAAACCAGTTTTGGCCAGCTTGTGTGTTTAATGGTTAGCTCATATATAGTTTCAGTTGTTGATGACATTGTATCTAGGCTTGCGCGATTACATGATTTTATCCAAAATCACCATTAGTTTTAGCCCACCTGGCCTGAAAGGCCAACTGAGCTTATGCCATGGCGACCGTCCGTCATCAGTCAACTTTTCCCTTAAACAACTTCTCAAGAACCACGGGGCCAATTTCAATTATATTTGGCAGGAAGCATCCTTAGGGAATAGGGATCCAACTTTGTTCAATTCAAGCCGATCGGCCAATATGCCCAGCAGCCATCTAGGATTTCGGCCGATGTTAGAAAACGTCTTTAAAAATCTTCTCCGGAACAGCTTGGGGAATCGATTCAAAACATGATCTAGGGTACGAGGTAAACCAAGTTTGTTCAAGAGGACTTGATTTACCAAATGGTTCGGTCGCCATCATGGATGACCTAGTTTTACTGGAAATGACTTCCAGAACCGCTGAAGGGATCAGGCCAAAATTTGGGAGATATTAGGGAATAAGCGCCATTAAAGTTTGTTCAAGGAAATTTGATCTGTCAAAAAACATGGCTGCCATGGGCCAATCAAATTGTAGTGCGTTTGGCGGCCAGATTTGATTATTTTATTTGATGGATTTTGAGGTTGAAATTGGTTTTATATATGTCTTTTGGTATTCTGAGCTCAAATTTGCCATTTTCAAAACTGTTGGATCAACGGTTTGGCGGCCATCTTGGATTATTTTCCCGTTAAAGGCTCCCATACTAAAGCAATGGGAAATTTTAAATGTCTTCCCGAGAACTACTAGGCCAATTTCAATTATATTTGGCAGGGGGGAATCATTACTGCATAGGGATCCAAGGTTGTTCAAATGAACCCGATCGGCCAATTTGGCAGGCGGCCATCTTGAATTTCGGCCGATTTCAGGAAACGTCTTTAAAAATCTTCTCCGAAATCAATTTGGGAATCGATTCAAAGCTCATGAAACATCATTTAGGACAAGAGGTAAGCCAAGTTTGGTCAAGAGGACTTGATTAACCAAATGGTTTGGCGGCTATCTGGGATGACCTAGTTTTCCCGAAAACGACCTCGATAACCGCTAACGGGATCAGGCCCAAATTTGGAAGATATGATTAGGGACTAAGGGCCATTAAACTTTTGTTCAGACGACGTTGATACATAAAAAAACATGGCTGCCTGGTTTGGCGGCTATCTGGGATGACCTAGTTTTCCCGAAAACGACATCGATAACCGCTAACGGGATCAGGCCCAAATTTGGAAGATATGATTAGGGACTAAGGGCCATTAAACCTGAATCAAAATGTAGGGTGTTTGGGGAATCGATTCAAAACTCATGAAACATCATCTAGGGCAAGAGTTAAGCCACGTTTGTTCAATAGGACTGAATTGACCAAATGGTTCTGCGGCCATCTTGGATGACCTATTTTTCCCGATCTCTGAAATCTCTGAACCCGCCTGGGGGATCAATTCAAAATGTGCATGAAATATCATCTAGGGCAAGAGCTGCACCAAGTTTGTTCAAGGGAACTCGATTGGCCAAATGGTTTGGCAGCCATCTTGGATAACCTAGTTTTGCCAAGACAACTGCAGAACCACTGAGCGTATTGGGCTGAAATTTGGGAGATATGATTAGGGATTGAGTGCCATTAAAGTTTGTTCAAGGGGAGGAGCTACGTCAGAAACATGGCCGCAGTGGACCAATCAAAATGTAGCGTGTTTGGCGGCCATATTGGACTTGCAAAAATGTCCACAAACTCATTTACTCACTACTCATAAACCACCCACCAACAATTTTGACAAAAATTTATAGTGCTCCAGGTGAGCGACACAGGCCCCTTGGGCCTCTTGTTTAAATAGTGAATTTATATGATTAAAAATTAATAATCGAGCAATCGTGAATAATTTCTACTGCATAAAAGATTTCAAAATCTACCTTAGAATTACTCTTTCATGCGACCGGCCAAGAAAATTGATGTTTTGCTCAGGGAATGTTCATTTCCAGGCCAAGAGAAAAGTATTTTTTGAAAATATATCACTGAGATGACTGGTGCGATGCTTATACCAGGCATTCCAGTGATGCATTTTCAAACAATAGTTTTCTCTGGCCTGGGAATGGACACTTCTAAAACAACATTGTAGATTTCGTCATTGATATGGTATTGTTGAATATTGTCTAGTAGGTAATTTGTACCGAGGATGATTAATCGAGTAATCACGATTATTTCAAAATAATCGTTGAAATAATCGTGATCACTTAAAGCAATAATCGCACAACCCTAAGGGCATCCTTCCTCTTAGCGTTGACAGTTTCTTCTAGATTTTATGACATACATCTTTGACCACTGGGCTGATTTCAACCTAATTGGAGAGATTATTTAAAAGTTTATGATTGGTCGTTTTGGTCTGTGACCATCTCAGATTTTACACTATTTTTAGAAATTCCTTTAAATCATCGCCCCAGAAAAGATTTGACATGAAACTCAAGCAACCTCATCTATGACAAGAGCTAACCTAGCATGTTCAAATGAACCTCAGAATAACCCTAAGGTGGTGGGTAGCTTTGTTTTATAAAGAAAACTGATTGGTTAATATTTTTCAGCAGCCATCTTGAATTTTTTTAAAAGCCCAGGAAATAGTTAAAAAGACATCAGACACTGGGTCAATTTTAGCCAATCTAGAAAGCATCCTAGCATAGAAGGCGTAAGATTTTTATACTCCACCAAAAATTTTGGCCGGGTATTATGTAATGGCACCATCCGGGCAGACTGGCGGGTGGTCGGGTAGGCGCGCGTGTGGGCAGCAGAGTGGTTTCCGGATGATAACTCCATTACAGTTTGTCGGATCGCATTGAAACGTAATAGGGTGGTTGGACTAGCTCTTGGGAAGAAACCTATCGAAATTGACGATGATCTGAAATCCAAGATGGCCACCAGCCACCGCCGACCATCTTGAAAATGGGTTTCCAGATGATAACTCCGTTACCGTTTGTCGGATCGCATTGAAATTTCATAGGGTGGTTGGACTCGGCCTGGGGAAGAAACCTATCGAATTCGACGATGATCCGAAATCCAAGATGGCCACCAGCCACCGGCGGCCATCTTGAAAATTGATAACTCTGTTACCGTTTATCAGATCGCTTTGAAACTTCATGGAGTGGTTGGACTAGGTCTGGGGAAGAAACCTATTGAAAGTGGCAATGATCCGAAATCCAAAATGGCCCCCAGCCACCGGTGGCCATTTTGAAATTTGGTTTCCGGATGATAACTCCGTTACCATTTATCGGATCGCTTTGAAACTTCATAGGGTGGTTGGACTAGGTCTGGGGAAGAAAGCTATTGAAATCGATGATGATTCACAATCCAAGATGGCCACCAGCCACAGGCAGCCATCTTGAAAATTGATTTCCGGATGATAACTCCGTTACTGTTTATCGGATCGCTTTGAAACTTCATAGAGTGGTTGGACTAGATCTGAGGAAGAAAGTTATCGAAATTGACAATGATCTGAAATCCAAGATGGCCACCAGCCACTGGTGGCCATCTTGAAAATTGGTTTCCAGATGATAACTCCGTTATTGTTTGTCGGATCGCTATGAAACCTCATAGGGTGATTGGACTAGGTGTGGAGAAGAAACTTATCAAAATTTACAATGATCTGAAATTCAAGATGGCCACCAGCCACCATCTTGAAAATTGGTTTCTGGATGATAACTGTTCCCATTTATCGGATCGCTTTGAAACTTCATAGCGTGGTTGGGCTCGGTCTGGAGAAAGAAACATATCGAAATTGACGATGATCCGCACTCCAAGATGGCCATCAGCCACGGGCTGCCATCTTGAAAGTTGGTTTCTGGATGATATCTCCGTTAACATATATCGGAACTTCCTAGGGTCGTTGGAATATGTCTGGTGACGAAACTTATCGAAATTTACGATAATCCGAAATCAATATGGCAGCCATCTTGAAAATTGGTTTCCGGATGATACCTCCTTGACCGCTTAACGGATTGCTTTGACACTTCATAAGGATGACTGGTCTGGGGCCGAGGAAGAAATAAATATTTTCTGATAGCTCTCATTCATTGGTTTGTCATCATGGCGGGGTATTATGCGCAGTTTGCGGAGCTCTTGTTCATACATAAATTTCATTACTTAGCCGTCATTATGGATTTACGAACACATCTCATAAATTATCTAAGACTCATCGATTTCAAACAAACTTATCTCAAGCATCCTAATGTGATAATCTTCTGGGACCAATTATATAAAGGTGTGTACATGTAAGTCATACCCTGTCATAAAGTAGACGACTGACCAAGCAGAACACCACATTTGACATGTGTCCCTTCCTGTATGTACAATGGACAGTTTATACATTCATCATATGTCATAATCAACTACATGACGTAGGGTTGCACAATTTTTGCTTTGAAACATTGCGATTGATTTTATGGGGGGGAAAAAATCGTGATTTTCGATTAAATCGTAGGTCCAAATTCCCAAAAGTATAACCTGTCACCAAAACTGGGACTTGGAATTTCTAGAAAAAGTTGAAATAAATGATACAAAAATATCACGAAATTAGAACACAATTTCATGCGACAAATTCTTACCATCCTACGTCTATGCTTTATGTATACCTTATATCCATCATCGCGGGAGTGAAATTATTAATTGGGACCGCCTAAAGATTGTGTATACTTTAACAAACATCGTTTATTTCATCAAAATTTGACATACATGTAAAATGTTGTCGAGTACAAATATAAATCCCGCTTCCGCTTATAGCCTCCTTTTGTAGGACGCGTTTAGGTCATTACCCGAGTAGCACGAAGACACTAATATTAGTACCCGGTGAGATACTGCGCAATCCATATACATAGGACGGTAGCTTTGTGTAGCTACATGTACATGTACAATCGTAACGGTGTAAACTCGTCCTATAGTGCTGATTATAGTTGCTTTCAGAATGTACGATTTACATTTAAGCGTAATCAACAGAACGCACAATTCAAAATACAACAATCTGGAATGCTGTTGCATTATTTTCTTTAATTAGGCATGACAACTGAATCAAAAAGGAAAAATTAGTACACCGCCTGAAATTGCTAAAAGAATTAAAAAGAATTATGTTCAGTGATTATTGCCTAACACTCTTCATCTAAGTATATACTTGGCATTTCAGGACAGACTCGGGGGTCTACAGCGAAAGAAAGAAAATTATATGACGATTCGACGGAGTAACTAGCTGGTTTTCTGTGACAAAGGTGTTATCTCGCTATTGTTAGCTGGTTTACCATAGAGCTTTGTGTTTTGATTAGGAATTAATGAACACATGCGTGAAGCGATCAAGAAAAAATGCAATAGATTCATGAGCAAATGGATTATAACTATTCTTTTACTGCTGAATGATGAGTTTTAAAATCTTAGTCTGCTCAATTTTTTCACAATTTTTGGATTTTTTTTCCAATTACATCGTAGAAAATTGCAATTTTTATTTATCAAAATCACAATTTTCGATTAAATCGTGAAATCGTGCAAGCTTAACATGACGTGTATGATGATGTCATAATCAGTTGCAGCAGGAATGACTCGATTTAGTCCGTTTTGAGCTCTTACATGTAATTGTCCGACATTTTACAGGAATTATGACTTTACTATTTAATAAACATGCTGTTGCATATTTTGAAACTAATTTGACTGGTAGGCAGCAACAGCACCCAGTCAAATTAGTTTCAAAATATTCAACCGCTTACCTGTATAGTTTTCTGGAAATTGATAGTCAGGGCATTCTGGAGTTGAGTGATCCCAGCACGGGCGAAGTGTGACTGGAGCTTAACTAAGGATGGGCGGGGCATAGCTAAAACTCGAAAGGTCCATTGTCATAATTGTATGTACCCTTTGTGAACCTGGCCCCCAGATCATATATTTTGAAATCTGATTGGCTGATGTTCGAGGCGAGAGGCACACAATATTGTGCATGATTATGGAGCGTTATTAGTACATGTAATTACGTATTGCCACGGTTCTTGTCAGACAATTATGCTTCTCACTTGTATTCAGCATTGTTAACCATCACCTATTTCTAGTTTATATAAATAATCTAAAAAATTTCCACGTTGATTTTGACAATCTTTTAGGTGGTGCATATGGTCGTGATGGACAAGGTGCTGGGATGGGCATGAATAGGTTTTCAAATGCAGAAAATGGTTACACTGGAGGGTACACACACCAGGGATTAGAAAGACAAGGGCTCGGTGATGGTCTCAGGGGAAGGTAAGTTAAATAATGTTGTAGCTAATTTCTGTCATACTCAGGACATGTTCATTAAAGATTATTAAAGTTTGGTTGCTAATCAGAGAGCAAGACACAGTTTATCAAAATTGAAAAGTCATTAAAATTAATACAGCCTGTAATTGAACACCAAGACATGGATTTTGTGCCATACAATTGTGTTGAAACCAGCATTTCATGTAGTGCAAGCTAATAACTGAATATTAGTTTCCTAACTTAGCGTTTTAGTCGTCACAACTCAGAGACATTACATCCGTTCGGCGAGATAGTAAGTGAGGTATATATTAAATAACTATTCGGGTGATGTTCTGATATCACCCAAAAACAGCTTCTGCACTGGTGTTGAGAACTGTCAATTTGAAAATGACGTCTGTTTTTGAACATTTACCACTGGAATGACTGGCTCAATAACCGAGCCAGTCATTCCAGTGGTAAATTTTCAAAAATAGTCTAGTTCTGCAAATGGAAGTTTTCTATGAGATAATCGAAACTTTCTGAATAAATTCGAAGATTAAAGTGTCAAGACTTATTGAGGTCAGTAGTGTTTACATGGCAGATACGGTAAGCAGTTAGGCTTTGTGATTGAACAGTCTTGAGGTTATATGCTTATGGTTTCCTTATTGGTTAACACCATGGGGGATTTTGCTCTGGCACATTTTTTGCCTTTTCAAGATCAGACTATCAACTCAATGTGATTCCTTGGTCAGTCATATTGAATGTGATTATATATTTAATACTTAGCTACTTATAGCTTCCACTTTACCTAGCCCTGTCCTTAGCCTGGCCCTATGGACACAATAACGTACCATACCATGACCTACCATACGTAGAGTACTGCTCAGAAAGAACTTAACGTGTTTCTAAATAAAATAAAACGTATGGTTGAATATTTTGAACATTTGGCTTGGAAGATATTGCCAGGGTTTTAGATTACCCCTTATCTTTGACTACATGTCATGCCCAAATCAAATCCACCCATATTAGTGAGCTTAAATACTTAAAGATTGATTCTATGACATTTTATGGCCATTCTTACCTGGTGATATTAAAACTAAAATCTCTCAAAATCCATCTCTCAGATTTCAAAACTCCGCTTTCTAGGGGCATTGATGGATCCCGTGCCTGATAGCTGGTGAGTTCAAATAAAGTAAATCTAAAGCCCTGACATTGCTGATTAAGATAAAACGTACTGTTGAATATTTTGAACGTATTTGGATTAAAAGACTGCTGACTAACATGACTAAAGCAGTAATTTCTTCCAATCCAATGGACCTTTCTATTTTAGTTATTCCCCGCCCATCTCTAGATAAGCTCCACCCACACTGCGCTCGTGTTGGAATCGATCGATCTCTGAACTTCTTGACTATCAATTTCCAGAAAACTATACAGCTTCCAGTCAAATAAGTTTCAAAATATTCAACATGTTATTGGTATGTTTGCTTTGAAATTAACATACTATTTCATTGCTGAAAGAATTAATGTCTTAGACTAAGGAGTACATGTAATACTATATATAGTTGTAATAATTAAATTTAAATTTTTTTCCAAAAAGTATTCATTTTCTAGCTTGACCACATAAAATATATTAATAAAGGCAATTTATAAACAACCAAAATCGATTTCTGAACTCATGATCAATCGGTTGGTTGAACATGCAAACCAATCAATCATCGATCAAAATCAATTAATCGGAACAACATTACTGGGAATGGTCAATGTGTTCCTAGTACTTATAGTCAACTAATATCTGCGTTATAAAAATTAATTTTAAATTGGTTTCAAATTCCCACGTTACTGTTTGTTAATGGAGGCACTCGATCTGTCACTGAAGTATCTGACGTCATAATCAAATTTGTCACATGTTAGCTAATGTCAATCTAAATCACATAGCTGTGCATCAAAATGAAAAAGTCCAGCATGAACATGTACAAATGGTATGTCTGATGAATTTAGAATTTAATACACATGCTGTTAGATGTTTTGAAAATAATCTGACAGATCTGTTCCTGCCATAGGCAGCAACAGCCACCTGTCAAATTAATTTCAAAATGTTGAAAGATTACCCATATAGTTAGCTTGAAATTTAAATTCTGGGAATTCTGGTTTCAAAGTTTCAAATCGATTCCACCACCTGTAAAAAGGCAGCATAACTTAACGAAAAATTGGCGAGGCATAGCTAGAAAATAATCCCTCTATTGTTAAGGGTTTCAAATTGTTCCTTTCAGGCTTCAACATTACTTACACACTCCTACTGTTGGTTTCAAAATATTTTCATGTCTTATCTGAGCATTACCTGCGAATTGAGATTATTTATGACATTGGACTTTTCATCAAAATCAATATTTACATGGATACATTTTGTTCCCTTTTCAAACACAGAGATGGGCTTGGACAACAAAATGATTTTGGTCGTGGAAGAAGCGGATTTGGCCTCGAAGGTCGTGGATTTGATAGCAATGGCTATGGTGGATTTGATCGTAAAGGAGCTGGCAGAGTTTCAGAAACTGGATTTGGCTATCGAGGTGGATCAGAGTTTGGAGGCAGTGGATCTAGACATGGAGAATTGGGTGGTGGTGGATCTAGACTTAGTGGATTTGGAGGTGGTGGCTCTAGACTTGGAGGCGGTGGTGGTGGATCTGAGTTTGGAGCCAGTGGATCTAGACCTGGAGGATTTGGAGGTGGTGGATTAGGAGGTGGTGACTCAAGACTTGGTGGATTTGGAGGTGGTGGATCTAGACTTGGTGGCAGTGGAGGTGGATCACGATTTGGAGATGCGTCTGAATTTGGTGGGGGTAGATTTGAGCGAGATGGATTTAACCGAGGTGATGCTTCAGAAAGCCGTTTTGCTCATGGAGATCGTGGATTTAACAGAGGGGGTGGTTTTGATATGGAGTCTGGCTATGAGCGCAGGGAAGCTAGTGGATTTGGTCGTGATCCTGGATGGTGGCTTTAAGACCTGATCATTTGAGTGGTTCTTAATGCTAGCAATAGAGCACTGGAGCTCAAAAGGCCCTAGGTGGGTCTCAAACCTCACACCATAGAGCATTGCTCAGCAAATATTTCAAATATGTTTTCCAGAGGCCAATATGAGCTCTGTTGTATAGAGGCATTAACGCTTTAAAACTCATATGAGCCAAAAATGGCTTCTGCAGTGGTCTTGAGAAATGTCCATTTTCAGAGCAAGAGAAGAGTATTAAAAATTTTTTACCGCTTTAATGACTGGCTTGATAAGCATGCCAGTGATTCCAGCAGTAAATTTTCAAAAATACTCTTCTCTTGTTATGCAAATGGGTATTTTCTGAGAAAATTGAAATTTTCTTAGACAAAAAATGGTTTGAAGGTTTAATGGCCAGCTTGATCATAACTGGTATGTGACTGGGCTAATAGTTAACAAATCTCTCTTGCATAAAGTAAGCACAAATTTGTCTCTAGTTGCGACTCACTACGTATTTAAGTCGATCGGTTTGTTCTGTTGGTTAGTTTGTCTGTCAGTCTGTCTCTTTATGTTCATAATAAACCTTCCTGTGTCACAATTATACTATTGTGTGTCACACTTGTTATGCCTTCAGTGGTGAAAAGCGTACAACACTATTTCGACACTACATACAGTCCAGACGACAAATGCTTTACCATGTAAGATTATTGTTAACTATTATCATGACACTAACTCCATTGGGAGCTGTTGGCATTTGCCAAAGTTAGGAAAAACCTTCCAATCACGTATGTTTTAAAATATTGAAATTAACCCTTACCACACTGATGTCAAAATTTTTAATTTTCAAATTAAATTAAAAGATGAAGTGGTGTTAATTTTTCAACAAATTTGGTGGAAGAGGTTGCTGTCGTAGACAGCAACATCATCCACCAAATTGTTGAAAAATGTACAGCAGTTTGTTTGCTATTCACACAATAAAAGATATAATATTGACATCAGAGTTGCAAGGGTTAATGGTTAAGCTGGACAAAAGCATCCTCTTGCACAGTGCTGTTGAGGAATGTCCTTTTGTGGATCAAGAAGAGACTATTTTTTAAATTTAATTCACATTCCAGTGGTAAATTTTTGAAAATAGTCTTCCATTCATCTGCAAATGGTCATACACAAGTGCGTTGCAGGGTGTATGACATGCATAAACAATGTGTTGCGCAGGTCAGTTTGATACAAGTCTGGACATCCTACCAAAACACTTGTGTAACAATATCGCAAGCAGGCTAAACTACTTTATTCTGCAATATTTATTGTGTCTTGCAATATTAGCCCTGGTAATACACATATCGTATTGTGAAGTGTGTCTTGATATAGATCTACTTACTGATTAGCAACATAGTAAAAAAAATAAGTGTTAATTTCCAGCCTTTCTTTCCTTCTGGCATTTGTCTGATTTGCTATACCAACATCGACCCTTTCACCAACAAATCCCTGAAAAAGTAAATTCTTTATTCTGTTGAATATTTTGAAATTAATTTTGGTTCCAGTCAAAATGATTTCAAAATATTCAACAGTTCTTGAGCTATAGGGAATTTATCGATGATATGGCTAATGGTCAAGATTGTTTAAGAAAATATATAATTAATACGATCAATGTCAATTTGCAGGACAAGAGAAGATTGTTATAGAAAGCTTCAAACTGTAGTGACTGACTCGGTTACCGAGCCAGTCACTACAGTTTGAAGTTTTCTAAAATACTCTAAAATGTCCTGCAAATTTATAGCCATTGATCAAGATCACTACCGGAGCCCTTTTCAGAATGCGTATTGGTCATTATATGTTTAATTATTATAAGATTACCTGGCTCGATGTGCCAAGTGAGCTTAATGCCATGGTGGTCGTCCATCTGTCCGTCCATCCGTCAAGTCGCATCTCCTTTATGATTTGACCGATTTCAACCAAATTTGGCTGGAAGGATCCTATGGTGGTAAGCTCCAGAACTTCTATTCCGAATTTTGATTGGCCAATTTTTCCACAAACTTTCCGGAAATCTTTTAAAGCGCTACTCCTCCAATATAAATGGCGAGATTTTAACAAAACTTGGGTGGACTAATTCTATGCTGGTAGTCTTCAACGTTTGCAATGAGAATCTTGATTAGTACATTTTTCCGGCGGCCATCTTGGGTTTTCCGAAAATTTCGGCAAATCAGTTAAAACCCTAGTCATTAACCGATTGACCAATTTCAGGAAAACTTTACCCTAGAGGCGTGAAACCGTTTAAAATGCTTCTCATTAACTGCTTGGGCAATTTAAACCAAACTTGGCTAGAATAATACTATGGTGGTAGGTTTCAGAATTTGTATACCAAATTTTGATTAGTCAATTTTTCAAGTAGCTATCTTGAATTTTCCTAAGATTTCAGGAAATAGTTAAAAGCCTACTCATTAACCACTTCACCGATTTCAAGCAAACTTGGCTGGAAGAACCAGAGCGTGGTATGCTTCAGAATTTATATAGAGAATTTTGATTGGTCACTTTTTTTGGCAGCCATCTTGAATTTTCTGAAAAATGGTGGGGAATCATGTAAAATGCTACTCCTCATTAACAGCTTGAGCAATTTCAACCAGACTTGGCTGGAAGGATACTAGCCTGTTAGGTTTCAAAAGTTTTATACAGAATTTTGATTGGGCAATTTTCCCTGCAGCCATTTTGGATTTTCCGAAAATTTTGGAACTCGGTTAAAAGGCTACTCATCACTAACCACTTGGCGGATTTCAACCAAACTGAAATCGAAGGACCCTAGAGTGATATGCTTCAGAACTAGTATACAGAATTTTGATTCGGCAACCATGGTGAATTTTCTGGAAAATGACGGGAAATCGTTTAAAATGCTACTCATTATTAACTGCGTGGACAATTTCAACCCCAGACTTGGCTGGAAGTATACTAGGTTGGTAGGTTTCAGAATTAGTACACAGAAAATTTTTTTTGGTCAATTTTTCCCATCAGCCATCTTGGATTTTCTGAAAATTTGGATAAATCTAAAAAGGCTACTCAGGGTTGGCCAATTTAAACCAAACTTGGCTGGAAGGACCCTAGGCTGGTACGCTTCAGAATCAGTATACAGAATTTTGATTACTTCATTCGTTTTTTGGTAGCCATCTTGGATTTTCAGAAAAATGGGAAATCGTTTACAATACTACTCATTAACCACTTGTTCCAGTGACTGTCCTGTTCTCGAAACTGGCATCTCAGGAACTGCTGTATGTAGCAGTCTTTAACACATTAGATTTAACTTCATCGATAACTAAGAGTGATTAAAGTTTGTTCATGGGAACTTGTTCTTTGATAAAACATGGTTGTCATAGACTAGTCTACGGTTCAATCTGATTGTGTGGTCAGCGTCCATCATTAATTTCCCACTAAATATCGTTTCTATGGAATTCAATCTTGGATTTTGTACCGTGTTACTGCTGAATTTCAAGTATGTTTTGTTGTAATACTTTAGTTGAAATACTAATGGTCCAGGTGAGCGTTAAGGCCCTTGTGCCTCTTGCTGTACATTGCTTGTGTATTGTATCTCTGAATGGACCGTTCCAGTTTTAGCTATGCCCGCCCATCTCTAGTTAAGCTCCACCAACACTGCGCCGTGTTGGGTTTGATCGATACCCCGAATGCCCGATCAATTTCTTGAGAACTATACAGGTAAGCTGTTGAATATTTTGTAACTAATTTGACTGGGTGCTGCTGCTGCCTATGGCAGCAACAGCGCCCAGTCAAATTAGTTTCAAAATATTCAACAGAATATTTATTAAATAGTAAAGACATACATTTGGTACAACAATACATAGTCCGTCTTGAAATATGCATTCATGACGTACTTATCTACGCCATTCATAACGTCATAATGACGTCATTCATTATGATGTCATCCTATACGCCACATAGCTGATTATGACGTCATATGATGGATAAAAAACCATGGAAAGGTCCATTGTGTATTGCGACATGTTTATCTTATTGTCCCAAAGCGTATTGTTACAGCCCTACTTACTGCATATGGGAATTTAATCTGACCTATGATGTTTAAAGAGAATGAGCATGTACATTTAATAGCATTCTCGCTAATCTGAAGTGCTCAACTCCACTGTCATGACTGTGCTTGGAAATCAAGATATTGAACGGGAGAAGATAAGTGTGTTTTAATACTGTCATTCCATGAAAAATTTGTCACTAAAATATTGTTGTATTAAGCAAAAGTGACTTGTCATAAAGGTATTTTTTTCCTGGAAAGGGGCCATTATCTACAAATCTACTGGGCACCATAATGTTTAGTTCATTCATATCGTCTGTCATTTGCGCAAGGGTTATTTCCTATTTACTTCATTTCCATCTAGGCATTGTTTCTAATTATTTGTACTGTTTATAAGTAGTTTGATATTTTGTCCTAGATCATGTAAAAGGTAATCTTTATGAAATGTCTCTATTATTGTATCTTGTGTTTCATTTGTGCTAAGACTAATCATGATTTATTTGTCAAAAATTTGTGTCATGTCTTTATTCATACAGTCCAGGTCATGAATAGTTTAGTATGTTTCCAAAACAAAAACAGAAATGTTCTGTTGAATAGTTTGGACTTCATTTGATTTTCCAATCAAATTAAATCCAAAATATTCAACATTACGTTTTATTTTGTTTTTGAAAAATGCTAAATTATTTCTTAGCTGTATTATGCCCAGGCAAAATGGTTGCATACAATTTATGTTGTTAGAGAGCTAACATTCCATAGATTTTTACCGTAATAGGAATAGAGTAATACTAATCTGGTCAGTTACTGCGCGACGAGCGGAGACTTGTCACAGACCAGCAGTGGAGTGGTGGAAAATTGTGACCAGCTGGGGTGCGGCGGGAGCACAGCAAGGGTTAACACTACTATTCCTATGGGGTAGGTGTGTGAGCAGGCAGAGCAAATCTCTGGTGCGTTCCGGCCACACTACACCACGGTACACCAGGTTACTTGTCAATTTGCTATTGCTTAAAGTTCTCATGTCCCAATAATTAGGGTGTAATGGAAGGATCCAATCTATCAATCGAGTATCTGACTACTTAATCAATTACGTGACTATTGAGCTGATGGCACAATAGAAATGACAATGCTGTTAGGAAAATCGAAGTCTCAGAAAATTGTATGGAATACATGTCTTAATAATTGTCTTTGATGAATTTACAATTTTGTAAGCATTCTATTGAATATTTTGAAACAATTTAACTGGCAGCAACATCTCCCAGCCAAATTAGTTTCAAAATATTCAACAGCTTACCTGTGTAATTACCTTGAAACTGTGATTCTGAGAATTCAGCGTTCAAGGTATATAAGTCAATTCACCTTTCCAGAATATCCATCTATCAATCTCACGTCATATTAACTAAGTGATGTGTATGCTGACGTCATAATCGCCCTTTAACGCTTACTGGCTGTACGAATTGTATGTCTGCTATTTAACCATTTAACACTTATATCAGCCAAAAACGACTTCTACAGTGGTATTGCGAAATGTCAATTTGCACCCAAGAGAACACTATTTTCAATAACCGAGCCAGCCTTTCCAGTGCTAAACTTGAAAAAATAGTCTTCTCTTGGTCTGCAAATTGACATTTTCTTTGAAAAAATTGAAATTTTATTGAACAAATTCAAGGCTTAAAGGCTTAATAAACATGCTGTTGAATATTTTGAAACTAATTTGACTGGGTACCCAGTCAAATTAATTTCAAAATATTCAACAGCTTACATGTATAGTTTTCTGAAAATTAATAGTCAGGGAGTTCAGAGATCGATCGATCCCAACACGGACAAGGTATGGTTGGAGCTAAGATATAGATGGGCGGGGCTTAGTTAAAAGTGGAACGTTCCATTCCAACATGCGTATATAGCCGGCAGAGCTTAGTTAGAAATGGAAGGGAAGGAGTTATGCTACATGCTCTACCATTGCAACCTCTACCTTAGTCTTGGCATGAACTTAATAAGTTGCACATTAACCAATCTCACTGGATGAAGTCATAATCTGGCTCAATACTGAAATTGAAAGCAGGCGAACAGTGACCTCAAGAAGATATCGGCAAGATAATGATTAACTCCACCTTCGGCAATATGATTGTGAACCGGCATAAGCGGGTGGCGCTGATTCATTAATGTCTCAACCTTCACAATCTTCTAAACATGCTCTCAAACATATGTGATTCATCTTTATCATCTGCTGCTCAGTATCCATTGAATGAATGAATGAGATATCAGCACCACCTACACTGGAGAAAGTGGGAAAAAAACCCTCAGTAAAATGAAATGGCAAGTTACCTGGTCCCGATGGTATTCCACCTGACTTGTTTAAGTGTAACCCAACTGCTTTCGGACTATTTGCTCAAGTTATATGTACACATTTGAGAGCAAGGAGTGCTTCCTCAACAATGAAAAGATGCAAACATTGTCACCGTCTTCAAGAATAAAGGGTCAAAGGTGGATTGGTAATTACTGGGATATCTCTCAGCTATTGCTGGCAAAATACTTTCTAGAATTTTACTCACTGACATACAGAACTTTGGTGTAGTTTTCTTTCACAACATGGTACAGTTGACATGATCTGGTCGACGGATCTAGAAGTGCAGGGAGCAAAATATGGATCTCTACTGTGTCTATCTACCTCACCAAGGCTTTCGACACCATTACCACAGTAGGACTGTGGAAACTGCTCTTAGCCCTTTAACACTTGTATAACCGAGCCAGTCATTCCAGTGGTACATTTTCAAAAATAGTCTCAAGGGTTAAAGTTTGCATGCCCTGATAAGTTAATCCGCATTGCGCGTGTAGAGGATGGTATGATGATTTGCTTCAGGACTGGTCAGCTGCTTAACATCTCAAGACTTCGTGCTGCAGAAAGCTGTTTTGCTCGAACTAGTTTATCAGGGAGCTGCTTCAGAATTTCTATACAGAATTTTAATTGGTCAATTTTTTTGTGAAGACATTTTATGAAAAATTAACCAGAAAGGGTCAAAACGCTACTCATTAACTGCTCAGCAGATTGAAGATTACTTTGGCTGATAAGACCTTATGGGGGATATGCTTCAAAACATATACAGAATTTTGATTGGTCAAGTTTTTTGTTGAAAACCTTAGATTGTGTGGAATGAGTCTCTAGCCATCGGCTTCAACATATCAAACGAGAATTTTAATTGGTCAATTTCTTTGGTGGCCATCTTGGATTCTTTCGAAAATTATCCATCATGTCTACCGGTATTTAAATGCAAATGGTTCAAATCCTAATGGTCCAGGTTAGCGTTATAGGCCCTTGGGCCTCTTGTTGATAAGGCCTTTTATATTTATTTTCTGTTTGAAGTCGAGCTTCATAGTTCATTGCAAAGCCGTAAAATGGAGATTCGTGGTTGCATTGCAACAAAATTTCTGGTTTTAAAACAAGTCAGGCATTCCAATGATACATTTTCAAAAATAGACTTCTTGGAATGCAAGAATGTTTATTTCTAAACACCATTGCAGCTTTCGCCTTTGTTGTTACATGTATGTCTTGGCAATTGGCTCCCAGGCTGATTAATCAAGTAATCGCGATCGCGACCACTCAAAGCAATAATCGCACAAGCCTAGCTATAGTCCAGGCTAAGGATAGTTATGCCTATATGACTACAAGCATGGAAGTTATGCTTATATGACTACAAGCATGGCGGTTATGCTTATATGACTATGAGCATGGAAAGCCTATTACCCAAATACCTGGTAGGATGACTACTGCATCAAAGACAACCAGAATGTGGTAGGCAATATGGATGGTGAATGTGCAGGTGTTTCCATCAAGGAAATCATTTATCTGTCGTCGACATTCTACTCTATCGTACATCCAGATGATGAGCTCCTCAAGATGAACGGTGTGACAAAGAGTAGTTAAAATCTGATTCGCCATGAGTAGTTTCAGTTCAAGAGTATATTTACCATCCTGAATGCTCTTACTATATAATAATATATCCTACTGGCTCAGTTATGCACAGAATTTAATAATTTAGCAGCACCATGTTATTTGGGCCAATTTTTAGCTCACCTGGCCCTTCGGGCCAAATGAGCTTATTCCGTGGTGACCATCAATCCGTCGTCCGTCCATCAACATTTATTTTAAAACACTACTCATTAACCACGTTGCTGATTTCAACCAAATTTGGCTGGAAGGACCCTATGGTCGTAGGCTCCAGACGTTCCAGTCAGTTTTTTTGGTGAAAAAGATTTTTTGAAAAATATACCAAACATTGTCAAATTGCTTCTTACCATTTTGAGTGATTTCAACCAAATTTAGCTGAAAGGATCCTATGCTTGTAGGCTCCAGAATTACCATTCAGAATTTTGATTCATCAATTTTTTGGATGAAAATCTTGGATTTTATTAACGATGTACCGGAAATTGTCAAACTGCTTCTTACCATTCTGAGTGATTTCAACCAAATTTGGCTGAAA
Source organism: Chaetoderma sp. LZ-2023a (assembly GCA_034401795.1). NCBI lineage: Eukaryota > Metazoa > Mollusca > Caudofoveata > Chaetodermatida > Chaetodermatidae > Chaetoderma > Chaetoderma sp. LZ-2023a. Next base: position 46,288,498 of record CM067367.1, read on the forward strand.
GGATCCTGTGGTGATGGGCTCTGGAACTTCCATACATAAGTTTGATTTGTCAGTTTTTTGTGGTGAAATCTTGGATTTTATTTAAAATTTACTGGAAATTGTCAAATTGCTTCTTATCATCTTGACTGGTTTTAACCAAATTTGGCTGAAAGGATCTTATGACCATAGGCTCTAAAGACTTCATTCAGAATTTTAATTCATAAATTTCTTTGGTAAAAATCTTAGAATTTAAGAAAAATGTACCGGAAATTGTCAAAATGCTTCTTCACATTACCATTCTGAGCGTTTTCAAGCAAATTTGGCTGAAAGGATCCTGTCGTGCTAGAGTCTAGAACTACCATACAGAATTTTGATTCGTCATTTTTGGGGGTTGAAATCTTAGATTTTATTTAAAATCTGGAATTGTCAAATTGCTTCTTCTCTTTGCCATTTTAGTCAATTTCAACCAAAGTTAGCCGAAAGAATTTGGTGGTGATAGACTAGATCATCCATTCATTATTTTGATTTGTCAAATTTTTGGGTGAAAATATTAGATTTTGAAAATTTTACTTGAAATTGTCAGTCGCTCCTTAACAGCTTGAGCGATATGAACCAAATTTGGCTGGAAGGATCCCATGTTAATACCCTGTAGAATTATTTAGAATTTTGATTTAAATTTTTGGGTCAAAATCTTAGATTTTATGAAATTTTACCGGAAATTGTCAAATTGTGTCTTGCCATTTTGACCGATTCCAACCAAATTTGGCTGAAAGGATTCAATGGTGATATGTGCTAGACCTTCTATTCAAAATATTTTTGATTTGTACAATTTTTGGGTGAAAATTGCTTACGATTTGAACCGATTTCAAACAAAAGCTGAAAGGATCCTATGAATTTCTTTCAGAATTTTGATTCATCAAATTTTTGGGTGAAAATGTGAGATTTTATTAAAAACTTACTGGAAATTGTCAAATCGTGTCTTAACAGTTTGGCCGATTTCAAGCATATTTAGCTATAAGGACCCTATTAGGGTGGGTGCCAGATCTATTCAGAATTATGTGTCATCAATTTTTATAAGTGATCTTTTAATCCGAATTTTGATTGGTCGGTTTCTTTGGTGACCATCTGATTTTCTTAATCAATGGTCTGATTTCAATGAACCTTGAATCAAACGATCCTAGGGCAGTCGGCTTCACGATATCAAATGAGAATTTTAATTGGTCAATTCCTTTTGGTGGCCATCTTTGATTTTCTGAAAATTATCCATCATGTCAATTTAATTGGGAATTCTTCAAATGCTAATGGTCCAGGTGAGCGTCACATGCCCTCGGGCCTCTTGTTATCAAAGTTCTGTGCTTAGTGATTAGTTTTCAAATAAATCTAGCGCTATTATGAATATGTGTGATGCCGCAGTGGATGTTCCTCAATCCCGGGTGTACGCATACCATATTAGTTGGGGGTAACGGTAGTGGCTCCTATTTCTGTAATAATGTGGATTCACTATATATTGTCATATATTATTAGAAGAAATCACTGAAGGGCTGGATACCAGAGATGCTTCGGAGCATGATTCATGCTTCCAATCTGTCAATCGCTTCCACATCGGCACTTGTACTCGTACATGATTTAACCGGCTCTAGTTCTTCTTATGATGTGGTTATATCACTTCGGTATACCAGAGGTGGCCTCTGTATGTTCAGGATTGTTATTTTAAGTTCCAGGTATTGCTTCTTCCAGCAGGATTTTCCTGTTCAGGCTGGGTTGGCTCCCTTGTCTGAGTATGAAGAAGAGGAAATTATGTTGAGTGGTCAACCTAGGGAGTCCCAGCTTCTGTCGAGCCTACAGGTTGTCATTTCCAGGTTCACATGATTGGTACGGATGGCCGGCCATACCGAATCCCTTGAGTTAATGAAGAATTCATTATGGAAGGCTCAAACCATGGTTCTATGCTTTTTATCCCACATGGTTTCAAGGTGCAAGCCATGCCTGGTTCCTCCATAATTTCTGCTGGCACCAATTATAAATCCAGCGGGAACGTCTTGGAGGACGAAGAGTCAGGGCCCAGCTCGTTGAGATATCTCAGGTGGCTAATAATGAGGATAAGCTTTAGCATTCCAATGGCTGGTTACCATCCAGCCAGATGTCCATGTAGATCTGTCGGCTATGCCACTAGTTCCACACCCATGTCTTCAGGGCAAGCCGATGATGATCGCAGTGTTACAGCAGGCAGATAGTGCCTGCAAAATTAAAGGCAACCTTGTAAAATATGGTATACTTCCAAAGCCAGATGGTGATGATCGTAGCGAAGGTGTGCAGCATGGGTCATGGTCTAACATCGGACTCATTTGCTCAAACACTGCGCTATATGATTCAGGGGTGAGTGTGAGGGGCAATTTCATCCCTGTCATACATCGTCAATCTGCTACAAGCGGTACTAGCAGCATCTGCATCCCTTGTTCCAGCACCAATATCGGTCCAGAGAGCCATCCAGGACGTCATCAACCTGCCTCTGGGATTGCTTGGCACATTTGGTCACCAGATCATTCTGGGAAATGCGCAAGTTGACCCAGATATGTTCCTTCAGTCATATATCTATTTGAACTATGGAGCTATGAATATAAATAGTCTGCACCTTTAAACAATGTCCATAACTCTGGGTCACGAAGACAAACTGTTCAACCCTATGGTTAAAGTACATTGGTTTCGTCAATGTTTGATGGATTAAAACCAAATTTAGTATATGTTCCTTCAGACAATATCTAGTTTATGTTATTAAATTCTGTGTATAATTGAGCCAGTAGGATAGAGTTTTATATAATATCAAGCGTATTCGTGGTGGTAAGTCTCAACTCTGGTCAAAAAGATAAATCCTTGATACTACTCCAGATGATGTCCATACAATGGCCTAGGGCCACAGTGATGCTGTAACTCGAATGGATGCCTTCATCGACGAACTGCTTTAAAGTTGAGTACTCCAAGTGGTGGTAGGTGTGTGTTTATGTGCCCTGGCTGAATGTCTTCTTGGATAGATGGCTGGCTGGGTTCGTTCTCCAACTGAGTTAGGCAATAAACTAGAAAAAATCATCACATGCAAGCTAAGCTCTGGAATGTTCCATAACTTGCATAGAGAATTAAAAATTTAAGGACTCCCATCCTTCTAAAACTCACCATCAGGTGAATTGAAAATCGGCTCCGTTATGAGGTAAATTGTTGGCGCTAGAATACCCCCTCAAATCTGGTCAATAACCGAGGAGTAAAGATTTTAAAATTTAAGTGTATATTTTCCTACTAAAACCCAGCATGGAATTAAATTGAAAATCACGCTCCATACTGATGACAAGAGTGACACGGAATAAGTTTTATCGATATCATTCATTAATAACGGAGTAGTAGCGAGCCTAAAATTAAAGGTTGTGTTCCCTTATTAAACGCACCAGGTTGATGAATGGAAAATTGGGCTTCGCAATGATGTCGATGGTTACGCTTACGTCATTTCCCTCAAGTCTTAGCAAGTTACAATTATACCTGCTCTATAAACACCCAGGCGTAAGCAGGAATCGCCATGGGAAGCACAACAGCATGGAAAGCATTGTGTGAGATCTTGCCACTGTCTCACCAGCCTTCATTTTGAACAACGCAGTCAGATTCCATTTGTGGCCAATAGCAAGGGACTGCGAACCTTTCACATAGATGAGGTAGACCGTATTTAACAGCATGAAAAGCTTTCTAAATTCATTTCCATCCTGGCCAACAGCATCGGTGTTGACATCCTTGTCAGCATTATAGTCATCAAGAGAATCATCGAAAGGTTCAGCTTTATGTATTGTTAAAAGATAAATGTCTATGCACACGGTATCTAGAAGACTACAACTGAGGTCGGCAAGTTGAAAACAATTGGCATAACTATGGTTACTCGTTTCAAGACACTCAAACGGATGGCTAGTGACAAAACAACTGTGCAATGTATGCATCGGACATACACCGTGTGGCAGCACGACATTCCGCGTTAACTGGTTGAAGGTTACTGGGAGCAGGTATGCATGGTACAGGTGGATTTCCTCCCATGATATTAAGAAGCATGCTTCTGGCGTATATACCAGTATTAACATATGGGCTAGAGGTTGTGCTGCCATGTGGAAGAGAATTAGACTTTATGGCGAAAGAATTCCGAATCATGTTAAACAAGCTACTCACGCATCCAGCAACGGTAGCAGCCGTGGCATACTACTCCCTCCTAGGAATCTGGCCTTTAGAAGCAATTATTAATACCACGATATACTCCTTCTGGGAAGCCTCAGTCGAGAGAGGAATACAGCAGAATATGAAATACTTAATAGACAACTGGTGTTTAAAGGATATAACAATGACAACTGGATCTGTACAACAAGGAATTTGCTGGCCGTCGTGCATCCGTCCATCAACTTTTCCTTTAAACGACTTCTTCTCAAGAACCACTCAGCCGATTTCAATTATATTTGGCACGAAGCATCCTTAGGGCATAGTGATTCAAGTTTGTTCAAATGAAGCCGATCGACCAATTTGGCCAGCGGCCATCTTGGATTTCGGCCGATTTTAGAAAAAACCTTTAAAAATCTTCTGCTCCGAAACCGTTATGGCGATTGATGCAAAACTCATGAAATATGATCTATGGTAAGAGCTGAACCAAGTTTGTTCAAGGGAATTTGATTGGTCAAATGGTTCGGTGGCCATCTTGGTTGACCTAATTTTAGCGAAAACGACTTCTCCAGAACTGCTGAACGGATCGGGTCGAAATTTGGCAGATATGATTAGGGATTAAGGGCCAATAAAGCTTGTTCAAGGGAAGTTAAACCATAAAAAAACATGTCCACCGTGGGCCAATCAAAATGTAGCGTGTTTGGCAGACATATTGGATTTTTTTATTTGATGGATTTTGAGGCCAAAGTTGGTTCTATAATTGTTTTTGGGTATTCTGAGCTTAAATTTGCAATTTTGAAACTCGGATAAACGGTTTGGCGGCTATCTTGGATAATTATCTCGTCAAAAGCTCCCATGCTAAAGCAATAGGAAATTTAAAATGTCTTCTAGAGAACTGCCAGGCCGATATCCATTATATTTGGCTGTAAGCATCCTTAGGTCTTAAGGATCGAAGTTTGTTCAAATGAACCCGATCGGCCAATTTGCCCAGTGGCCATTTTCGATTTTGGCTGAATTCAGGAAATGTCTTTAAGAATCTGCTCCGAAACCACTTGGGGAATCTTCATCTAGGCCCAGCGGTAAGCCAAGTTTGTTCAAGAGGACTTGATTGACCAAATGGTTCGGCAACCATCTTGGATGACCTAGTTTTCACAAAAATGACTCCTCCAGAACCGCTGAAGGGATCAGGTTGAAATTTGGGCCATTAAAATTTGTTCAAGGGAAGTTGATCCATCGAAAAACATGGGTGCCGTGGAACAATCAAAATGTAGTGTGTTGGCGGCCATATTGCACTTGCAAAAATGTCCACAAACTCATTTAAAAGACTGCTAAACCACCCACCAACAATTTTGACAAAAATTGATGGTGCTCCAGGTGAGCAACACAGGCCCCTTGGTCCTCTTGTTTGCTGTAGCTCTGTAAACATCCCGCGGACTATTACTGATGGATTCTATTACTGGATGTCGTTTTTAGTGTGATTTGTTCTGAGGATTATCTCATTGATAGATAAAGCTCCACTTGAGATCTGAGGTATGCCACCCAGTATTGATCTATAGTTGTAGTTCATTGTTGCTTTCCAAACGCCCTTAGTTGGTGGGTTATCCAGAATAGGGTGGGCCGAAGGGAGCGAATATTTTGCCAGCAAATTCCTTGTTGTACAGATCCAGTTGTCCTTTAAACACCAGTTGTCTATTAAGTATTTCATATTCTGCTGTATTCCTCTCTCGACTGAGGCTTCCAAGAAGGACCAATATCGTGGCGTTAATAATTGCTTCTAAAGGCCGGATTCCTAGGAGGGAGTAGTATGCCACGGCTGCTACCGTTGCTGGATGCGTGAGTAGCTTGTTTAACATGATTCGGAATTCTTTCGCCAGAAAGACTAATTCTCTTCCACATGGCAGCACAACCTCTAGCCCATATGTTAATACTGGTATATACGCCAGAAGCATGCTTCTTAATATCATGGGAGGAAATCCACCTGTACCATGCATACCTGCTCCCAGTAACCGATAGAGGGAATGGCGTGCCTTCTTTAGATTATTTTCGCAAGTAGCTCGAGCACTGCCTACTTACACGTAGGACCCCTAAATGAATTGTGGAGTCTGCGACCTGTATCTTGTGGCCACCAATTTCCCATGTACTAGGGAGATTACAGTCTTGGACACCCTTGGCATTGGTAATGATTACAGCTTTTGTCCCCTGATATCTGTAGCGCCTACTATCTGCATAGTCTGTACATATGTTCAACTGAGTTTGGAGTTCAACTCGGTTTGTTGACAGAATAGTTAAATCGTCTGCCACGCACGGGCTGGCTACATTGATCATTCCCACTCTTATACCCTTGCCAGGTGTATTTAGCTGGTGAAGTAGCGGGTCAATGTGTCTCTTGTACAAGTTAGTTAATGTAATCCCACCTTGTCTCACTCCTTGTAATTTGCTGAATGGGTGTGAGTACCTTCCATCTATCATCACCGTCATTATCAGTGGCCACATCAAGGATCTAGATTGGTATGTATGTACTCATATATCAGGAACTCTCTTGAAAAAAGGCTGAGAAGATTGCTTCATTATATACGTACCCCTCCTTGTTGATAAAATCTTCTTCTGGCATTATTTTAATGAGGGTAGAGTTCTGTAATATTCGGCACTGTAGCATTATGTCAGTAGATGTTGCAATCAAAGCATCAGTACATGTATGGAAATAGAATCGTCATCTACGCTACTGTTAGCTATTTTGCTAGATACTTTTTCTTCGGCATCCTCTTCTATCCATGTTTCATTGTGTATGTCATGGTAAACATCTTGGAATATGGTTAACAACTCCTGATTACCTTTAGCTTCTTCTTCGTATTCATCTTCGTCTTCAGCTTCACGCGCAGACAAGCTTGATTCTTTGTCTTCACTTTCCTTCTCCCTTGGTTCATCATCTTAGCTCGCCATCTCCAGTGTTTCTTCGTCTTGACTGTCTAGATTTTCACTATATCCATTACTATGGACTCGGATCTTATGCCACAATGGGTCATTTGACTTAGCCAAAGTTGAAGTGCATTCAAAACATTAACATTAACACTAATATATTGATTATAAGCTAAGTCTACCAATCACTGCAGTCAAGTCAAGTCTTTCTCACTGAGCATACTACACAATTGATATGTGTTCCACACTGGTTCCTCTAATCTCTCTGCAGATAAAATATATGCCCGATCACTTTGTATTTATTTGTGATTGGGTTTTACGATGATGTAGTGGAAAGCTTCTGATTGACAATGCCTCTAAATTCTAACAGCATATAAAATACACGTCCTGTCACTTGGTTGGTTTAATCTGCAGTGAATTGTTGCCTTTCTAAATTCTGTCACTATAACAATACACATCCAACCCTTTTGGTGGTTTAATATGGAATGAATCGTTCAAGCTTTGAGGGCACCTGGAAAATAGATAACGCCCATGATATAAACCGTGAAACAAGAACATCTTTCCACTGGACTCGGTAATTCAGTGTTTTAGGTACGTTTCTGAAAAAGAAATTCATCTTGAAATATTTAATATTAACGATTTGACAAGTACGTAAATGCGAATAAGAATTTTGGGAGAAATGGCTAAGAATGGCTAAGTCCTTTCTCCCGCTATCGCTTGACATTGAGCTGTGTTATGAGCTGTCACCGCCACTAACCAGACCAGCGTGCTAAGCCGAGCCGCAACGCGCCGGAAGCATGCTGTGTGTCGCCTGAGGATGTCAGAGCACCAATCGTCCGTGCTCGATGGGTGTCGTTCTCGCGTGTCGAGCACGCTAAGTCATGGTAGTTAAGGCCCGTTTTATAAGTCAAGCTTTCTGTCGTGCCGCGCTAATGACGACTGGTTGATTTATATAGTGGACTCGGGCAGATTTAGCTGTCATGGCACAAGAGAAGTTAGACTTATAAATCGGGCCTAAGAGGGGTAGAGGCATGAGATACAGTTGACACACAAAGAAGATTAGTTTGTTTGTGCTGAGCATGTTTATACAAGAACGCTCGCCAGAACCCGCCCCTTTTTGTCACTACATATATGGACATTTAAGTCCAGTCCTCGAAATCACGTGACTTCACAATGCGAGAGCCCATCAAAAAGCATGCCTATCAACGCACGCACGCGCGCACACCTCTCCCATTACTACTATTAAGAAGATATAGCTGCATTACATAGTCCGGTGCTTATAATCACGCTGCTCGTCCCAGTAAAACTGATTTCGGCGAGTAAACCTGTTTCCGTGAGTAGAACTTCATGCTGTTTCGAAAGGCCCCCCCCCCCTCCCCCGATAGGTAAGTTTTAATTGTACAGAACTGTTCTATAATGTATATCTATGTGGTCCATTAGAATTTGCTAAAGTGAGAAAAGAATCATGGATTTAATGTTGACAATCAGTGATATTTTCTTTAGCTTATGACTCAATTTAAATAATGTGTCTTGTCCATAGAGAGACGACTGTCAGAAACATGAGGAAAACTTTACGCGGCTATATTTTTCAGAAAGTAAAATTGTATAATTTTTTTTAATTAAAATTTTCCGGTGTTGAGTAAAACTGTATGTAGTTCTTAAATAGGGTTTTAATGCACTTTTAGCTATGCCCCGCCCATCTCAATCTAAGCTCCACCCACACCACGTCCGTGCTGGGATCGGTCGATCACTGAACTTCCTGACTATCAATTTCCAGAAAACTATACAGGTAAGCTATTGAATATTTTGAAACTAATTTGACTGAGCGTTGTTACTGCTATAGGCAGCAACAACGTTCAGTCAAATTAGTTTCAAAATATTCAACAACATGTTTATCAAATAGCAGAGCCATACAATTCGTACAACGTGTCAGACTATTAAGAGTTAAGGACGGACCGAATATAATCATTTATGACGCAATGATTATGACGTCATCCTACACACCACTTAGCTGTTTATGACGTCTTATGATGTCCGATGATATAAGGATACACTGGAAAGGTGATTAGCTTATGGTTAACTGCAGAACTGGTTTGGAGAAATGGGAGAATCATGGAAGGGGAAAATATATACATCATTTAAGGAAACATTAGAAATGGAGCATTATCTTCAAACATTGACAGACAGAAATAGATTTACTTTTACAAAATTTAGAACACGCAACCACTACTTACCAATCGAAAAGGGCCGATGGGAGGGAGTGCCGAGAGATGCACGTACTTGTCACTTGTGTTCACAGAATGACATAGGGGACGAGTACCACTATGCGCTTGTGTGCGACTATTTCAAGAATGAAAGACAAAAACATCTTCCAAAATTCTATTACAACAGACATAACTACTTTAAATTTTCAGAGCTATTTTCAACAAAAAACACGACTGCTAAGAAAATTGTGTGCCTTTATCCGTATAATATCAAATGAATTCCCGAAAGGATAATAATATTTTATTATAACATGTAAACAATCGATATCTATGTCAACAACACCATCATTATCATCATCATCAACAACAACAACAACAACAACAACAACAACAACAACAACAACAACAACAACAACAACAACAACAACAGTAATAACACTAATATAGCCACAGCAGCAGCAACAACAACGACTACTACTACAACAACACCAACAACAACAGCAGCGACGAAGACGATGACAGACAATAATGATAATAATAATTATAATAATGGTGAATATGACGATGTAAACAAAAAATGAGGTTAATGCCGACGGAAATGAGGACGATACTAACGACTATGAAGGACACAATAATGATAGTAGTTGTGACAATAATACTGATAATGACGGTGATAATAACACTGCTAATACCAAAAATGATAATAAGTTTAAAATAAAAATAATAATAATGATGATCATTGTAATGACGATGGAAATGTGTTATGTCGTTAGTGATAATGATAATAAGCTAGCATGATGTTGATAATAATAATAATAATAATAATAATAATAATAATAATAATAATAATGATGATGATGATGATGATGATGATAATAGTATAAATGATTACAGCTGTGTAGTACAACATAATTGTAATATGAAAGATCCCCATACGTCACAATATGGTGACCTGGATGTAAACAAACTTGAACTTGAACTTGAACTTGTTAACATAAGCAGCGTTAACACCCTAATCCCTACCAGTGCTGAGATATTAACCAAAGTCGTTACGTAAACATATGGCAGATAATCAACTCAGCGTCAACCATATAAAACCTGCAAATTTCAGACATGGTATTGCGTTTTCAAGAGCAATGTGCCAATGCCTGCTATCCTACAGCTATTATTAAGGCAGTCTAAATGCGGGTTTAAACCTAGGAATAAGTCAACCTGGTTTAATTCTAACCCGGTTTAGCTAAGCCGCATTATTGAATTATTTCAATATTAATTCTAATGGAATTAGGATTGGTCATTTAAATGTACAGCACCTGGTGCCTAAGATTGACCAGTTAAAACTGATTATGGAGAAGTGTGAAAAAGAACTTGAAGTTTTCTGTACCACTGAAACATTTCTCTCATCAACAATCCCAAATAACTCCATTGAAATTGAAGGCTATGTTAATGAAAGAAAGGACAGAAAAGAACGGGACGGTGGTGGAATTGTACTATATATAGCTGATAACTATTCATATGTGAGGAAATTAAATTTTGAAACCGATGATCTGGAAACTCTATGGATTGAAATTAGACCCTTTAAGACCAAGCCTTTCCTATTGGGCTGTGTCTATAGACCCCCTGATTCACCCGCTATCTGGATTGATGAATTTGAAGCTATGTTAGAAAAGGTATATTCCGAAAACTCAGATATTATACTTGTAGGCGATTTTAATTTCGACCTTATTAAAGCAGATAATCATAAATGGCAGTCTTTAATTGAACTTTTTCATTTAGAGCAACTTATACGTAATCCAACCAGAGTTACTGAGAAAATATCAAAACTGATTGACCATGTGTATGTCACAGATAAAGACAAAATTCAATCGTCACATGTCGGCTCTTTGGCACTAAGTGACCATTATCCAATATTCGCTGTACGCAAATGTAAACCATTCAAAACTCAAAATTCGCACCAACTTATTAAATACAGGAGCATCAAAAGCTTTAATGAAGCTAAGTTTCTTAGTGACCTGTCTGTATGTGATTGGCGTTCTATAGGTTATTTAGGTAGTCCTGATCAAGCGCTTGATCAATGGTATGCAAAATTCATCAACATTATAAATAAACACGCTCCTGTCATTGAACGCAGAGCTAAACGTGTATGTCAACCGGGATGGATGAACAGAGAAATTTTAAAAACAATGAAAGAAAAGGATTATCATAAAAACGTAGGAAACATGTTGAATTTTAAAATGTTAAAAGCAAAGAGTTGCGTATTTGATTAAAGCATCTAAACGAGATTATTTTGCAAATAAATTAGAAGCAGGAAAAAATAATCCGGCTAATATATAGAAAATTCTAAAAGACATAAATCTCAAGGCAAACAAATTACCTTCAATAATCTGTGATGATAATGGAAGTGAAATTCAAAACCCACAAATGCAATCTGAACATTTTAATATATATTTCAGTACAATCGCGTCAAAACTGATACACTCCATGATAAAACAAAGGCCAATGGCATTTGATAAGCTATCAGATCATGTTTTTAATAAAGTTCCAGAAAATATAGTTTCGAATTCCATATATAACCGTTGAATATATGTCCAGAGAACTTAGCAACTTAAAAGCAAATAAGTCATCTGGTTATGATGAATTGAACGCACACTTCCTCAAAGCAGCAGCATCAATAATTGCACCCTCAATTACACTTATTATAAACAAAAGCATAGCTACGGGAGAACTCCCCAAAATGTGGAAATGTGCAAAAGTAAAGCCTCTACATAAATCTGATTCAAAAACCAATGTTAGCAATTATAGACCTATCTCTATATTACCCATTATCTCTAAGGTTATTGAACGACACATACATGATCATTTTTATAAATTTATAACCAAGTATAATTTATTAGTGGAGTCGCAATCAGGCTTCAGACCTAACCATTCATGTGAAACTGCTTTGTTAAATCTAGTAGAAAGATGGCGCTTTTCGATAGATAATGGCGACCTTATTGGTTCTATTATGATTGACTTTAAAAAGGCCTTTGATCTTGTCAATCATGACATCCTATTACAAAAATTAAGTATTTACAAATTCAGCTATAATACATTAAAGTGGTTTTCTTCATATTTAAATGGCAGACAACAATACGTTTCAATTTCTGGAAAGAATTCTAAACCACTGCCCATCGATATAGGAGTACCACAAGGCTCAGTTTTAGGGCCACTTCTGTTCATTTTATATGTTAATGATTTACCCATGTGTCTCAACAATCTTATGGATATGTATGTTGATGATACAACTATGCATGCTGCTAGCTCAAATGTCGCTGAAATTCAAGAAAATCTAATTAACGGTATGAAGTCGGTAGAAGAATGGTGTGTAAATAATAAAATGTTGTTAAATACGGACAAAACTAAGTTTATGATGTTAGGAACTAAGCATAAATTGAAACAAGTAAATAATAATGTTATAATCCCTACAAATCGTGGAAGCTTAAATGTTGTGGAATCTGACAAACTTTTAGGAGTATACATAGACAATACGCTTGCATGGAAAGAACATATAGGCTTTGTAAAAGATTTCGTCCTTGATTTATATTCTACGGAAAAATAAACATTATCTTAGCATTGAGCAACGAAATCTTTTCTATAAGTCGTATATCCTTTCACACATTGATTATTGTAGTCTTGTATTTTGCCCGTCTTCACCTACATTATTGGATAGTTTAGAAAAACTACAAAAACGGGCTGCTAGGGTGATATTAGACATGCCTTACAGGACACCATCTGCACAACTATATGAAACATTAAACTGGACAAATTTAACTAAAAGAATGCAAATTAAAATGGGTATTATGACATATAAATCTAGAAATGGTCTGGCCCCTGGTTACATGAAAGACATGTTCACTTCCGTTGGGGTGGCGCACACTAGAAATTTACGTTCCAAAACACGCAATCACCTACAACTTCCGAGGATTAAAACGGAATATGGCAGAAAAAGCTTCAAATACACTGCAGCGCAACTGTGGAATTCTCTGCCTGAAACGATTACTCAGTCTTCTACTCTGCTGACATTCGAATCAAATAAACATGAATATATTACTAAATTATAGTGATATATGGGCAATGTGATTTTACCTTTTTACTTGTGTTCTAATATTGCATATTTTGTTTATTTCTAAATAGCTGTGTATGTGTGTATGTGTGAATGAATGTGTACGACCTTGCGCGTATGTATGCGTGAACGGTGATTCGAACATCGACATTCGACGAGGTAATTATTCTGCAATACTGTTTTAGTAATATCTATCGAAAATGAACAAATATGTTAATTATCTAATTTAACAGTCATTTTACTTGTGTTATAATATTGTACATTTTGTATATTTGTAAATAGTTATATATATATATATATATATATATATATATATATATATATATATATATATATATATATATATATATATATATATATATATATGTGCGTGCGTGCGTGCGTGCGTGTGTGTGCGTGTGCGTGTGCGCGCGTGTGTGTGTGTGTGTGTGTGTGTGTGTGTGTGTGTGTGTGAGGGCCTCGGGAAGATCAGTTTACTGACGATGTATACCCTCCTTAAATAAAGATTATTATTTATTATTTTATTTATTATTTAATTCCACATCTCGTGCTGGTGTGTCCGTTTCCTCTTATGTCTTGATATTTCTTTAACAGAATGAGAGATTAAACCAGATAATTGCGACTGTGATGAATACATTTAGAGATTATTGTTAAAACCGTTTCTTCACGTGATGCTGCTAGCTCAATACAGTTTTACTCAGGAGATCCCGCTAGCAGTATGCGGTTTTACTCACATCCGCGTACGGTTGCTATAGCCACAAAGTTTCACTCATGTTTCTCAGTCTCTTTCATAGTAAATTTTCTCTATAACAGATACGACAGAGGTTCGATGTATAGGCCTACCTCATTTGTATAGAGGCTATATCCGACCATGCGACCACGAAACAAGAATAACTCTAAAAAGATATTTAAATTGAAATCCATAGGGCCATACCAATTCACCTTTCCAGAGTATCCACTCATCGTCTGACCTCGTATGACGTCATAATCATCTGAGCGCGTGTATGATGACGTCACAATCATTACGTCACAAAGGGCTCCCTATAGACTGTCACCAAATCTCAAATACTCCGACACGTTGTATGAATTGTGTCTTTGTAATTCGTTGCTATTTAAGAAACATGCTGTTGAATATTTTGAAACTAATTTGACTGGGTGCTGTTGCTGCCTAAGGCAGCAACAGCACCCAGTCAAATTAGTTTCAAAATATTCAACAGCTTACCTGTATAGTTTTCTTGAGATCAATAGTCAGGGAGTCCAGAGATTGATCGATCCGAACACGAGCGAGGTGTGGGTGGAGCTTAGCTAGAGATGGGCGGGGCGTAGCTAAAAATGTAAAGGTCCCTTTAATCTTTTTGTTTTACAAACCCTCCTAAATTAATTTATCAATATCTAGAAAATAAATAATGCTGTAATTTTAAGACATTATTTTCAACATTCTTTCCATCTAGCAATTTATCGCAGCCAAATCCTTATCACTCGGAATTCCTCAGAACTCAATTTGTTCTCTGTAGCTTTGTTAACCCTTTAATGGCCAAGCCGCTCAAAATTGCTTTGCAATAGTTATGAGAACAGTCCATTTGCTGACCAAGAGAAGACTATTTTTGAAAATTTACCACGCGAATGGCTGGCGCGTTAACAATCCAGCCATTCCAATGGTAAATTTTCACAAATATTCTTCTCTTGGCCTGTAAATGGATACTCGCTAAAAACCGTTTTAGATTTTCTTGATCAATCTTGACAATTAACATGAAAGGATTAATACCACTAATAGCTTAAAACTGTGCATTATGCTTCTCCATTCTCCGCTTGTGTGGTTTGGGTGGGAATTTCCGTAAAACAAAACATTAGATTGGTCTGCCCTAAGCTAAAGAAGTTACCATTGATGGTCAACATTAAATTGACCATTATTTCATTAATCTGTGATGCAATCGCTGATTATTAATATCACTCAGGGTATTTCTTCTTTCTTTCTTCTTTATTATTCTTCGTCAAAAAATCTGCACCGCACCTCCTCCTAGACTTTTCACCCGATCAACTCCAAACTTGGTCAACTTCTGCTACCAGTGTGGACTCGTGTTTAGTGATTTTATTTCAGTTTTGTCCAAGGGGTTTCGAGCTACTCACTTTTCCGTGAGAAAAAACGTCCCATGGGAAATGTATGGGGATTTTCAGTATTGATCTTTGAAGTGTGCCGACGCCTAGACTTTTTATCGGATCGCTACCATACTTGGGTATGATATTACCCTTGGGGTCCTGAAAATGTCTGCCCGTCTAAAAGGTGACATTCGACCTGCGATCGCCAATGTATGGTACAAGGCGTCCAGGCCTCGCGCGGACAGACACACGCCCCAGGCAGAACAAGGAGAACGCCCCTGCCGAGGACAATAGCCATACCGCACACGAACGGATAGGTTAGGGCTATACACACGTACCGACACACGTCCATCGAATAGCAATCAACACTTGAATCTACATACAGTTTGTACCTCGAACACGCGCCCATCGAATAGCAATCAGCACTTGAATCCACACATAGTTTGAACAAGACGTAACTCAGACAGCAGACATAACGAACATTAATTAGAGGCCAACTAATCAACACGTTAACTGGACTTTGTGAACGAACTCAAAGATACGCCAATACACACTTTATCTTACATGACTTGACAGACGATGTGACATCACTATACTATATTTAAGTGACACGAAATGAATGGAAGGAGGTCATTTGTGGTTCGTCGGTCGGTTGGTTGGTTAATCAATTAGGTACAGGTTAGGATATTGAGGTAGGTTATTATCAATAGACAGAACTGGTTTAATAATAATTTTTAGTTAGGCCAAGCGGCTGTGTTTGGCAATACAGTTATCAGTCGTCGGGCATTCGTCATTTAGGAACAAAGGTTAGGATTATAACTGTTAATAAATTATGAGTAAGTTCAATCAGTATTAACGTGTTATGTTGTTTATCTTAAAGGCTAGATTATCGATCTTCGTTCACCAGAGGCGAACGTCCCCCATTGGGGATGTTTTCTTGAAAAGTTCTTTTCTGGGAAAATGGCCGTCAGGTGCACATTTTGGTCAGAAATACTAGTTTTCGGGTGTTTTTTTCAGAAATGATCTCAGGATAAAGAAAATGCTGAATTTTTAGTTTAATTTTCAAAACGGCCGCCGAAATTTATTTTGACTTAAACTTGGTGACCTTAGGCCTATAGGTCCTACATAGACTTGATTTCATAATAATTTTGAATCCAACAGCGTCTTCTCCTAGAGTGTTAATCCTCTTAAAACCTGGGCAGATTCTAGAACACTGAGATATCTAAATAATTCCCCATGAAAATTTTAATATCTCCCTTGGGGTCAAGGTCAGTCGTGGATCAAATTTCCAATTTTCAGGGTTCACATAAGTAACATCACTTTCATCATACAACTTTGAGCGTTTTCGATTGGGCTAGTTGTCCACACTAGTGTCGGGTTGAATTCGTTTGTGCGAGTTTAGCAGAGTTTAATAACAATCGTGATAATGCCGGTTCGGGGCCGGCCGGTATTAACACAGTGAAGTCCCATAACCTGCGTTATCATGGTATGATTACGGCGTCATAATTGAATCTATGTGACGTCACAACAAGAGTGTTGCAGAACTCGCGGAAACGATATACTCTAAAACGTGTTCGTTTGCATGAGTTCTGCAAAACTGTTGTGACGTCACATAGATTCAGTTATGAGACATAACCATGCCATGATAACACAGGTTATGGGCCTTCGCTGTGCTAATACCGGGCGGCCCAGAACCCGCATTATCATGCTTGTTATTAAACTCTGCTAAACTCGCACAAACGGATTCAACCCGACACTAGTGTGGACAACACTAGCCCAATCGAAAACGCTTTTTAAATATCATGTGAGAAAACACCTTATTTTATCCTTTAGGTTCAAGGTGATCTTTTAGTGGTCAACGCTATCAGGTTTCGAGAACTCCGCTAACTCACCTTTCCAGAGTATCCATTCATCATCAGACCTCGTATGACGTCATAATCAGCTCAGCGCGTGTATGATGGCGTCATAATTATTACGTCACAAAGGGCTCCATATAGACCGTCACCAAATCTCAAATACTCCGACACGTTGTATGAATTTTGTGTCTTTGTAATTCTTTGCTATTTAAGAAATATGCTGTTGAATATTTTGAAACTAATTTGACTGGGCGCTGTTGCTGCCTTAGGCAGCAACAACACCCGGTCAAATTAGTTTCAAAATATTCAACAGCTTACCTGTGCAGTTTTTTGGAAATTGATAGTCAGGGTGTTCAGAGATCGATCGATCCCAACACGAGCGAGGTGTGGGTGGAGCTTAGCTAGAGATGGGCGGGGCATACTGTACTGTATCTGTAGTTCCAACCACTGTGGGCTCACCACTGAAGTCAGGGTAAATATTCCTCTTTTGCTTCTGACATCCTTTTTGCGAGGCACCAACCTTAGCGCTCATCGGAAATCAAGTATAATATGGTCAGATTTAAATTAGAACAGCAAATAAAGATTGTTATATTATAGCTAAAACCGGAAAGGTCCATTCTATGCCCAACATAACCCTATGGGAATTTCAACTATGGATCTTTGAACTGCGACTACAACTAGACCTTTTAACGGCTCAGCACCAGATTTGTTCAATGTTATATAAGAAGACGTCTTATAATATTCCTTAATGGCCAGACATGAAATCGCAGATTTACAGTTACTTCTAGTTAATGATTATTAAGGACGTCCTATGGTAATCCCCGCGTCTGTCAGTCTGTCCGTCCATATCTCGTAAACAGCATATCATACAGAACCGCTTCAGAGATTTTTTATCAATCACCATATCATACAGAATCACTTAAGATAATTTAATGAAACTTGACAGGTGGCTTCTTTATAACGGGTAGATGCGCGTTTTGAAAGATTAACCATTATCAGACAAAGACTTTGGGTGAAAAAGGACTTTTAAATGCAAAACACTATTTTTTTCAATTTTCTCGTAAACACCATATCATATAGAATCGCTTAAAATAATTTAACGAAACTTGGCATGCGCCTCAGTTATGATCCGCAGATGTGCCTTTTGAATGATTCACCTTTATAGGTTCAAGACTTTGGGTGAAAATGGGGTTTTTAATGCAAAAATTCACGATTTTTTTCCATATTCTCGTAAGCGACATATCATACGGAATCGCTTAAAATAATTTAATGAAACTTTGCAGGTTGCTTCTTTATGATGAGTAGATGCTCCTTTTGAAGGATTCAACTTCATAGGTCCAAAATTTAGTGTGAAAATTGGCTTTTTAATACAAAAACACATGATTTTTGTAAATGTTCTTGTAAACAGCATAACACAGAATCGCTTAAAATAATTTAATGAAGCTTAGCATTTAGCTTCTTTATGATGGGTAGATGTGCCTTTTGGAGGATTCACCTTTATAGGCCCAAGATTTTTGGTGAAATGGGATTTTTAATGCAAAAACATACAATTTTTGTCAATTTCCTTATTTTTTTTAAATTAATTTTTTATTTTTTATTGTAATTTTATTTTTTAATAATATGAAGGCGTTGAATAAAATTGCTACCACTACATTATCATAGGAATGCCGAGTTATCTGGGTCAAATATGTCAAATTTAACCCTAAGGTTATTTCAAGGTCATGACCTAGAAAGTATGGTTATACTATGGAAACAAATCTAGGGGTCATAAAGCTCAACAGTCTATGATGCTTGGCCGACCAGCTCAACCCAGGTGTTAATTTGACCTTTATGACCTCAAAAGCCCGTCAATGATAAGTACCAAATTTGTTGATGACCAGATCAGAAGTTTTAAGTTAACAGGAAATCGCCCAAAGTGGTGTAAATTAAATGGTTCGAATGCTTAGTATCAATGGATCAAGAATTACAGGGATATTGCCGATTTAGATTTCATGATATCAGGACACCAGATCTATGTGACATAGGAAGGATTTCGAATCAATGCAAAGGATTCCGGATATGAAAGAAGTTGGAGATAGGAGCGACAGGGTATGGATATGGCTGCAACTCAAATTAGATTGTTGGGATTGAATATTGGCAAACCATGGTTATGATCTTTCCGGATTAGACTTAAAGCTCACATGTCTCTGCTTTTTGGCCAAACTTGATCAATAGTATCAATATACCAGTGATCAAGTTATGATCAAAATTCAGATATGTTTGACTTGGTCAAAGTTGCGCGTTGCTCAGTCACCATCAAAGCTCCTCATTAACCGACCACAATAATATCGTAGAGCTATCTAATGACGTTGAAGTAGTAATGGGAAAATTGACGGCCGATTAACCCAGATATGCATCGATTCAAATTCTAGCAATTAAGGTTAAACAGTTCCAATCTCTCTTTCAAAAGACAAGAGCTGCTTAAACTTCTTTACCAGAACCAGAAAATCAGCCTATCTGGGAATGATACTATTTGATGGTTATCTGCATGCGGTAGAGAAAATTCTGGAAATGAAACTATGAAAACAGAAAAAACTTTAATCATTCATTCATTACATAGAAAACGGAGTAGATGACTTGATATTGATATATAGAAACTGAATAAATTAATACATAGACAAGCGGAAAGGAAATTATTTTTGGAAATTTGATGATTGAAATTTTAATCAATCAGTCCTTAGTTTTCTTTAAGGGTTAATTTATTAAAGAGACTGAATGACTGTCGGTTATTTGAACTTGGACAAGTGACGTAATAACAACAAAACGAAACAAATATTCAATTAATTTAAATAGAAATATTTCAATAATAAGTATGAAAATTTACTTATAGAATATTTTGAAATTTGGTTACAAAAGTAAAAATCTGGACAGTCTCTGCACCACGCGAGTTGGTCGGGTGTATGGTAAATAATTTTGAGAAATCACAGTTAAAAGTTAGATACCTTGAATATGCTGAATACATAAGTCTGGTCGCGGAATGAAGGCGAACAGATGAAGGCCCGATCTGTCGTGGCGCCGGGAGTGAATACACACGTGAAGAAATGGATGACGAACCCGGAAGAATGTTCTGTATTCCGAAATAGAAATGATAAGGTCGAAGGCACTAAGATGATGCGAGATATTGAATTGAGAAACTCGAAGACACCGAGATGATTCGTGTCTTCTTCTTCTTCTTCTTCTTCTTCTTCTTCTTCTTCTTTTCGTTCGCTGATCATACCGCCAGTCCTGTAAGTGACTATCGACATGATCATAAGCGTTAAGTGCGTGGATCCATGGTTTATTAGAGTACGCCATGCGGCCTGGAACCTCTGTCTTCAGCACTCGAGGTTTCTGTCAGGGTTACCTCACCCTTACCTCCTTTAGTCGCCTCTTACGACACGCAGAGGATAAGGAAGGTGTATTCTAAGCCCCACCTACAGGGCAACGATGATTCGTGTGATAACTTGACTTAGTTACCGATACAGAAGATCGAGGCCGAAAGATAGCGGAGAATCGAAAAGATGACAGCAATAACTAATAAAGTCTGAACATTTCATAAGGATGAAAGCGTTGTGAAGATGACGAGATTGATGACATCACAGGTAGAAAAGATACGGTTCTACCTACCCAAACAAGGCACCAGGTTGCGCTTGCTTTTGGATTTGGTCTGAATGTGATTAGATTGATGATGTCACGGGTAGAGAATTTAGACTACTACCCACCCAAGCAAGGCACCAGGTTCCGCTTGCTTTGGGATTTGGTCTGACGGTGATTAGATTAATGACGTCATGGGTAGATAAAATCGACTGATGGCTGATATGACGATGATCACATTGAGACGAATACAAAGACGAGACGACACAGGCACACTATTACTTAAACATTTTTACGTGGTCTACCATTATAGACATGATGAATAATGCTGTTATTGACAGAGTCGGTTCTGAAATTCAGAGCCGCAAACGATAATTGCGCGTTCTGCCAACGAATGGACAAGAAACGCACATTCAAATGCTCACACACAGGGCTCAACTACCATATCAAACCAAAAACATTCTGTAACACTACAAATGTTGTGTATTTAATCACTTGTAATACATGTTCTCAACAATACATTGGTGAAACTAAACGAGAATTTCAAATACGTATTAAAGAACATCTAAGGGATATAAAAAATAAGAAGGACACACCAGTAGCCATTCATTTCAATCTCCCAAACCACAATATCATTTCAGTCAACTACAGAATTATTGAAGTGTTCCATCGCGATCCTGATTCAACGGAAGCCACATCCCTGGAACGCGAGAAATTCTGGATCCATCAGCTACACGGCATGGACCCAATTGGTATTAATCACGCTGATTGGTGACATCCCCTACCTGAAAGTAGTATAATAAACACAATAATTAGCTACCTGTCACCATGCTCCCCCTTGGAGATGCTTATGACGCAATCACATTACGTCACACCTGCTTGACGTCACTAACGTTACACTAAACCAAACACACAGTAGCTTCTGCTAAGTTCAAACCGAATCATAGCACTAGTTTGCATGGACCGCTGCAGTGCCCGAAGTACGACGCCAAGTTCGCTTGGAGAACTAGCCTGGTACGCCACAACCTCCTTGACCACCACACGCACTTATCCAAATACCATAGTGTTTAAACTTGAACATTCAAGCTACTACTTTATGACTTTCGTCTATACACATCCCAGTAAAAACCTACTGAGAAAAAATTGTCTATAAACTATACGACAACACATTTCCTCTGATGAGTATAACCCAAACACGGGTACGAAACGCCAGCAGTCTGGATAAAAAATGGAAGAGTCCATCACCATAATGGACCAATACCTTATACTTTTATTTATATCCCTGAAACCCGATGTATAAAACTATACAAATCGGGTACAATCGGGTACACCCACACCCGGGTACACCAATAAATTGTTAAACAAACAAGTCGGGTACACCTAAACTCGGGTACAAATGTATACAGATTTCTAACTAAATCGGGTACACATCCACATACAGTCGGGTACAAAACCGACCACAACAATGGGATGTATCTACCAAATCCGGGTACATACACAAAGGATCGGGTACACTATAAAAGGAGCGCACAAACAGTGCTTCGGCATCCAGACTCAACGGACACTAAACCTTTAGCGTCAGGACAACCTAGCATCTTACAGGCTTTTCTAAAAATATTTTTACGTGGTGAGCTCGTGGACTCTTGAAAATAAGCGGCTCCTAGATGACGTGTGAGCCGCTAAGAGATATGTTTCGAACTGATGAATGGGAAGTGGCGATTTCCCCGCCGAAACACTGTCACGTGATTGATGAACTAGCACATGGTTTGATGTATAAATGCGCCGATGGTCACATAATGCCTAAAGATGGTGACAATCTTATCATATAAAAATTTGATAAAACTCATTTGAAAATAGAATCTCAAAAATAATAATTATACAAGAAAAGTTAATAATTATAAAATTAAATTGACCAATATAATAAAATCTAGAGGAACTATTTTCCAAGCATAACGGCGCCAATCATGTGCAATGAATGTGTCATATTAATTTCAAGTAATATTGATGCCTGGTCTACCCTACAAACATCGACTTCAAAAACACTAGATCGATCAATAGTTCACCGAGTTACATAGTGGGATGGACTTAGGTCGCTAAGACAGATCGTACAATTCTATACTCTGTGGCAATCAGTTACGACCAAGGGCCTAATTAGCATATGAATTGGGAACTATCCGATCAGATGTTTGTTTCATGATCATAGGTATGGAATACATGGACAGTGGAGCGTGAACAAATTGTAATACTGGATTAACCCATCATATCCATGCTCCCTAAATTAATTAAATCATTAATAGTCTGATGTCACACATACTGTGACGTAACACATCATAACATAGACAAAGGTATTTTCAGTGATTGCGGGGGCCCTCTGAGTCAAACAACGTTTTCTAGTTCTCGCAAATTTGAACGAGAAAATGGACTGCATAGAAGGTATACATTATACGACAGTTGTGTAAAATTTAAAACTTGTGTTTCAACTGTATGCATTAAATTACCTTGAGATGTGGTACGCATGCCCCCGTATACCTCTCTAGGAGAACGGAGGCTTTTCAAAACCACAGCTTTACTCGCCGAAACCAGCTTTACTGAGATGATCAGCGTGAAAATAGGGGATGCGCTAATCAGTCTTCCAAAACTAGTCATGTATATGGGCCAATATCACCGCGGTTTCGTTGGGGAATTCCCTCTTTCCCCGCGATTTAATCAACAGCTGTAAGCTCCAGGGTGAAATAAGTCAATACAGTTAACTAGGAGTTATGAAAGTGATAAATATGAAGCGAATTATTTTCATACACGCTTCAAGGAAAAAGAGGGAAATCCCCTATGAAATCATACATCACATTAATTTCTGATAAGCAAAGAACAAGTGTCTCACGCTTTGTCAGAAATGTAAAAAAACCTAACAGGCTGACCGACTAACAAACAGACAAACAGACCGACAGACTAACGTATGCTATCTACGAGTCTCAACTTAAAACCGAAATCACTAAACAGACAGTTTTTAAAAATCTAAACCCTGAAAAGCCGCTATTTTTCGGTGAAGTTTTGTTTTCAATCGTTCCGTATTCTCTAACAAATACTCCACAATTTAGCATCCCAATGCGTGTATCTCAGGACAGAAGCCGGCCAAATCAGTATGGATATAGACTACTTTCTCTGTGTAAAAATACTAAACCTATGTACAACTCCTAATATAAAAAGATTTCGTGGGTGATGGAGTAGCTGGAGGACCCCCTGACACCGCCCCCACCCACCCCACCCCTTCCACCCCACCGCTCTACTCGCCGAGCTACTCCAATAGTAGAATTGGATTCCCACACATGTATCTTTCTAAGAGACTGTCGTCAGTAGCGGATACTGAATGATGCGTTTCTCTTAGAAAAACACAAGTCCATTCCTTTCCAGCTCACAATATGTTCTGACCTGACTGCACTAGGAGTAGCGGCTAAAATGTAGCCCCAAACTAGATCAGATAAGCGGTCACTTTATTTTTTGAATAGGGCTTTACTATAATATATAATATGACAATAATATTCAGAAATTGTGCCAAATCACATTGAAGATCATGATTTTACAAACCCGCTAATGTAAAAGCGAGCGCCGGACCAATGAACCTTTCCACTGTATTCATCCATCATATGACGTCATAATCAACTACGTGACATGTGGAATGACATCACAATAAATGACGTCGTTGTGACGTCAAGAATGACGTAGGTAGGTACGTCACGAAGGCATAGTTGAAGACGGACTATGCGTTGTACGAATTGTATGGCTACTATTTAAAAAATATCATGTTGAATATTTTGAAACAAATTTGACTGGACGCTGTTTCTGGCATATGCAGCAACAGCACACAGTCAAATTAGTTACAAAATATTCAGCAACTTAACTGTATAGTTTTCAGGAAATTGATTGTCAGGGCTTTCGGGTATCGATCAATCCCAACACCGGGAGGTGTGGCTAGAGCTTAGCTAGTGATGGGCGGGGCATAGCTAAAAGTTGAACGGTCCATTGATCCATCCAATCTGTCGATCAAGTGTATAACGTCATAATCAATTACGTAACATGTAGGCTGACGTCACAATCAACTACATAATGAGTGGCCAGGCTAAGTCCGTCAGGAATTTTTAAGTCTGCGAATTGTGTGTCTTTACTAT
The DNA here is from genome assembly GCA_034401795.1 of Chaetoderma sp. LZ-2023a. Classification (NCBI taxonomy): domain Eukaryota; kingdom Metazoa; phylum Mollusca; class Caudofoveata; order Chaetodermatida; family Chaetodermatidae; genus Chaetoderma; species Chaetoderma sp. LZ-2023a. The sequence continues at coordinate 46,313,600 of CM067367.1, forward strand.
ACTTATTAAACATCCTGCTGAATATTCTGAAACTAATTTGACTGGGCGCTGTTCCTGCTATAGGTAGCAACAGCAACCAGTCAAATGAGTTTCAAAATATTAGAAAGCTTAGGGCCTACCTGTATAGTTTTCTGGAAATTGAGATTCAATGACTTCAAGGTTCGATAGCTCCCAACACGGGCAAAGCGTGCGTGGGCAGAGCTTACCTAGAGATGGATCGGGCATAGCTAAACGTGGATTCCTCCATTTATCCTTAGTTTGATATCATTAGGATCGTAATATAGGCCTCTGTACATCAAGACAAAGACGAAAATAGAGGGATCCATTTCTAACTATTCCCCGCCCATTTCCACCTAAGCTCCTCTCACAGTTTGGGTGACCCCGCGCTTGATGGATGGTACCATTTTGGGGCGGGTGTAGGCTACCGTTACGCTTTCGTATGCATGCGTCTTAGTTCCTCACTTCATTTCAATCTTGGAAAGTTTTACATATTTTCACGATAGCATCCTGTGAAGACAACAACACATTTCTAGAAAAGTATGGCCATCCTATCCCTCAGAACATTTCCAACAATGTAAAGCATTTGCTACCCTCGCCCGCAAGTGGAAGATTATATTGCGATCGCGCGTGACTGTTTGTCTTCGCGCGCGTGCGTGAGTGAGTGCGTGCGTGCGAGCGTGGGTCTGGATCTTTAAGTAAAAAACTGCTGATTCGATTTGGTTCAAATATTAACATAGCGGAGGAACAAGCCGCAAAGGATTTACACACGGGCAGTGATACGGATACAAGTCGTCTGTTTTGATGGCCTACGAAAATGGGTTATTTTTGGCTGCTAAGACGTCAAAAAGCGTCCATATGCCATAAAGTGGGAAGGAATATGGGCTTGGGAACATTGGCATACAATGGGAAAGCATAATTTCATCAAACCTAACATATTTAGTGAAATATTTACACTTCTATATGCATTTATTCGTGGCAAGCGATCAGTGTCCGCCCTTTTGAAACTTAGGCAAATATCGCACTAACCATCTGAACAGAGCTCGGGTGCTCGGTTGACTATAGTTGACTAGCTAGTTAACTATTTGAAGTTCGACTCGGAATCTAGTTAGCTATAGCTATCTATGGTTAGGAGTGGAACTTGACCCTATATACCGACATGAATTTTGAAGTAAACCTGAATGCGGAAATGAATGACTATAATATACACCTGTGCAAAGGTTAAGCACCACCCTATTTTTACGCACATGCGAGGGTATATTCATGTGCTATGAAGATAGCAATAGCATAAACATTTATGTACCCATCCATCTTAGTGCAAGAGGTAATAATGCAACTAGAGGAATGCTGATTATGATGGTGGGGAAACACTGTATGTTTTTGTTTGAACTTGAAAACGAGGCCTGAATATGGTTACGTTGACACAACTGACAACTATTGCCCTACAGTTGACACACGTGGCTAGATTGTCATTAATGGTGTCTGAAAACGAAGTTTAACATCTGTGCACGAGTTTGAGACTGTCATTATTAATACCAGGTATATCCACCTTGTGCCTGGATGACGGCCTGGACACGACGTCTCATGCTGGTCACCAACCGACTGATACGCCATTGTGGTATTCGTTGCCATTCAAGATGGAGTGCGTCTGTTAATTCCTGTAGGTTCTGCACAGGAGGATCCCTCCTTCTCACCATGTTTCCCAGAATGTCCCAGATATGCTCAATAGGGTTCATGTCAGGGCTCCTTGCTGGCCATGGTAGGGTTTCGATGGCCTTCTGGCGGAGGTATTCATGCACAGCTCTAGCACGATGTGGTCGGCCGTTGTCATCCATGAATATAGGGTGGGTTCCAGGTGCATGATTTACAAAATGAGGGACCACAACTCTATCCAGTATGGAATCTTGATATCTTTGTCCATTTACTGTTCCAGGTACAGTCAACAGATCCAGCTTACAATCAAATGAGATGCACCCCCATATCATAACGGAACCTCCACCAAATGGAACTTCTTCCATGATGTTACGTTGGTCGTACGCCGTGCGTCTGGACCTCCATACACGAGTTCGACCATCTGTGGCATGAAGCAGGAACCGACTTTCATCGGACCAGTGTACCCGTCTCCAGGATCTCATGTTCCAGTGTCTTCTTTCGTTGCACCACCTCAGACGCTCCTCTTTGTGGTGTGCAGTGAGGAGAGGACGTCTGACAGGTCTCCTAGCTTTCATGCCAGCAGCATACAGTCTCCTTTTGACGGTAGACATTGACACTCTATTGCGCGTTTCCCATTGCTGGCTGAGCACTCTGCTGTTGGTGAATGGAGATCTCCTAACAAGGCGTACTAGGGCTCGATCATCACGGGCAGTAGTCTTCTTCGGTCTTCCAGATCTAGGCCTGTCCTTCACCTCGTTAGTTTGCCCATGTTTTGCAATCAAACGACTGATTACAGTATGGTTAATGTTCAGCTGTCTGCCAATCTCTCTGCATGACATACCAGTGGTATGCATGCCTATGATTTGCCATTTCACACGATCACTTAACCTTCGTCTTGCCATAGCGGTTCACAATCAAGAGCTAATTCTCTCTGTACAAATAAACCACGGTCATGAACACAAAATTCCTAATCTTGTCGCCTAAATCTGTATGTAATGTTCTACACCTCAAACTGGACTTTTACATAACTGAACACGTGTGCTGTTTCCCGCCACGCACGGACATCAAGCGGCGTGAAGTCATGCATGCATGTGCATTTCGTACTTGGAATTATGTCAGCTAACGCGGAGACAAAAAGTATGGCAGCCTAGTTGTACCATCATGTTTCTACGTTCTATTGTTTTTGCTGGTGCTTAACTTTTGCACAGGTGTATAGTTTATTGTTGTGAGTGCGCATTCTCAGTGCACATGGTCATAGTTCTTTGCAATTGTGAAATGGCTGTCAGGGTTTTTTTGCCAGTAGGGGTTCAATTCCCACACATTTCTAGGTATTTAACTACCGGTACAATGTAATGTAAGCCTTTTCACAATATTGAATACACCTGATATGACACACTCTATGCGTTCTTTGAAAGGATTTGTTCAAGATTTTGACATCTGGCAGCTACAGCTTTCAGTAAAATTAGTTACAACATATCCAACGACTTACCTGTATGGGTCTTCAGATCATCTGAAATTTATAAGCCCTATGAGAGAGGTTTTCGTTAAAAAAGTCTGTTAGAACGCGTGGTGCGCATAAGCGCGCGTCAGAGCCTCCCTGACAACACGTGTCGGAATTGGGAGAAAGTGTATGCCTATAGTGTACCGAGTTGGTACGTGTGATTTCCTTAAATCATACTATTCTCATTGTTATTGGTACGAATCAGGACCAGAATAAAACGAGGATCACAGAACCTTTTACCATTTTAAAATCGGACCAGAAATGGCCGAGTTATCAACAAAACTCCCATTAAATTATTTACAAAATATTGATTTTGACGTCGTAATCGCGTGTATGCATTAACAGAATGGGGAATGTGCTGTTCACGTGATAGCCACGTCACCGCTTCTTGCTGCACGTTGATTGGCTACAGCTCGACACTGATTGGCTGAAGCGCCTGCCTCTGACGTCACGAGAGTATAAAAGGGATGAAAAATCGAAGATCAAGAGCATCATCGGCGTGGAAGCCGACCCGTCAGAAGGATTGCTGGACCAGCGGGGGATAGACGTGTGAAACTGCAAGCTGACGGTGATTCCATCGATCATCATTCGGATTTGAGTTCACCCACGCCGGTAAGCAGGTCTCAATTTTCCGCAATACATCAATCTTGGATGCTCCCGGACAGCCGTCCGGGGGGGGGGGGCAAAATTAACTAAAGTAATAACTCCCACATCCGGACTTTTCTAAGGGAGCTTCTCCGCGGACGGGCCTTGCGGGGCCCAATGTAATTCTACGGAATGTAGAGCTGATGGTGATTCTTGGTGGATGACTCGCCGGATCTGCTGACCACGCTGAAAAGTGGATTCAAACTTCCATGCTGCATGTCGTGTGTGTTAATGAACTTTTAGACCACAGTCTGGTGGGACTTTGCTCGGTGCGCCGCATGAGCTGTGCGACATATCCTGCACCGTATGCCATTATTGTACATGTATAATTAATCATAACAGTAGCCCTCTCTGTTAACGGGCCACTTCCAACTTTCATACCGCCATCGCCGGACGGAAACATTACAACAAACTGTTTAAATCATGTATCAGTTGAAAGCCTATCTAAGGGACATCCTATCCGTTCTTCTTCACCATTATAAGAGTGTGCCGTATCGACCTGCCTATGGAACCTGCCTGTCGAAACCCTGCTTGCGGGGACCTGTTTGCGGATATCTTCCCTGCTCCAAAGATCATGCCATCTCGTCCTATTTTCATGTTAGCGCATCAATTTCAGTGACTAATGAACTTTCACCATACCGATGACCAATAGGTACTCAAGTAACTATACTGTGAACATATAACTATTTCCGTATATGGTACTGATGACTAATAGGTACCTTACCAGTCCTCAGGCCGCATTTTGATATTTTCTGTTTCTTACTGTGAATATTATCTTTATTTGCTATGGGTGCTCTGACTAACAGCACCGTAAGTCCCAATGACGTGTGATATATATATATTGTTCTGACCGTATTAGTTAGTTGTGTATATGGCAAGTAGCCATTCTAGTTAATATGTTTTGTTTATTTATAAAAACTCTAGAACGCAGTACGCTAGGAAATACTATACAGCAACATTTATATCCGCATCCCTATACCCCATCAGCATCAATTTTACGCTGAGTTTGCTGATCATGCTCTAATTGTTTGAGCCTGACAGATTACCGACTAAACCTGGCTATTTAGCTCGCTAGGATAGGTTTGAAGTAGTTAGGGACAATTTCTCCGTAAGAGACACATAGTGTATGCCTCTTTTCCGGCTGTAGTGGGTATGTAACCCCACGCACCTGCTAGGTTGTGTATAATTGGCCAATTAACTTAGGGCCTCTTATTTATATTGAGTTATTGTCTCTTTCTACGATCCACCAGCCGCAAGGCTTTATAATTGTCTGGATTCCCTATTGTAGCTCTCGGGGTTGCATCAGGTAATTCCTGTGTGTGATGACGAGTCGCCGTGCCACATGTGCACGACGAACAAGACGACTGGTTAGCTCCTGGTCTTGGGGTATCAGATCCCGTGCGATGCAGTCCTGTGGTCAACAAAGACCAGCTCCTAAGGCCGGTGGAGCTCAATTGTTCCGGTGGGGCCATGCGACCATTGCCGCTAACATTAAATTGAACAGTGTCAGCCCACGAATTAGTATCACCGGTATGCCTGTCCATAGCAATTTTGAAACTATGGACTTACAAGGATTTGTGATAAGTCCAAAAATAATAACTATGAAAATATAACCTATACAAACAATACATTTCGCTAGATAACAATGAGCATTTGAATAATACATCACATAGAGACAACTTATGAACCTTTACACATGGAGACACCGGAGGTACCGCACAGACCCTTGAGTCCACAGTTGTACCCCCGCAAAGGAGGCTCCCGCATACGAGATCACTAATTAACTTTATATAAATTATAATACCTCTACGCTGAAGAAGATGAGGAAACAAAACTCCTAGCATGGCGAAAGGCATGGTGCCTCACGCGGGCATTACTTCTGATGCTATAAAAATTGTGGTGAGAAGTAGGAACCTCACGTAGGCCGTCGTCACTGGATATCTTTGCGAGAGGTGAGTGCCTTGCGTGGGCCTCCGCTACAGGAAAATGCTGAAGCAGAGGAAAAGTGTTGGCCAAAAGGGCCATTCTTTATTCAACCAATGTGCTATGAAATTGTCACAAGCAGATCTTTATAACTGACCTATCGTTATGGTGGGGATAGAGAACTGCTTCGGCACGAGTGGAGATGAAGATGGCAGAGACAGGGGGTGATGCTTTATACCTGTCCTGGTTGGTCTGGGTAGCCTGTCATACTGTAAGCAGCTCCAAACTGTTCGGCCCCTGGCCAACGATGCTCTCGATCTTCTGAAATCATCCTTTTTTATACTCATGGTGACGTTGTAACTGGCTGCTTCAACCAATCAGAATATGCTGAACCAGCCAATCAGCGTGCTGTAATCCTGTGACGTGTACACAATTATCTAAACATCGTGATAGATATAGATGTGAAGATGACGTAGTGAGTCACGTGTTACACAAATCACTGATGATTTATATATATATATATATATATATATATATATATATATATATATATATATATATATATATATATATATATATATATATGTATATATATATATATACGCGATTATGATGTTATGGAAATATTTTGAGCATAATTAGAAGGGGAAAACGGCGATAACTCAGCCATTTCTGAACCGATTTTAAAACGGTTTGTAGATTTAAAAAGCCCGTCGAAAGCTGGTCTTGAGCCATACCTGATTCGATGGAAACAATTATAAAGAATTAAGACGTGCCTACTCGGCACACTAAAAGTGCTACTCGCTCTCGGACGTGCCACGCGTACTCTGTCAATACACCGACTAGCGTGCGCGTGCACGCTACGCGTTTTGACGAACTTAGTCGTTTTCATGACGAAATTCCTCTCGTATAGGCTTATACACGCTTATTGCTCTACCCAAGGGGGGGGGGCACGCTTATAAGAACGAATCCAGGATGGGTGGCCCATACCCAGCTCATCTGGTACGGCCAGTACCCAACTGGTCGATCCGTGCTACACCACCCCCTCCTAGTTTGACATCCATGGCAAATGATCGTGGATCACCGCATGGACGCATGCTAGGCAGGAATTACAGACTTCCCAGGTAGGTGCGTGGCCTGAGAGGAGTAGTGACGCAATAGAGGCGTGTTATGAGAGACAGAGCAAAGAGGACAATTTTTCCAGGTCTTCTTTATTTTGTTTTGTGTTCATTTCTTTGTATGTGCTTTTATTACTATTTTAAACAATGATTGCTAAAACAATAGCTCACCTGGGTGTTCTCTTTGGGTGCGGATAATTATTTTCTCCAACGTACCATAACTTTAAGTATATAATATAAAGTATAATATAATATAATTTATATAAAATATGTCCACATAACATACCCTTATTGGGTATTTAACGAATTACTTGCATATCCCGGGTAAGAAAAGGGATACGTAACATGTATTAATTAAATGTGTAAACTGCGTCCCGTTATAGCAGGTCCGCACGGGCAGCTCTCGCTGACCCCCTAACCGTCCCGCCATGCTAAGACAGGAAGAAAAATAATAAGAAAAATAGTATAATAATAAGTAAAAAGCTAGTTTATCAGGCAGCCCCAGTATAGCTGAGACTGCATAACAGGATTATGACATTATTGCAATGCGGTGCGTTGTGTACTATGCGTCGCACACGACGTTCTTACAATGCAGGAGTCCGCAGTGCTGATTTTTGATAGAGACACTGCTGGGCAAGAATAATGCGCAGCTGTGTAGGATAACCGTAGTCATCCTGGGGACAGGGTTGCAATTAGTAGAACATATATAATAAGAAGAAAAATATCTCCAAAAAAATAAAATAATAATAATATGATTAAGTGTTCCGTTCTTCGCATCACTCCAAAATTCTGCTACACCCATGGCAGAAATGTCCGCACGTGTCGCCTGTGAAATTTCCCCATCCGCGGCTGGTGGTGGTGGGACATGGCAGATTTGCCTGGACGGCCGATATTCCTTTGCTATAATTAGGCGAATTAAGAGAGTTAATGTTAGACACTAGTACATGGGAGGTAGTGGCGGTATCATTAATGTCTAAACAAACAGTGACTGCAGGCGATGGTGTTGTCGGGATGCTGGTGGCTGCTGCTGCTCGTACGGGAACTGGTACTGGTGCTGATGAGGATTCCAGAGTGGTGATGCGGATGGCTGTTCGCGGAGGAGATGGAGCTGCGGTGGCGGAGGTAGACTGCTTCCGTATCTTGGCAGCCTTAAGGAGACAGCTGGCGGTGACATGTGGAACTGGAAGAATCTCCTGTGCATGGGCTATCCTCCTCTTCCCTGAGTACAGGCGGTCTGGAGTGGTGCTCTTTCTCACAGCTGGATGCAGGGGGCTGGTGTGCTGCGGTGACATCGGGATGATGACTGGTGTGCTACTTATGGATGATGACAGTGCATGTTGGTCTTCTTCATCTATAACTAGATCAACCAGAGATGGCGATCGCGGATAGTCTACATCTGGTGGCGACGTGATTGCTGGTATTGGTTGACCGTCTGCAACTGTTGATGATGCTGCAGATGCGGTGGTGGAGGCTGATGATTTGCGGTGCAGTGGCTGACTATGTACTGCGGATGCTGATGCAGTGGCGGAGGCTGGTGACTTGTGGTGCTGTTCTTGACTGTGGATTGCTGGTGCTGAAGCGGCGGCTGGTGACTTGCGGTGTGGTTGATGACTGGGTACTGCTGGTGCTGCCGGACTGGATCGTGCGGATGATGTGGATATCTTGCTCTCACTGGAAGCCAGATGGGAAAGCGCTGATAGTGATGATGTGATGATGGCTGCTAGGTGGCTGAACGTGTGACGTGCAGTGAAAACTGTTGCGGTGGTGATAGAATGGCGACGGGTAACTACTGTATGATGCCGCGTGGTGTTCTTTGTTCTAGCCATTCTGTCCGTTGGTAACACTATTATTTGGAGTCTGTTTCAAAACGAGTAACTAATACTCGTTTTCTCGTTCTCCTCTCCTGGTACTATCGTTACCTCTAAGACACGATGTTTATGTTTAAGCACGTGCGTCACACTGTAACGTGTTGCTGTGAATAAGTACAAGCATTCCGTACAGAACGTGCATTGAAGCAGGTGGACTGTGTTGACGTGAACTGTCAGGTCGGAATTCTGCGTGACGGCACGGTTACATTGATGTCTATCTGATAGAAGTGCAGTACAGTAAAGCTTCTTCACGAGAACCAGTGACGTTGACTATGGTGATGATTCTGAGAGAGCCAAATCCTCTTCAAGTGACCTAATGTCCCTGCATAGTGGCGGTATTGCGGGTAACCTACCCTAAACTAATAGTCCTATCTCTTCATAAACTTTCCAGGCCTAATATAATAATAATAATAATAATAATAATAATAATAAAGAAGAAAAAATAAGAAGCAGAATTTAGTTTGCGACCCGATAGTAGCCTAATGCTGTGATCTTCCTTGGTGTCGAACTTGGACGGGAAGACGAAGTTTCAGAGCGTGCATCCCTTTTTATACTATTTAGCGACGTCACATGAGTGTGGATCACCATTACTGGAAGTTTGTGACTGTTTCGGTCACGCCCTACATGGAAAGTTTTAAGCTACAAATTCCTGTAGTCACATAAATTATTCCTTCGTCTTCATTCTGCAAGAAATATAAGTTTCCAATCAACACAAAACTAGGAACTACTTATTCCCGTGAAAGCTCACCTTTTAATTAGTGTGAGGCGGTTTCTCAGATTGAATGCTTATAAACTCGCCTCTCTTAATTTTAGGCTGGAGCACCCGATGGGGTGTGTGGGGGGAGCGTGGTTATGTCAGCGGCAATAACCCCACTCGTCCATCACGCTGTGGTAGTCGCGTGTTTGGTCGCCTCTTTTGTTCAAAGCGCTTGATTAAATTTTTACTGGAAATAGAAGTGAAAGTCACGTGGCTCTTGAAAACATGTGGTTGATTGGAAACTCAGATATCATCTATTCTTAATGGCCGAATAATGTTGCTGATGTATACTTGTTGTAGATGCGGGAAATGGAAATATATGTTCTACCGTGGGGTTTTCTGAAATAGCGTCCCTATATAGCGCGAGTTCTTATACATGCGACTTTTAGTGTCTGTAAATAGGTGGTTCTCAGCCTGTGTCGATTATGGGCTGGAACGTTGGTAAGAGAATTTTTGAAATTCTCTTTGTAATTATACTGTCAGATTTTTTATGCTGCTTTACTGGCCTGTGAAAAACATATATGTAACACGGTAGAGCAGTTGTGTTCTTAATTAAAAATAGGACAGTAAAACTCTATGTAATTTGATGTGTGGTTTAAACAGATCTATTCTTGCGGTAAATCAAGGTTACTGATCCCGCAAAGATAGCTGTGTTTTCCGAGTGGGTGGGCTGCCAAGCATCCTCCTCTATGGGTAGGACTAGCCTCATCCCTACCTAGACCAGACATATTAATATATATACACTACAGCTCGGAAATATGAGTGCACACAGTTTTTACAATTACAGTACCGTCGTATGGAGATTGTGAATACAGTCAACCCGAGTGTCTGTGTTTCTGACATGTTGGTGATCTTGATTGATACGCATAGCTGGTTATCTGTGGATGATTCTTGCGCTGTGGTGAGAATGTGACATTTTTATTGCTGTTGGGCGCAGGAGGGGTGCAGCGGTGCAGTGTCAACTTTATCGAACCTGCTGGTATTTCGCTCTGTAATGGCCGAGCCCGTGGGCGGGACAGAGTTACTTTAGAGCGTAGATGAACTGAAGGATGCTGTCGTAACTTTGATCAATCCATTATCGAATTCAATTTTTTGGTAGCAAAATCCTACTCATGACTGACGACATTGCGGGCATCTTGCTCTCTTAATAATATTGACTGCTATTACGTGTGAGTGAGGTGTAGTAACGTTAGCTGTTTCTGTACGACGTTTCCGGGAGGGACAGGGGGATTGTGGACTGCAATAGGGTTGCCCATTGTAGATGGCTGTGGTGCATTCCTTCTGCATGATCAGTTCTCCTGTAACTGGGTGAGAAGGTGTGTGCGGAAGGAATGTTGGCTGGTGTTGATGACGACAGTGTACTGTTGTAAGGAATTCCGGGCTGCTGTATGATGCTAATGTTATGCACGGTGGGCGTATTCCAGTTTTCCACGCTGGTGTATGCCGAGTCTGTTGTTAATGCTGGAAGTCGGGTTTGTGGGAGAGAATATTTTCGCATCTTGTGCAGAGGGATGTGTTGCGGGAATTTTATGTCTCTAACGGTGCTTAATTAAAACCGTTAGGTGCTGCTAAGCGGTGTTGTTGCCGCTGATGACTGTCTCCATTATGCTGAGTATAACCGAGTAGATGTGTGATGTGCGTGCAGTGACGAATTGACGTTTCCAGTCCTGAAGGCAAGTGTATTCTGTATGTAACTGACGTTCTGTCTGTGGTGTGATGTCCTGACTGGTCACGGGGGTAGGGGGGGGGGGGCTTGGTGGACCTATGGAGAGGGCGGTCCTTGGATAGGGAGAATGTGGTCATCTCCCATTACATGACGCTTGGTGCCTTGTCGTAATTTTTAGGCACCAGGAAAATTTGAGCCGAGAGTCTACTCAACAGGCTGTTTCCCTGCCCACCGCAGGGGGTATTGGTGGTCGGGCCGGTGCGGGATGCCACCTCCTCTGTAGCAGCCGTCTCTCTCATATCTGAAGATTGACAGTCAACAGGCGACAAGTGGAGTGTGAAATGGACTAGGCCGGTGATGTCCGAACTTGGTGTACAGATGAGGGATGCCAGTTGGATCTGCGGCGGTGGTGCAACTGTGGGTATGGGTGTCGCTTGGTTGGAGAGTGGTCAGGCGATTTCGGGGCGTGGTCGGGTACACCAAGTTGTATGGTTCTGCTGTCCTAGACATGCCAAGGCCCCATCTGGCCTCTTCCCTTCCATGCTATTCATTACATGTTCCACCCCACAGGAAGCATGGCTTGGGTCAGGCCCAGCTTCCGCGTGTGGCAACTCTATAATGGGGGTATAGCATGAAGTGGGTGGTAGTGGGAAGAGGTTGGTGGAACAATCCTTCCATCCACCCCCTTGGACAATACAGACGAGAAGTTCTTCAAATACGACTTCCCAGATCGAGTAGACCCATGCTGAGGAGGGAGAGGGCTAGTATGTATCTTGTCATTGTCCTCAGCATTAGCCACTTGTTCACCAGTGTTCTGGCTTGGCTAAACTGGCACCACAGTGCTCTGCGCTATCTGTTGGAACACTAGTTTTGCCGCTGGTGTGCAGTGGATAAAGTTTCTCTCACCAACTCATGGGCCTGTTCTATCCACTGCCGCAAGAGTTCAACATAGAGGTGAATCTTTCTCTCATGGTATCCGGGGCATAGCCAGATCCAGGGGTAAGGCTAATTCACGGCCTAACATTAACCGAGCAGGGGTGTAACCCATGCTGGAATGTACTGATGTGTGGTCAGCCATGAGTACACATGGGAGGCATAAATCCTAATCTCTACAATCAAGGCGTGTTTCCTTCATCATCATTTCCGCTAGCGTACGGTTAAAACATTCTACCATACCGTCGCTGTGAGGATGATATGGAGTAGTTCTTGTTTTGACGATATGAAACAATTTGCAGAGCTCTGATATGAGCCGGCTCTCAAAATTACTTCCTTAATTGGAGTGTAGCTCATAGGGCATACCGAAACGGCAGAAGACTTTACTTGCCAGGACCTCCACTACGGTGGATGCCTCTTGGTCTGGCAAAGCAAATGCTTCTACCCACTTCATGAAATAATCTTGTAATACGAGGATGTACTTGTTTCCGTCATCCGTCGTATTCAATGGTCTGAGCACATCAATAGCCACTCGCTCCCACGGTGCACCAACAATTTTTACTTGTAGTGGTGCGTAATGGTGCTGGCCATCAGCACGTTTTTGGCATGGGATACATTTGGCAACCCATGCCTTCACACTATCACGAATTCCGATCCAGTGGAATCTCTGTTTGATGTGTGTCACCGTTCTTTCCATGGCTAGATGCCCGGCATTATCATGTAGTTGTTGTAAAATGTTATTCCGATAACTTTCCGGGATCACCAGATGGTTATTGATGTAAAGAACGTTGTTGTTGATATGACATTCTTCGTACCGCTGGTAGTAATATTTGGCCATTGGAGATAGTGGTGTCACAGATTCCTTGGGAGGACGTACCCCCTCCTGGACCCATGTGTATATATGTCATGTTTGCGCATCTGTTGCCTGGTCATGTGCGACTTTCTCCAGATTCCACTCTGCGCACCGCAATTTGGGGAATGCCGGAGATGTCTGTGTAGATTGTGTCACGGCCTCTTCGTGTTCATCTCCTTGCCCGATTCTGCTGAGGGCATCGGCATTACCATGCAATTTGCTGGGACGGTGAACAACGTTAAAGTTATAGGCCTGCAGGGATTCCTGCCATCTCGCTACCTGGCCCTCCGGATTTTAAAGGTTCCTGAGCCAGCCTGAGGCATGGTCTGTATGGAAAGTAAATGGGCGACCATACAGAAAGTGTTTATAATACTTGACAAAATGTACCGCCGCAAGTAGTTTCCGCTTCGTGGTTGCGTATCGTTTTTCTGTTTTTTCAATGTATGCGAACCATAACCCAAAACCTGCTCCATTCCATCCTCTGTAACCTTAGATAGAACCATGCCAATAGGAACCTTCACACTCACTCGTCCACTCAAATGGTCGATCTTTTTCGGTGATCTTATAAAAGGGTGAAGCGATCCCACTGAAATGACAGATGTATCGACGATAGTACTTGCATAAGCCGAGAAAACTTTCTGTGATCGAAGAGGGAGTTGGCCACTCTGCTACTGCCTTCATTTTTTATGGCTGAGTAGCCACTCCATCACTGGATATGATGTGTCCCAGGAACTTTACACTCTGCCTGAAGAGATGACATTTCTTGGGTTTGAGATTTAAGTTGGCCATGCAGATTCTTGATAGAACGGTGTCCAAATTTGTTAGTGTTTGCTCAAACGTGGGACCAAAGACGATTACGTCGTTGATGTAACCTAGACAGATTTCCCATTGCAGGGTAGTTAACACCTGCTCAATGAGACACTCAAAAGTTCCAGGACCATTGCACAAGCCGTAGGGCATCTTGCGCAATTGAAAAAGACCATCTCAACATACGAATGCGGTCTTTTCCATGTCCGCACTAGCTAAATCAAGTGTACAAAACTTGCTCCAGACAGGGAATCCAAGGCCTGATCTATCCTGGGTAAAGGATAGGCGTCTTCAATGCTAAGATCATTAAGGCAGCAGCAGTAGTCTATAGAAAACCGCAAAGTTCCGTCCTTTTTGCCTGCAAGTACTATGGGGCTGGCCCATGGAGATGCTGATGGTTCAATAATACCGGTCCGCAACATGTTGTTCACTTGTTGTTCACTTGTTGATGAGCCTACACTTCCTTATGAATAGAGAGACTTCGTACTGGTTGTTGCACTGGGCGATTATTTTCTGTATCGATGGAGTGTCGCACAAGATGAGTTTCTCCGAGATCCATGTCTCCTGATGAAAAACTATCGCGATACTTATAAAGTAATGTCCATACCTGTAGTTTTTGAGATTGCTGTAATCCTACTGTGGCACATGAGTACAAATCATGTAGATGTTCCGGTAAATCATCAGTAATGTGTGTGGGTGCGGTGTTGAGTGTTGGTGTTTCCAAAGAAATCATATCCACCAAATGGCCACAACGGACTCCTGGTTCAAGAGTTAGAGGGTCTGCTGTGCCATTGAACACTCTAAAAGGAATGTGTTCTTTATTGGTGGTGTCCACGATAATGCGGGTTCTTGCGCCTTGTGAAGCGATCATGTAGTCGGGATCGGGTTCCAGCATGGCGATGTGTGTGTTGTCTCCTAACTGTGGTGCGGTGGCCCATAAGATTTGTTCTTGCTCAACAGTGGCTGTACTTGAAAGTATCAGAACACACGTGTTGTATAATGACAACTCCGGTCCAAGAGGTATTCGTCGGCCTTGTATGTCGAGTTCTTGTTGTTTGCAGTGTATTATGGCTTCGGTGGCACTGAGAAAGTCAGAGCCAAGAAGGGCATCATTTTGAATAGCGGCGATGACAAATCGCTGTATGAATTGCATCTCCTCTATTTGTATGACAAGATTAACTACTCCAGCCACAGGCACATCGGCTCCCATAGCCGTTTGTAAGAAGATGTTTGTAGGCCTAAGGGGAGGCTTTTTATGAGGTGGGATGCTCTCATACAAGCGCTTGTTGAAAACAGTGATGGAAGCCCCAGTGTCAACGGTGGCACTGGTGGAAATACCGCTAAACAGACAGGCACACTTGTAGATAACTTTTCGGTGCACCTGTGGAAGTGTCTCCAATGATGCCATCTGTGAAAGTGGTTGTGGAGCGGAATCATTCTGTATGTGGTCGGCTTGTTTTTGGATGGCTTCCAAAGTGAGGAAAGGGCCAGTCCATCATCGCCGCTGCTGTGAGTGCCTTGGTGAAGGCAGAGCTGGTGGTAGCAGTGGTGATTGAGTTGTTGCTGTTTCTGTATGTGCAGGGTGTTCGTATAGACTGCGGTGCGGATGGGATTTTCGTGATCATGGATTAATGCTACCTGCGTGAGCCACTTCTTACAGCTCATCATTATATGTTTGGTGGATGCACAGAAGAAGCAGTGACGCCGAGGAATTTGCTCATATCGGCGGCAGTGTCGTCGTTTACGAATCCATGATGTGGAGTGAATAGTTTCTCCTGTACCGCTGCTGTCTGTAGATGCGGGAGATGGTGTGGTGCGGGGCGGTGTATTGCATACAAACCAGGGGACATCGAGAGTCTAGTGTCTTGGTGGCGGGACGTGGTGCTTGCAGAAACGTTGTTTCAGTGGAGGTACTACAACCTACCACTGCCGTTTTACTAAGGAAAGAAGGTTTATTATGTGCAGTCATTGCGGGGTCACTTTGTCCGCAAGAGGGGGATGGCAGTGCTGCTGATGTGCGAGACATCGTAGGCACTGACATATATAAAGCCGTGCGTATGGGTGTGCGTGAGAATGCTGATGCCTGTTGATGATGGTTGGCCACCGGACATTGTTGTATGGAGGCCTTTTTGAGCCGGGTTGTAAGAATGGGCACCGAGGTGACTCTTCAATCGGTGCCCTTAGGAGTTTGACGGCTGATCAGGCTGTGGTGGTCTGTGGTCAGTGGTCAGTGTGGTAGATGGAGGTCGGTTAGGACACCATTCTCTCCAGTGGCCCGGCTGACCGCATCCGAAACATGTGTTCGGTGGTGGTGCAGTGTTGGTTGTGCTTGCAGTCCTAATGTGTGTAGTGGCTAGGTTGGTGCTGAGTGTCGTAACAAGATTCTTTCATGCATGTTGGTACGATTGTTATTGTTTTGCTGGTTACCGTGACCCGGGGCTCTATTGTGGCCTCCTCTGTAGCCACGCCCCCTTCCTCTAGGCACGTGATTCTGATTGGAGTGTTGTGTTTGCGGTGCTTATTGTTGTGTGGAGGTCTCTGTAGCTGATATAGTGGTGGGTGTCATGCAGTTGTTGGGTGATGTGGCGAAGATAGTACCGTCCAATTCATTGATGCGGTGCAGTTGACGATGATTGGCTTTTTCCCAGACCAAGAAGCTTTCGATTCGTACTGCAGTAGCCGTTAATTATGATAAGCTACCATGGTCACTGAGAAATAATTTCTCCTTGAGAGCGGGTTCACCGCTTACTGCATCAATAAATGTGTCTAAATGGAGATGGGTAATGCCTTCAATGTTGGTGCTGGATACGGCTTGCTAACTCCGGTAATGTCTCTCCCGTGCGTCGATGCAGATTTTTCTACTGAAGATGACTAGGTTCCCCTAGGGCGGTGTCGCCAAACCATTCCAACAATGCTCTTTCTAGTTGTGTGTATGTAGGTTTGTAGTCGGTCCCGAGATCCGCGAGAACTTGGAGTGCTTTTCCCGAATGTTTCATGGCAAGATATTCTCCCAATTTCGATCATTCCAACCATTCATCTGACTAATTATTTCAAACTGAACTTTGTAGTTGGCCCAGTCGTTCTCCCCGCTAAATTCACTGGGAAGAATGACCCAGCCAGGCCTATGTGAAGAACCATGTGATGCAAAGCCGGTGGTGATGGTAGTTGGGAGACTGAGGAGAATGCTGATGCGGGTTGACATATAGGTGGTGGTGTTGGTGTGGGTCTTTCCCATCGGCATTGCTGATGATGATGAGGATGCCTATCCCGAGAATGGTGATGGTTTATTTGCTTGTGTGAATTAGCTGACATCCGCCCTGATGCGGATCCATAGTCCGGTGTTGGTCTATGGACGGGAGGTTGTGTGTTGTATAGATGATGCAGGCATTCATCGGGTTGTTGCAGACATTCCTCATACGGTGGTGGTGCTGTATGCTGATTGGTGTGGTGTGTGGCATGACTGATGTAACGATGTAACGATGGAACAGAGGTGCTGATTCCTCTCTTTGATGTCGTGACGTTCCCTGAAAATAAGGTGGTATATTTATCGGGGAAGATATAGGATATTGTACATTATGGTGGTCACCCTGCCACATATTACCTACTGATGACACAGGTGAACGGTAACTTTGTGAAGGATAATAGGGTTGCCCATATATGAGTCTTGTTCAAGATCATCCACGATCCGGCCCTGATGGTGTTGGCCTATCGTGGACATCTGAATTAGTACGGAATTCAGTTCCCGCTTGTGACGCATTGTGTAGATGGAATTTCTTACATAGTCGGTGAGCACGCAAGCATTGTATACATCGTATGACGCTACCTCTTGATCGAGGGAGTCATCGCTAAATGGAGAAATAGAGCTAAGCTCGCTGAAAGATGTGGGTGTGAGTTCACTTTGTGATGTTCTTCGGGCCCCACATCAGGTGCCACTTGTAGCTCATGGGGTTGCATCGGGTCATTCCTGTATGTGATGATGAGTCGCCGCACTGCATGTGCATGATGAATGAGATGGCTGGTTAGCTCCCGGTCTCGGGGTATCGGATCCCATGCGACGCAGTCCTGCGGTCAACAAAGACCGGCTCCTAAAGCAGGTGGAGCTCAATTGTTCCGGTGGGGCGGTGCGACCATTGCCGCTAACATTAAATTGAATGGTGTCAGCCCACGAATTGGTGTCACCGGTATGCCTGTCCATAGCAATTTTGAAACTATGGACTTACAAGGATTTGTGATAAGTCTAAAAATAATAACTAAGAAAATATAACCTATACAAACAAGAAATTTCGCTAGGTAACAATGAGCATTTGAATAATACATAACATAGAGACAGCTTATGAACCTTTACATGTGGAGACACCGGAGGTACCGCGCAGACACTTGAGTCCGAAGTGGTACCACCGCAAAGGAGGCTCCCGCATACGAGATCACTAATTAACTTTATATAAGTTATAATACCTCTACGCTGAAGAAGATGAGGAAACGAAACTCATAGCGTGGCGAAAGGCATGGTGCCTCATGCGGGCATTACTTCTGATGCTATACAAATTGTGGTGAGAAGTAGTAACCTCGCGTAGGCTGTCGTCACTGGATATCTTTGCGAGAGGTTACAGGAAAATGCCCTCACTGCCGAAGCGGAGGAAAAGTGTTGGTCAAAAGGGGCCATTCTTTATTCAACCAATGTGCTATGAAATTGTCACAAGCAGATCTTTATAACTGACCTATCGTTACGGTGGGGATAGAGAGACGAATATCCACCGCAAATGTCCTTCCTGTGAGGGCGTGGCAGATTCTAACATCTTGCCCAGACATTTTAATGACTTGGGTGGAGATGGGCATCTCGTCCGTCACCAAGTCCTATGGAGCTAAGTATTGACCTGTCGTTAGGTTTAAGCTCAAGTTGCCCAATATGCACTGTGGTGTGGGGGCCAATATTCTAAAGAAATATAAGATAATAATTATAATGTGTTCACAGTGCTTCCTTCATTGGCAAGGATAACTAGCTACCAAGTATCCTAATATACAGGGGGAGTGTATGTGACACCGTACCTTGATCATCACCGCTCGGAAACCTCCGATAGTTTCCCAGAGTCAGATCAGCCCACAGTGCGGGTAGGGATATCCAAACAATTAAGAAGCCATAAGGCTTAGTGGAACATGAAAAGAGACAATAACTTATAGATGAGACCCTATAGGTATATTGGCTAATTTAACACAACCTTGACAGGGTGCGGGGCTACATTACCACAACGACCGGAAAAGAGGCATACACTATGTGTCTCCTAACAAAGAAAATTGTCTCTAATCACATTAAACCTATCCTATCGAGCTACATAGTCAGGTTTGGTCGGTAGCATGCCCGGCCAAACAGAGTTATAGCACGGACAGCGACCTCAGTGTAAAATTATTGGTGGCGGGGGGGGGGGGGCGTGATGCATATATAAATGTTGCTGTATAGTATCTCCTAATGCACTGCAGTCCTAGGTTTTCTACAAATAAACAAAACATATTAACAAGATGGCCGCTGGCCATATACCTAACTAACCGAGTACAAAACGGTAACAGTATATGATTAGATTAAGACAGTGGTAGTAACACCTATACGTGCAGTAAATAAGGATAACTATAAACAGTAATATAAAGAAATTATAAGATGCGGTCCGAGGACCGGTACGGTACCTATTAGTCATCGGTACCTTTTTACGGTAATAAATTATAATAATTAAAGAGTTAATTAAAGATATCATGTATAGTTACTTAAATACCCAGTAGCCATTTTATATAATGGGCTACTATGTTACTGAAATTGAGACGTCACTATACTTGTGACGTGAGTTGACACGTTGTCTGAAAGCTGGATACGACTCCATATGTAGATTTACCGCAAGACAGGGTTCCTACATGCTGGTCCAGAACGGAAGCGGTACACACTCAGGACAGTGAAACACAGTATAAGTAATGTCTACTGAATAGGTAGTACGTTCTACACAATAATGCGGTGGCAATGAAAGTTCCCGTCCAATGACGGTAAGTAAAGTAAGCTAAGATAACCCATTAACAGGAAGGGTTATTAATATAATTATAAATTTTGCCTGTACATATTAAAGCTTAACGGTGCGGGGTGCGCCAAATAGCTCTAGAGGCGCACCGGGCAATGTTTACTTGGCTGCGGTCGAAACATAAATCAGGACACACACGACATATAGTGTGGTGGCTGAAGATCCACTTTTCGGTGTGGCTGGCAGATCCGGTGAGTTATCCACAGACGAACATCGCTGCTCTACATCACGTAGAATTACATAGTTGGGCCACAAAGGACCACCGCAATAATATAGTTCATATACAGTTAGTAATTAAATCAGGAACAGTATATTAGTTCTAATATTGACTCCGGATGACCATCCGGGAGCTTACACAATTTCGGTGCGGTGGGTCGAGAACTGCTTCGGCACGAGCGGAGATGAAGACGGCAGAGACAGAGGTGATGCTTTATACCTGTCCTGGTTGGTCCGGGTAGCCTGTCATGCTATAAACAGTTTCCGACTGTTCGGGCCCCCGGCCGACGATGCTCTCGATCTTCTGAAATCATCCCCTTTTATACTCATGGTGACGTCGTAACTGGCTGCATCAACCAATCAGAATTTGCTGAACCAGCCAATCAGCGTGCTGTAATCCTGTGACGTGTACACAATTATCTAAATATCGTGATAGATATGGATGTGAAGATGACGTAGTGAGTCACGTGTTACACAAATCACTGATTATTTGGCTATATATATACTCGCGATTACGACGTTATGTAAATATTTTGAACATAATTAGAAGTGAGAAAACGGCGATAACTCAGCCATTTCGGAACCGATTTTAAAACGGTTTGTAGATTTAAAAAGCCTGTCGAAAGCTGGTCTTGACCGACCCCTGACTCGACGGGAACAAACAATTATAAAGAATTAAGACATGCCTACTCGGCCTAATAGCTGATAGACCTACCACTGAAGGTATTCAAAATGTTGTTCACACTGTGCCTTCAAGTGTCTGTGTAAACCTCCAGCTTATTTTGATGTCTGTTTTTGCTCTAAAACCTAAGTTTATTTTGTTTTGTTGCCCACCATTTTTCTGGAGGTGTTTGTAACCATCCAGATTATTCTGCGCTTTGTTTATCCTGATGTCTGCTCTTACTCTAAAATCTAAGCTTATTTTGTTTTGTTGCCCACCATTTTTTTTACTCAGGCCACATACATGCCATCCTATTGTCATTCTAGTGTACATTATATGTGTGTTGTTTCATATATTTGTCAAAATCGGATGTCACATTTCCTGTCATCGTTTCTATTTTTTTCTTAAAATTATTTATCTTTTTAATTATTTGCCTTCTATTTGATTTTTGGCTAATTATTGTCCTTTGTAATGTGTTACTCAGGTAATATGTGTGCTATTTTAAACTTGCTTTAAAACCTAATGTCACGCTTGCGAATGTAAGATGAACTTGTTTAACCTTCCTGTTCTCTGATTTATTCTATCTACCCGGCTCCTTGCAAAAATATTGTCTCCCATTTCTTTGCCGACACCAATAATGGACATTTTGATCAATAAATGTGTGTCCACTTGCAGGCCGGGAGATGATTTTTATTGGAGGTGTATCACTGGAATGACCGGCTCCGGTTATTCCAGTGATGCATTTTCGGGAATGGTCTTCACTCGGCTTGCGAATGGATTTTCCCTAAACACCGTCACAGCTTTCGCCATCAATATCCTTTTGCTGCTATGTTTTGGTAATTTGTATCCAAACTGATTAATCGAGTAATGACAATTA
Source organism: Chaetoderma sp. LZ-2023a (assembly GCA_034401795.1). Classification (NCBI taxonomy): domain Eukaryota; kingdom Metazoa; phylum Mollusca; class Caudofoveata; order Chaetodermatida; family Chaetodermatidae; genus Chaetoderma; species Chaetoderma sp. LZ-2023a. The sequence goes on from CM067367.1 coordinate 46,335,131, forward strand.
TTCTTAAATAATCGATCGCGATTATTCAGCTATTTCAGCTGCTAATCATCATACTTGAATAATTGTGAAAAACTTCAACTGTATAAAATAGGTAAATTCCAACCTCTTATTTACTTTTTAATAACATCGGTCACGAAAATTGTCACTTTGCTCTGTTAATGTATGTCCAATTAAAGGCCAATGGTGGACTGTTTTTGGGGGATGTATAACGGGAATGACTTGCCCGAGAATCGAGCCAGGCATTCCAGTGATACAATTCCGGGAGTAGTCTTCTATTGGCCTTCCAAATGCCCATCAGTGGGCTGAAAATGGTCAATCCCAACTGCTTATTTACTCTTTTTTTAATAACATCGGTCACAAAAATTGTCATTTTGCTCTGTTAATGTATGTCCAATTAAGGCCAAGGGAAGACTGGGGTTGGTTTCTTTTGGATGTATCACTGGAATGACTTGCCCGAGAATCGAGCCAGGCATTCCAGTGTTACAATTCCGAAAATAGTCTTCTATTGGCCTCCCAAATGCCTTTCACTGGGCTGTAAATGGTAAACAATCTAAGCCAGCTATTAATAATAGGTTCATGGGTTCATGAAGGCTATTCCTGGTAATCCGCCGCTGGCTCGACTAGTTGATTCAGCTGTTTCAGTTGCTGATTTTCAGAGATGACCTCCAATATTCAATTCAATGGATACTTTAAGATGACCATAGACCACTATTATTAGCATTCGTCATTATTATTAACCCTTTGACACCCATACCAGCAGCTTCTGTAGTAATTTGGATTCTCTTGAACAAATTCATGGCTTAAAGGGTTAATTATCATTACCCATCCCAACCAATGATCAGCCCTCATCATTTCAATTTTCAGTTGTGTACATGTAACAGCAATGTAGAATATCTTTGCCTGATTGAAACTAAGCCGTGTATAATCTTGCCAAGACAAGGAAAGTATCTCTGGCATCTTCCTCCCCTAAACTATTTCCGACTATAGTTGTTTCGGCTTTTTTCTTCTTCTATCCTTACCATGCCAACCAAATTCCCCTGCTCATCCTGTAAGAGACCTGTTAGAACTAATCAAAAAGCCTTATTATGCGACTTGTGTTCGGAGTGGGTTCACTTAAGATGTTCTAAACTCACTACTTCTGATTATCTCCATCTTGAGTTAGATGACCAGCCATGGTGGTGTCTAAACTGCAACAAATCTTTATTCCCTTTCAATCACATTAATGATGATGCTGACTACACACTTGCAATCATGAATCCACATGTTGAATATAACTACATAGAGCACATACAAGACCTAATTCTAAATCCCTTCAAACTTAACACCCACACGTATAGAGACATCAACTCAAAAGATACTAGAACTGACTTATCCATACCTCCACAAACTTGTAACTATACGCTTCTAAGCCAATTTAATGATTTTATAACAAACAGTAAAGAAAGCATTGCACTCTCACTCATGCACGCAAACACTCGATCGATACTGAAGAACAATGACAAGTTAAATAATTTCCTAGATATGAGTGCACACGAGTTTGGAATTATTGGAATTACAGAGACTTGGCTAAAAGTAAACTCACCTACTACTCTAGTTAACAAGAATAACCATACATTTATCGAAAAGCACAGATCTGACATAATTAACAAGGATGGTGGAGGTGGTGTAGGCATGTACATAAAAGACAATATTCAATTCATTTTGCGTGAAAACTTTTCCATAATGGAAGAATACATTGAAACAATATTTATCGAAATTCCGATTCAAAAAGGTAGAAATAAAATTGTTGGCACAATCTACAGGCCTCCTGACAGTGACAACAAACAATTCATTGAAGCTTTGAGCAGAATTCTGGATACAATACAAAAGGAAAATAAAACAGCCTACCTTATGGGTGATTTCAATATTGATCTGCAGCAACAGAAATGTTGTCATACCAAAGACTTCATTAACTTATTAAATACCTACTTTTACTATCCGACAATAACTAAACCAACTAGAATAACAGAATCTACGGCGACCGTCATTGACAACATATTCTGCAATAATATTAATCGCAATATCAGTAAAACTCATGTCGGAATTTTTGTAACTGATATCTCAGATCATTTACCTATATTTCTCCTAGAAAAACAACAAACATACCAGAAACAATTCGAACAGGAAAAATTTTAATGCAGAGATTACTGTCAGGTCAACATTGAAACATTCAAAAGATCTATGTCAGAGGTCGATTGGAGCATAGTAACAGACATTCAGTCTTGTGAGCATGCCTACAACAAATTTCATGACATCTGCACGACTATTTTTGAACAAAGCTTTCCAATGAAAGAAAGTAAAAAATATAAGCATAACCCAACTAAACCTTGGCTTACAAGTGGATTAATAGCTGCCTGTCATACAAAACATCAACTCTACTTAACATTTATCAAGTGTCAAACTAATTACAATGAAATTCAGTTTAAAAAATATAGAAATAAATTAGATCAAATAATAAAAACAGCTAAGAAAACATATTATCACAAGAAATTTGAACAGTCCAAAAATGACATAAAAGAGACATGGAAAACCATTAAATCACTTTTAAACAAGACCAATACGACACAACAGACACAATTTCTTCACAAGAATAAGGTCATTACCGATAAATTTGGATTCAATGATTATTTCGTAAATATAGGACCAGAACTTTCGAACAAAATTCAATCAACATCCGAGAAAAAATGTTCTGATTACCTTACAGGCAGCTATCAATCATCATTCTTCGTTAACCCTACTAGCACTGAAGAGATCTTTAACGTTCTAAACAAACTCAACCCAGCCAAAAGTGCCGGAATCGATGGTTTTAAGTGGCGCATTTATAAAACCTGTGTTATGGATATCCTTATCCCACTTAGTCACATTTGCAACTTATCCCTAGCACAAGGAATTTTCCCATCAAAACTAAAAATAGCACGTGTTACACCAATTTATAAAGCCAAGGATTCTACTAACTTCTCAAACTATAGACCAGTCTCCATACTTCCACTTTTCTCCAAGTTACTAGAGCGCCTTATGTACAATCGACTGACAAATTACCTGGACAAAAAGTCAATTTTATACAAATCGCAATATGGATTTCGTGAGAAACATTCAACAATGCATGCAATAGCCGAAATGACAGAAAAAATTATTGAATCACTGGAAAAAAACCAAAGTATAATAGGCATCTTCTTGAACCTTTCAAAAGCTTTCGACACTATCAACCACCAGATCTTACTAGAAAAACTTGCCTATTATGGTATAAGAGGCAGTGCACTCACCTGGTTCCAGAACTACCTAAGTAAAAGAACACAATGCGTACAATATAATGAAATATGCTCTGAAAACAGGCAATTAACTTGTGGTGTTCCTCAGGGATCTATTCTTGGCCCATTGCTGTTTCTTCTTTACATGAATGATCTACCTAACATATGCAAGCACATGTCACTAATACTGTTCGCTGATGACACAAATGCTTTTTGCTGCGATGACAACATAGACACCTTATACAGAAAAACAAATAAGGAAATGGAAGAAATTACTGACTGGTTTTCAATAAACAAATTATCGCTGAATGTTGACAAAACAAATTATATGTTATTTACAAACCTCAAACTAAAAAAAGATGAAATTCCAAAAATCTACATAAACAAAAAAGAAATTGAGGAGGCCCTATTTGCCAAATTCTTGGGAGTATATTTAGATAAACATTTGACCTGGGCTAAACAAATCGAGATGGTAACAGCAAAGGTGGCAAGAGGCATAGGTGTCATACAAAGACTAAAACCTTACATGACACCAGCTACAATTAAAACTCTATACTGCACCCTTGTTCTTCCGCATCTCACCTACTGTAACGCTATCTGGACGAATACACAAAAAAAAGCAACCTAACAAAACTACAAAGTCTACAGAAAAAGGCACTAAAACTCTTTTCTAAACCAGCAAAGGGCCAGAATATATTCAAGTCAGAAAAGCTATTAAAACTAAAGGACATAGGCAAACTACAGATGTATACCATTGTAAAGGAGTTTCACCACAATACATTACCACAATCCATAGCCTCCAATTTCACACTAAGCACAGACATCCACAAACACAACACTAGGACAAAACACAATTTACACACTCAATTTACACGAACAGAAATAGGAAAACGACGAATTACAATAGCAGCCACAAAACTATGGAACAGCACCAGTACAAAAATACGCGATAGCATATTAAACCTGAAATCCTTTAAGAAGATTGCCAGGGAATCTATGATCGACAAATACTAAATTAATATATTTATACCTGATGGTCACAGATTCTCTGCTAATTAATAATAATACAAGCCTAATGACATTCCACCACCACCACAACCACTATAGATAAACTAACCTAACCTAATAATTGAAGTAAGAAGTCTAAACACAAACATACTTCACAGTTTACTTTCACTACTACTACACCTAAATAACCCACAAACGATCAACGCATCTATTGATTCTTAACAAACTCTAACCATCTCAACTTTATATTACAGTGATGAGCTCTTCCCTGCCCCCCCCCCCCCACCCTCAGTAGCATACAAAAGTCCTATATAATAATAAACCACTCCAAACTAAATTTAAATAAAATGAGATAATGATGTAATTAGGGAGTATATGTATAATATATGTTTAATTAAGTCAAGTTAAGCAAATATGTATGAGTGTATTTAAATACTAATGCCATAAATATGTGTTTGAATGCCGTGTGTTTTATGTTTGTGCACATAGTGGCATATATCTATGTAAACATCAAAGAAGGGACAGCCCTACCCACCCACTGCCTAATGGAAGACATATGTATTAAAAACTTGTATATATGATATATATATCAAAGTTTATGTCCGAACTCCACAAAACAAACCAAAATAGTCCTGGACTTTCATATCAAGGTAGCTTTTCACCATTTTGTCACTGTGCCACTGTCTTGTGTGTCGTATATATATGTCAATGTATAAATGTTGTAATGTGTGTAAGGAGTCCATCACTCAATAGGCCATGCCTTTGATGGACTGCCTGTTTAGATTGTATTGATTGTATAGAAAAAACCATGAAATAAAGCAACTTTGAACTTGAACTTGAACTTGAACTTGAACACTAAAAGCGCTAATCGCTCTCGGACGTGCCACATGTGCTCTGTCAATACAATGACTAGCGCGCATGCGCGCTACGCGTTTTGATGAACTAAGTCGTTTTCTTGACGAAATTCCTCTCGTATAGGCTTATACACGCTTATTGCTCTACCCAAGGGGCGCGTTTATAGGAACGAATCCAAGACCAGCGGCCCGTACCCAGTTTGGCTGGTATGGCCGGTACCGGACCGGTCGATCCGTGCTACACTACCGACACGTTGGCCGGATCCGACCCTGGGAAACTATCGATGGCTTCCGAGCGGTGATGGTTAAAATGCCGATTTACATACATCTCCCCCTGTGTCTTCGGATACCAGTTAGATAATCCCGCCAATGTAGGAAGCGCAGTGAAAAGAATTAATATTATATGTTTACCGGCCTGCAGTGCATTATGGAACTTAACCCTAATGACAGGTCAAATGTTAACTCCGTAGTTTGTGGTGACGGTCCATTCAATTCGTTGTAGTGTCTGGGTGAGGGCTTAAAACCCACCACGCCCTCACAGGCAGGACACTAGCCGTGGATATCCGTCTCTCTATCCCCACCATAAAGGACATGACGCTTTCTAAAATTGCTTCTGTGAACTGTTAACTTGTCCTAGTAATGTTATATGTGGTTGCAGGACAGGGTGACCGGATTGTTATTCGATTGGGGAGCTCTTGCTCCGTAACATGTATGCACGCTTTCCTTCGGAGGTAGATGCCATGCAGCCCGACCAAAGGGAAGCTGAGCATCTTCGCCCATTGGATATATGTATCTAAAGTTAGGTAGGAATCCTGCCACTTGCGGCGAAAGCTTGTACTCGTTTCTAACAACTAAATGGTAGGTTAGAATGTAGCAGAAGGCCCGCATAAATAAAACGGCAACTACCAATGCAGTAACTATGGACCTACATAAGACGGCGACCTGTGAATTCTTCGGAAATTGTTCGTCCCGTCTTCACGTAAACTAGTGTGCATCGCATTAATTATGGCTTCACTAGGATTTTCAGCACTTATCATTTTCTGTTTGAACAAAAGAGCGGCCCTTTTTGCCAGCTCTTTTCCTCCACTTCGGCGTTGAAGGCATTTTCCTGTGACGGAGGCCCGTGCGAGGCACTTTCCTCTCACAACAACAACAATTTTTTTTTGTGTATGTGTGTTATGGGTGTAATTAGTTTAAGTGACCTCGGCGCGATGCTCCCTTGCGGGGATACCTCTGCGGATTTACGGATCTGTATGGTACCTCCGGCGAGACCACATATAAAGAACGCAGGATGGCTCTATGTTTTGTGCTCATTACTGTCAACCGAGTGATATTGTTTGTATAGTATATAAATTTGTGACTGTTTAATTATTAACATCTTGTCCGTTATTCTAAATTAGAATGGACCTTCATACCGGTGACAACAACAGTCGGGACGAGACTGTGTTGTTCAATCTAGGCGGCAATGGTCGCACGGCCCCACTGGAACATCAGTGTTCCACCAGCTCTAGAAGCCGGTCTTTGTACTTTCCGTAGAGACGCGATACGGGATCAGCAACCCCGAGAACCGCAGCTAACCAGCCCTCCCGGGCATCATGTATTTGCGGTGCAACGGAGTGGAGCGACATGGCGGATCAGCGCGTACCCCCCCCCCCCCCCCCACCCCACCACCACCACCACCCTCACCCGCGAGCTACAAATTGAGACACCGGGACATTAGGGTGCACTAATTTGGCTGCTCATTGGATTTCACTAACAACGCAGTCCTAACTTAACTTGAATACTGCAGCTTTAATTTTATTTTATGAACTTTGTTCAAGTCTGTTAATCTATCTAGATCAATGATGTATATCCGTGGTCAATTGTACAGCCAGCTCAAACCCTTTCCATCCTCTTTTACATATTGCATATAAGTCATAAGGATAAAAAAAACCTACAGCATCTGCTCTCTTTTAGCACAACAGACCAAAATCAAGAGATAACGTCGCTGCATATGACACCCCATTGCTCTCTCTCTCTCTCTCTCTCTCTCTCTCTCTCTCTCTCTCTCTCTCTCTCTCTCTCTCTCTCTCTCTCTCTCTCTCTTCGTCCCTCCCTCTTTCCGTCCATCCGTCCCAGCGTCCGTCACTCTCCCCTCTCCTCCCCCTCCACCGCTCCATCCCTCATTTTCTCGCTCTCTCTCCCCCTCTCTTTCTCTTCTTTTCTCTTCCATCCATGCCATCCCTCCACATCTCCCACATCTCAGCATTGTGTTTGAGTATTTTTCAGAAATCCATAATATTACTACATATTATTATGGCCTTCTTGCGGTATGTTGCTTGATTTTCCACTCTGTTTCAGATGCGAGCCTTACCCAAAGACCAACATCTTCCATGCAAATCCCATTCAAAATATGTTCAGTGGGATTGATAATATTGAAAGAATTTGCTGGCTATTCAAGTCCAGATTTGGCTAATAAGATTTGCATTTAGCTAATTTTGTATCTAATGCTTGCTAAGCCAGGTCTGTATATTGGCTGTGAGTGAGGTGGCTGGTATGTATGCGTGGATACCGGTGGAAGTGACTGTACCCCCTCTTATTTATTCCACCACTCCAGAATTTGTAGCCAATCGCTTAACCGGTTTTAAAGCAGCTCAGACAGAGTATAGTGGGCTTTATTCCAGCGCTTAACACTCATTGATTAATAATAGATATTCTCGAACCCGGAACTTAGACGAAAACGCGCTTCAACATTCAACAGCTGATCTCGCCATTAGCATCGCAGAGAAACATTGCTTCTAAGCTACTTCTACGCAAGGTAAGCGCAATCAGACCTGTCTATAGTCTATTGAATATTTTCAAAACTAATTCGACTGGAAGCTGTTGTTGTCTATGTTCAACAGCATTCCTTGTCTTGAAATTGAAACACTGGTGTTGCAAGAGTTTAAAAAAACATCTTATGAGTACAAAAACCATTTTATTGTTCCAAGTAAACCACAGGCAGCCTTTTATTTAGCCGATCGTTGGTCCAAAAGGTGTCCGTAATAAACAAATTATTACAAAGCGATCTAACTGGTTTTGTTGGTTTGTGTCAAATTTACTGTTCTTTATCTAATGCTGTACTGCATGGAAGTCCGAAGTGTTTATCTTATTTCTCCTTTGTTACTAGGTAACATAAACATGTATTCAAGGCTTAGCATTGTGAGGTCTGGATTTCGAGAATCTAGCTATAAGCCGTATAATGTTCGCGTAAAAAACGTAATACGATGCTGGAGTTCGCGAGCTGGGCGGTAGTGGTGGAGGAGTAGGCGACATGTGGTTATTTAGATAAGGTCTTTGCTAACGACTCTTACTGACTGTTAGCAAAGTAGACATGAGTTTGAACAAAGAAATGAATTGGTTACGACATAAACAAGTCGGTAATGTTTTGTAAGGTGTTGTCTGCCAGCTGAATTTCTGCAGACTACATTTTCCATATGGTTTAGCTCTGTATATGCTGAATTTGTAAAAAGCAATTTGACTGACTGTTATTGGTTGTTACTTTCAGTCAAAGTATTTTCAAAATATTTAGCATGTTCTGAATTACGACTACGCCCATCACGTTATGTAATTTGACTTTTCCCTATTTTTGTCATTTTCTAGGAAACGCCTATCATATTATATACCCTTGTCATTATACCCGCGTCACGCAAGAGTAAATGTGAGAATGGAGTTCTTCTTCTTCTTCTTCTTCTTCTTCTTCTTCTTCTCCTCCTCCTCCTTCTTCTTCTTCTTCTTCTTCTTCTTCTTCTTCAGACATTTTAAAAAAATTCTGGTTCTACTGGAGAAATATTCTGTAAACTTGGAGGGAAGTATGCCCGTGCGATCCCGAACATGTATGATAATTTTGGAGTTTGTAAACTTGTTGCGCAACACATGCAACATGAACCATTTTGCCATACATTCGTGCAACATGTTGCGCAGCATATTCTCGTGTATGGTCGACTTAATACGCAACAGCACCAGCATTGTTTTCAAGATAGACATTTTGAGGCATTTCTCAGTAAGTCTACTTTTCCGAACTTGGTTTGATATTTGTCAGTGGCTCCCGAAGACGCATGACAATTTTGTTGTCAAAAACTAAAACGCAACCGTAACAGCTTTCAGCAACGTTGTTTGCAAAATAGACGCATTTGACCTCACAGCAGCCCAACTGGAAAAATATCTATCTATCAACGTATACAGAACGATGCAGCACTTCTGACAACGAGTACCACTGTATTGAGTCTGGGGCTGGTCCGGTTCTTTAGCTGTCCTTCCGGTTTATAAAATCGCAGATATTCTTACTGGTAGATTTAAATATTAGGCGATAATGACACGCTTTAAAATTACAGGTACATATTTATCATGCTTCCGCTAACGTTAATTATAAGGTGTCCGGTTTGGTTCATTTATAAGGTTCTAGCAGTAAACGAGTTACAGTTTAGATATCTGCTTTAAATTTTTAAAAGGCGATTAGGCGTATGTCTTTCAAAAACGCATATATAGTCATCCATACTGCTGGATGCGTCTAGTACCCTCATGGGCGTGGACAAGTCGACGTCTAGTACCCTCATGGCCGTGGAGAAGTCGACGTCTAGTACCCTCATGGGCGTGGACAAGTCGACGTCTAGTACCATCATGGGCGTGGACAAGTCGACGTCTAGTACCCTCATGGGCGTGGACAAGTCGACGTCTAGTACCCTCATGGGCGTGGACAAGTCGACGTCTAGTACCCTCATGGGCGTGGACAAGTCGACGTCTAGTACCCTCATGGGCGTGGACAAGTCGACGTCTAGTACCCTCATGGGCGTGGACAAGTCGACGTCTAGTACCCTCATGGGCGTGGACAAGTCGACGTCTAGTACCCTCATGGCCGTGGACAAGCCAACCTCAAGATGTTTAACAATGAAAAACTAACAGATCTCCAAAAAGCGTCTAGTGTGAATCCCTCTCCCGTTGCAGTGCCCATGAACGCCAACCCTGCCACCCAAGGACCCACACGGCTACACAACAGTCTCCACTTGAATTACTTTCAAAATAACCAACACAATATTTCTTAAATTATGAACAAAGGTTTGTATCTTGTCCATTGAGGTTAAATGATTCAACTCAGTCTAAATGCGGGCAATACGACTTTAAATATAGATCAAGTAGCGTACTGTTGACGTCGACTAAGATAATGGTCTACGTGTAGCTATAGCCCACACAAGCCGAAATACTGCTCAACCCTCTAACTCTCAAATTTGTTCATTCTCATTAAAAATGTTCATTTGCAAACAAAGGAAGACTATTTTTAAATGTACCATTGGAATGACTGGTACTGTTATCAAAGGTACGTCATTCCAGTGGTAAATTTTCAAAAAATAGTTCTCTTAGTCTGCAAATGGACATTTCACAAGACTACTGCCGAATCAGTTTTTGGTTGATCCTAGTGTTAAAGGGATCTAAATATGATTAAAAACACAGTTTGACTAAAAGTCCAAATGTATTTCAAATAATCAAAACGTTTCCCAACGTTATCATACAGTCAGCCTTGTCGAAGCGCACACCTCATAGATTACCATATATACAGTGATATGTCTAATTAATAAAAGTATAATTAGTCTCAGACTCTTCGTACTTGTAAGATAAACGGAATACGAAATCTTAGTATCGAAAGAAGGTCAGTTTTAAGACAGATAGGCATTGGAAAACGTGTTTAACTCTTTAACTGTCATATTAGCCAAAAACGGCTTCTGCAGTGGTTTTGAGAAATGTCCATTTGCAGACCAACAGAAGATTATTTTTGAAAATTTACCACTGGTATAACTGGCTCGATAATCCAGCCAGTCATTCCAGTGGTATATTATAAAAAATAGCCTTCTGTTGGTATGCAAACGGACATTTTCTAGGAGAAAACTGAAATTTTCTAGAACAAATTCGAAGCTTTGAGGTTTAACCCTTGAAATGCCATTGTCTCATTTCAAAACGGCTATTCATGAAAGCTGTTGAATATTTTGAAGCGAAATGGACTGGGAGCTGTTGCTCCCATGTTGCTGTCATATGCAGCAACAGCTCCCAGTCGAATTAGTTTAAATAATATTCAACAGATTATTCTTTCCGTAAAAAACCAATTTGTTCGTTTCTGGTGTGAGAGAGTTAAAGGGTTAATAAACCATCATATTCTTGGATGCAATGTTGGTCATTCGAGTATGTGACGTCATAATCAATTACGTCACGTGTAGACTAAAGTCATGTCACGTATTAAAGCTCCGTTAACCAAAGATGGAAACGTCCGCCAAGTGTACGAATTGTATGACTTTGATGAATTTACAATTTAATGAACATTCTGTTGAATATTTTGGAAATAATTTGACTGGGAGCTGTTGCTGCCATTGGCAGCAACATCCCCCGGTCAACTTAGTTTCAAAATATTCAACAGCTTACCTGTATAGTTACCTTGGAATTTGGATTCTGGGAATTCAGAGATCAAAGTATATAAAACGAACACAACACGCATTGAAAGTGGGCGGAGCTTGGCTAGAAATGGGCGGGTCATAGCTAGAAATGGATCCCTCTAGAGGCAGGTGGTCGCTGGAGCATGTCTAAGTATTCCCCGGGGATTCAAGATACCATTGGATCATCAAAATTGAATAACGCGCGGTAAGGGTAGTCCGGGAAGGCCCCAGATCCCAAAGCGGGAAGTAAAAGGGGAAATCTAAAGGGGTTTTTTTAATTTTGAAAACCAGTCAGCTCCAATGAGAAGAGGAAGTCTTACTATCGCTCGAGGTAAATCGACGTGCGTACAGGTCTACGATTAGTTAATGCTAAAATATTTCAGCGGAGCTGTCGTATACACTAACTGTAGCGGTAGATTGGAGAGCGGATTCAACAGGTAAGAGACATCCATCTATAGCCAGCTATAAGTGCGTGTCTGAGCTCTCGCGCGCGTGCTTGCGTGCGTTAGTGACTGTACGTACGTGCGTGGGACACGCTCAGACACGCACGTATAGCTCACCCACATGTCGGCCAGTTAATTCGTTGACACAAAAGATATATATTGTGTGGGCTATATATATATATATATATATATATATATATATATATATATATATATATATATATATATATATATATATATATATATATATATATATATATATATATATATCTTTTGTGTCAACACATACATACAATATATATATAAACTAGAAACAGACGGAACATAGCGAGAAATGTGTTCCCAGTTAAATTAGTTTCAAATTATTCAACAACTTTCCTGTATCGTGTCTGAGCGCTCGCGCACGTGCCTGCGTGCGTGAGTGACTGTACGTACGTGTGTGGGTCCTTGCATGTCCGTCCGTCAGTTATCCGACAGTCAGCTCACCCACACGTCGGCCTGTTAATCCGTTGACACAAAAGATACATATATATATATATATATATATATATATATATATATATATATATAAACTAGAAACAGACGGAACATGGCGAGAAAAGTGTTCCCAGTTAAATTAGTTTCAAATTATTCAACAACTTTCCTGTATCTTAATCCTTTCAAACTTATATCAGCCAAAAACGGCTTCTACAGAGGTCTTGAGAAATGGCCATTCGCACACCAAGAAAAAACCTCTTTTTTTTTAAATTTACCACTGGAGTGACTGGCTCGATAACCGATCCCAGTGATCGTTTTAAAAAATAATCTCTTGGTGAGCAAATGGAAACTTTATATGAGAAAATTGAACTTTTCTGGAACAAATTCGCGGGTTAAGGGGGTTAAAGTCGAGACACTATTGTTTTAAGGTAAAAAAGGGTGAACTAATATAATATTAACTTTATTGGAAACAGCTGACGTCTGACAACGTGACATAAGTCGCAATTCACCTTTACAGTTTATCCATCCATCATATGACGTCATAATAAACCACATGACGGGTATGCTGACGTCATAATCATAACGTCATGAATTATTCGAAAAAGTTCGCCTTTAACGCTTAATAGTCCGGGACGTTGTACGAATTGTATGTATTTGCTATTTAATAAACATGTTGTTGAATATTTTGAAACTAATTTGACAGCGCGTCGTCATTCGAATTAGTTTCAAAATATTCAACAGCTTCAGAGATCGATCGATCCCAGCACGAGCGTGGTGTGAGTGGAGCTTTGATAGAGATGGGCGGGGCATAGCTAAAACTGGAAAGGTCCATTAGGGTTCGTTGCACTTGTTTTTCCAGAGACCTTCTAGTGTCAATGGTATGATAGCTTGTGACTAGATCCGGTGTTGGAAGGAAGGGCACTGGCTGGTTATTCAACATATTTCTTGAATTACGTGAACAGGATCTTAATTCTGGCTATAGCCGCTGCTGTGTTGTGAGAAAAAAATAGAATATCGGACCCTGTTCGTACTGGATGTGTAAAGATGGGCGGGGGCGATTAGGGATGGGGTGGGTGGAGTGGAAGTCCTTGCTGAGTAAACAGTAACCAGGAAATAATAATCAATAATTAATTATTGTTGACGCTCATTCGGTGATATAACGCTGCGGACAAGACAACGCTTCATTCGTGTAGTCTAATTGCATGCTTGTCTCTCATGTCTATAACTGTTATACCGTATTTATCGTTGTGTAATTATAAATTAGAGATGTTTCGCTCATGTTATTTTCAAAATATCCAGCATTAGTGTTACTAGCTACACCAGAATGAAGTCAGCTGAAGTGCTTTAATAAGTGGAATCGTTGCAGGGATTACCCTAATCATAGTAAGCAACAATTTCAATAATCTATGTTTTGAAACTCGTTCGATTAGGAGATTGTTATTTGTATTGGTTAATTAACCCTTTCATCGAAAAATCCCTGAAAAAGTATATTCTTTACCATATAAAATTGATTTTGTTGAATATTTAGAAATTAATTTAACTGGAAGTCGTTGCTTCCAGTTAAATTAATTTCAAAATATTCAGCTGTTTTCCTGCATGATAGCGTTCAAAATGAGATATGAGGAATTCATCGGTGGAAGTGTTAATAAATAGCTAGTCTAATAGCGCGTTTCAATACTCTGACGTCGTCTATCTGTTCAAACAGATATGTACTAAATTTAGCGAAATCCGGTTTAACGTACGCACTCACGCACGCCGAGGTAGGACTGGCCATTGTGTCAATGGGACAAGGACCCTCATGTTCCGAGGCTCCTTTTAGCATCCCTGGGATCTATGGGGCCCTCTCCAGTCATTTGATGCCATGATCCATAGAGCATCCCCAGGCCGACTCCGACGCACGCGCGCACATACGGACGTACGCACTCACGAACGCACATGCACAGAATGACAAGCAGACAGTTAATGAGCTATAATGTTGCGAATAATTACGGGATGTGTTTACTTTGAGTTTACTTGAGTCATGGAGAGGATGTGTGGAGAAATGGCTAATCAAAAGACAAACAATTTAGTTGGTTTCTATTAACGGATCCTAACATGATTAGGATCTAGCCTACGTCCTACACGTGGAATGCTTCTACAAGCGTATTGACGCTTTTTCGTTCTCAAGCTCATAGAAACTCGGACTAAGATGTAAGGTCTTGTATACGAAAGCTGTTGGATATTTTGGTAACGATTTCACTGAAAGCTGTTTGTGCCTATTGCTCAACACACCCAGCAGTGATTTGTCGAAAATATGTAATAAATATCATCCAGCACAATTTACAAAATAGATGTATGAGATTTTGCTAGAAAAAAACGGCATTATATGAGCTTGTGCTTATTAATTAGCCATTTACTCGCAATGATGGATCTAATTGATTAATTGTATACTACGTGCGTGGACTAGGTGTGGTTCCAGATTATCCTGGCGGCGATTATCCTTCAAATTACGTTCTGCATACCAAATGGTAATTATCTACTCCAGATATTCGCGACTGCCTGATCTAGTATCGGCATGCGTTAAACAAAAAGTCGTTGACCGCCACCCGCCCGTCTGTCTGTCCGCGGTATGTCGTCCGAATACATTTGGTGGAATTCAACCAAAATTATGTACATGTATGTGAGTTAACAAACATAAGTGCGGGTTGCGTGATAACATTTATATTGGACTTCGCCTTATCTGGAGCCAGGCTGGGGTGGTGTCCAAATCCAATGACAAATCGTGAGGATGTGCGATGCGCGATGTCGACTGCGCGTTCTAGTGCCTGTAATGGATATTTCCATTTTTAGCCCATCACTAGCTAAGCTCCACCCACACCTCGCTCGTGTTGGGATCTATCGATCTCTGAACTCCCCGATTATCAATTTCCAGAAAACTATACAGGTAAGCTGTTGAATATTTAAAAAATAATTCGACGGGGTGCGCCCCAGTCAGATTACTTTAAAAATATTCAACAGATTGTTTGTTAAATAGTAAAGACATACAATTCGTGCACTGTGTCTTACTATTAAGAGTTTAAGACGGACTAAATCGAGTCAATCACGCTTGTAATTGATTATGACGTCATTCTTGACGTGATGTAGTTGATTATGACGTCATGTGATGGATGGATAAACTGGAAAGATCCAGGCATCGTGATCGTTCAGCCCATTAATGCAACGGATTTATGAAACGGATAGACTGTTGTCTATTTTGAACATAATTGGATTGAAAGACATTGCTGCCTAACTAAGGCAGCGCTGTCTTCCAATCCAATTATGTTAAAAATATTCAACAAAAGATTTCTTACACCGCGATAAAAATTGTACTATGTTCTAACATGTTAACTTATTTATGAGATGGACTGTAAGAAACACGGATTTGACTAAGGACCAATGGACCGTTCCAGGTTTTGCAATGCCCCGCCCACCTCTAGCTAAGCGCCACCCACACTTCGCCGTTTTGGGATTGATTGAATCCCATAAGTATCAATTTCCTGAAAACTACAGCTAAGCTGTTGAATATTTTGTAACTAATTTAACTGGTTGCTGTTGCTGCCTATGCCTATGGCTGCAACAGCGCCCAGGCAAATTAGAATATTTATTAGACAGTAAAGACATACAAATCGTACAAAACACATAGTCCGTCTTCAAATATGCGTTCGTGGAGTACTTATCTACGCCATTCATGACGTCATAATGACGTCATTCATTATGATGTCATTCTACACGTCACGCAGTTTATTATGGCGTCATAGGATGGATGGATTAAGTGGGAGGGTCTATTGTTATTGTTTGTAACTAATAGGGCGGATAGGGATTCGCAACCCGGAAGTGCGTATTTTGCTTTATTACACCGCAAGTACGTGTTTAGGACGTCATCATTTGCTGTTAAACAAAAATATTGTTTTGTGTATTTAGCAATCGAGCTGAACACGGAAATACGTCACCGCTGAAGATTAATCTCTGTTTACCAGAGATGCACACGTACCCGCAATTTAAACATAGAGCTGTGGCTTCGTGCTATGCCTAGAGCTATCTCGCTCCCGTTAGCGTAGGAGATCTCGTGAGAACGCGAATGACGTACCCGGTGTATCTGAGCCACACCCACCAGTTGCATACAGGAGTTAGCAACAATTTCTTCATATGCATATGAATATGGGCTTACAGCGCTATGTCTATCCATGCAATTTGATGATAATATTTTCAATTGGCAGGTCACCATTTAGGCAGAAACTATACGTAATTTAGACCTAAGTTACTAAGGCACGCGATTACATTCCTACTAAGATGTGCCTACGGCGCACATCCCTCTACCAGGCCTAGATGGCCCCCATTCCCCATACCTCCACCCCACACCGGGACCATTCCAGTTTTGGCTATGCCCCGCACATCTCTAGCTAAGCTCCACCCGCACCGCGCTCGTGTTGGAATCGATCGATCCCTGAACTCCCTGACTATCAATTTCCAGAAAACTATACGGGTAAGCTGTTGAATATTTTGAAACTAATCTGACTGGGTGCTGTTGCTTCCTATGGCAACAACAGCGACTAGTCAAATTATTTTCAAAATATTTCAACAGCATCTTTATTAAATAGTAAAGACATACAATTCGTACAACAACGCTTAGTCAGTCACCAATTATGCGTTCGTGACGTACTTACTACGTCATTCATTACGTCATTGATTATGACGTTATCCTACACGTCGCGTGATTGATTATGACATCATATGATGGATGGATAAACTGGAAAGGTCCATTATCCAGCGTAAGATTGGCTTGAAAATGAGACCTAAATTTAACGAGTTAAATTTGATCAACATAACAGTTTCACGATAACGATATCGCATACGAAAGCATTTTTAAGGATAAATGATGATAAGTAGGATTAAATTAATTAAGTTTGCGAAATTAATATTTTAGGATTAATATAGTAGCAGCCGTTTTCTTTATCTTTCAGAAAAATTTACCTTCGATGAGAGCAATCAATTGTGAACCAGGAAGTTAATTCGATTCCGAGATAAATACCGCAAATGTCACTAGTAGACCACAGATTGTATGTCGTCCTGTTGTGATGTCGCGTGTACAAAATCTGCTCGTGATCTCGCTCAATGTTAATTTCATGGTCTTACTGCACGCGGTGACCCAGAAGCTGATCCGCCTAGCGCCCAGGATAAGGAAACGAAACCCGGAAAGATATCCCGCGCAATTAACGGCGAAGGCGATCTCATCCCATGACATTTCTCGGCTGTGAGTAATTTAGATACTGCGTAAAAATATTATAATTGAGCCCATTAATAGTTAAATCCCGTCACAAAAATATAAAATTTTGCCTGTTGGATATCCATTTGCAGGCCAATTAAAAAAAATAGCATTCTCTTGACCTGCAAATGGTCATTGGTCTTGTGGAATTTTCGCGCACATATTTAAAGGCTGCAACAAAGTAGTCTGTGAAAAACGCAGAGGACAGTCTGTCTTCTTGTGTGAGGGTGGGGTAGGGGTGAGGGTGGGGGTAGGGTTGGGGGTGGGTGGGGTTGGCGGAGCCAATTGATGTCTCAAATTCTGCGGATTTTACTGTCTTGCCTTGTACTCTCAGCTTGGTGACTGTAAGTAGTACCCTCACTAGTCACACCAGGCCTGGTGTAGTATGTCTAAGCTCTTTGCGCATTGAGTCGACGGCTTATGACATGTCAATCCCAATTTTGTGGAAATTCCATTGTTTAGACATTACTACTGACTACCTTGAAAGGCCAGATTGTAAATAAAGTGCACTTGAGCTTGACACAAACATACGTTGAGCCCATACAATGCATTCTCAGTTGCGTCCACTCTGACAGGATCCAGTGAATTCACCGATCTTGTCTGGGATGCGGCATAGGGTAACATTGGATAGGATTTTCTGTTGAAGTGTGCAATGGACCGCAGGGTGGGGGGGGGGGGCGCTTTGTTTGGGATTATTTTGACAACTGCTATGGTGTTGGTAGCTGATAATTCCATACATTTAAATATTCTGGTTAGTCCCTCGTTTGTCTCGGAGCTGATGACGGTGTTAGCTATCTGCTGTCCGAGGGCCTTTTTGTTTCACATTTGAGTGCCAGTAGCCCTGATGAGCTTGGGTAGGTCGTAGGTGACTCTACCCTCTTGCTTTGTTTGACGTTTGTACATTATGTAGAGATCTTTCATCTGTAGGCGAGTGACGACTGGCTTATTGTTAGAATTGAGGTTTGCACTTCCGTAGGAACTCTCATCCCCAAGTAGTGCCTTTGTTTCTGTTTTGCATAGTCTATTTGTTTCAAAACTGCCGTATTTATGGCGAATATCCTACTGGAACTATGGTCACGAGTAGTTGCTATCTGCCACCAGTGCGTCTCCATTGCTGTTGCATACGCCCTCTCCATACGACCCATGCATAAGCCAAGTCCTGAATTCTTGTCCTCCTCGCTAAGTTTACCCGGCTTTCCACTGAAGTCTCCGCTCACGAGTAGTTGTTATCTGACTGGGATAGTAACGGCGGAGCTTGAGTGCCACACGGCAGTCGGAACATATGCATTGACTACGGGTCGCTTATTCATGTGATTTCAACACGCGATGGTAAGTTATTTTGAAGATCGCGTTGTCTGAGGATGTCAAACATAAATTCTAGTTTGAAGAAGGTTAGACATAGTCCGAATTTACTCTGAATGTGGATGTCAGCCCGCAAACCTTGATGGCATTCGTTTCCTAACAAAATTGGTACTTACGGTGGAGACCGTCGTGAAGTTTTCATCTTGCTACCATTGATAATAACGACTCACTTATATCACTACCGTACTGGCGTAAGTCCAATATTAGATGTACCATTCTGTATTGACTCGCATGTCATTAGCAACTTGACTTACGAGACTTATCTCCTGTTTCCTGGTGAAGAATATGGCCAATGCAAAAATCATCTCCGCCATGCAATTTTATCAGTAGCCACAGCCCTTGCTCCATACGGACCACTACATCTTTCTTATACTTTTCCATTGTCATCCACCATGTCACGAGCAGTCTCTTGGTCTTCCCATATTCAATTTCCCATTTGATGTCCATGGCTGGGAGATACCTGGGATTGCTTATTTCTCCGTCCTTATTAGAGTACAGATCAGAAGTTACCATGTTTCCAAAACAGAAACAGAAACATGCTAGTTAGTAAGAAACGTTCTGTTGAGTATTTTGAACATAATTGGATTGGAAGACATTGCTGTCTTAGGCAATGTCTTTTAATCAATTAGGTTCAAAATAATCTACACAATGTAATATTTTACTTTGTAAACATGTTATTTGACATAGGAAAATCGATTGTGATGTCAGCTAACATCTGACATATTTTTTATTACGACGTCAGATAATTGGGTGACAGATCGGATCCCTTCATTAGTCATCAACAATATCAGCACTGTCTTCATGCCATGTTCTTGTTTTGTCTTGTAGGATTACTGACCAGATTGTTACTTGGCTGCTTGTTTCACTGGCAGTAGCAGGACTGGCGACAAACAACGTTCTGCAAAACCCATTTCTAGCCAACCAGCAGCAAGACTTTATGTTGGTGCAGACCGTGATCAGCCTGAACATCGGTCGTCTGATTTATGTTATATCACATGACATATATCTATGGAATCGGAAAGATGTTAACAAATCAGAAATGCTGCAGAGGATCGTCGCCACATTTTCGTATTCGGTGGCTTTAGGTTTCAGAGAAAATTATGTCAATGGAGTTCTTGGCGCTTTTCTCGAAGCTAATATCATATGTGTGGAAATTATGAGGCTTATTAAATTGCATGGAAGCAATATTAAACATAGACGATATTATAAGTGCATAATTTATCTATCATTTTCTGCCACTGTTCTATTCAGACTTATCATAGTGCTATCGTTCCTGGTCTATGCCGTGACTAGGGAGAACCCTCTATCTATGCACTTTGCTGTGACCACATTCTTCTTCTTACAGACTCTTCTTACTGTAGTGTTCGCTCTATGGAACTCACTTCATTATTTGCAAAAAATAGTTTATTTATGGCGCGGTATAAACGTAGAGACAATACTCAAGATTGATAGTAAAACGCAATCATCGCTTTGTTCAAACCATAGCGCAGTGTGTTCTCCATTTTCCGGCAATAATTCAGACCTTACAGTGGTGCGAAATAACCTCAACTATCTTATGCCATTGTCGAATCAGAATATATCATTCGTCGCTGATATTAATATCTATAAGAAATGCAATGTGAGTAATTTCAAGGAAACAGCGAAACACTTACCTGTGGAACTTGTTGGTAGTTTTTGTAATACGAACCTGACATATTGTGGTGACGTGTCTATACCAGCGGGCGAACCACAAGAGTGTTCTAGCAATGATGGGATACGCTTAGATACTGTAACAACTGCCCGTCAGATCAATAATGTGTCTAATATTCTAAGTAGTGAAACAGAACTATAATAGAATAGAGCAACTCATTTCTAGCTATGCCCCACCCATTTCTATCCCGACCCACTATGTACGCTCTTTGAATTGATTTAATTTAGACGTTGAACAATTGAAATAACTATGATGCTGGTAAGGCGATCTTAGCCAAAATATAAATATCAAGGTAACTAAAGAGATAAGCTATTGACTATTCTGCAGCTAATTTGACTGGGAACTATAGCTGTTATAGGAAAATTAGTTTTAAAATATTCAACGCAATACTTATATTAAATTGCAAATAAAGCAAATATATGGGCTTACAATGGACATTTCCAGATTATCCGTCAATCAAATGACGTCTTAATCAACTACGTGATGTGTAGAATGGCGTTATAATCAATGACGTCGTGAATGACGTAGATAAGTTCGTCACGAACCCTTAATTGATGCCGGACTTAGCGCTGTTGTACGAATTGTATGGCTTTACTATTTAATAAACATGCTGTTGAATGTTTTGAAACCAATTTGACTGAGCGCTGTTGCTGCCATAGGCAATTAGTTTCAAAATATTCAACAGCTTACGTGTATTGTTTTCTGGAAATAGAGATTCAGAGAGTGCAGGCATCGATCGATCTCAATACGGCCAAAAGCATGGGTGGAGCTTAGCTAGAGATGGGCGGGGCATAGCTATAACCGGATTCCTCCATTCAGTCTGTCACCGTCGAGGCTTTCTCCTTTCGTGACTGGCCTACATCCTTTGATTTTGACGTCAGCTACTTGAGTGACAGCCAAACACACCGTGTGTTGGATCGGATCCCTCTATTGCGTAATTAACCTATTCCAAATGTAATGGCACCACATGGGTCGAAATCTCCTTAGCAACCACATCTTAATTGTTTTAGATTTAGAAGAATAATACAGTACAGTTCATAAATAACTTAACATGTTTCCAGGACAGAGTAAAACGTATTGTTAATTATTTAGAATATATTTGATTTTGAAGACGTCCCTGCCAAAATATTCAGCAGAACATTTCTTGCAAGAATTTTTTTCTGAAAAGATGTTTTTGTTTGGAAACAAACTAACTTATTTATGAGTTGTACTGTATTCTCACACGTTATCATGCAGTAAGGTTTGGTACTATAACTAACAGTGTTGACAGATGGGGAACATTGATTTCTCAAGGATAAAAGATGCCCTCTCTTATAGACTCAAGTAAAATATAATAATATTAATTTAAAATACTTAATATTTTTTATATTTGTACATGACATTGTTTTCTAAACAATACGATTCCAGAAATAGTTGAAGCTGATCAGTTCAGCAGGGAGTTATTATAAAAATGGCTGTAGCCATTTATCATGGCTTAGGCTTAGGATAGCCATAATAATTTGATTGATCTAGTCCCGGAAGCGATTTACCATTATTTAAAGTTTTTATTTCTAAACAGCATAAACATTTTTTTCATATTCAAGGAATCATTGCGATGTCCAATGGTCATATATGACGTAATGGACCTTTCCAGTTTATCCATCCATCATAACGTTATTATCAACGTGGATGATGACGTATAATCCATTATAGAGGTGAGGCATAGCTAAAACTGGAAAGGTCTATTGTGGTTATAGTTTCTGAAAATAGAATATTAAAAATTTTTGAAATTCATTTCCACAAATGGAGCAGTCAAATGAGACTTTATATACTTCTTCCATTTTTGAACATATTCGTCAATAATTCTCATGTTTTAATATATAGTAAATATATTAAAATATTGCCACGGATACCTAGTCAGAAAACAGGCGGGGTTGGCTTCAGACAGTCGACTATATTTCGTAGTAATTCAACAGTCGAACACGTCCTAGACCAAACATGTTTATTTCTTTGTATGTCATTTACTTAGTCAAGCATATATGTTCATCTAGTCTCATAATCAATTGACGCGTGCAGTTTTAGGTATGCCTGGCCCATCTCCAGATAAGATCCACCCACACCTCGCTCGTGTTGGGATCGATCGATCTCTGAATTCCCTGAATATTAATTTCTAGAAAATATATAGGTAAGCTGTTGAAACTAATTTTGAATAGATACTGTTGCTGCCTAATGTTTATTAAACTGCAAAGACATACAATTCGTACAACAACGCTTAGTCCATCTTCAATCATGCGTTCGTGAGGTAGTTATCTACGTCAGTCATGCTGTAATTGATTATGACGCCATCCTACACGCCACGTAGTTGTTTCAGGGGCGTCGTGCAAGCCGAAAAGTTGGGGGAGCCCATTGGGGTGGGTCAGGGAGGGGGTCACCCTACATGGAAGCAGGGGGTTCCGCGGAAAATTTTGAAATTAGATGTTCTGAGAAGTATTTTCCTGCATTCTGAGTGATAATTGAGAATCAGCATTATGCTTTGAGATTATGACTTTTTTAACTTTCATATTACCATTGGTAATGTGAAACTTAAAAAGTCATAATCTGAAAGCATAATACAGATGCTTAGTTATGATCGAATAGCACGAGCAACAGGCAGTAGCGTAGCCAGGGCGGGGCAGGGGGAGCGAGCTCCCCTGGACCAATCTTCCCAAATCTGGCAGCTAAATCATGTCCGTAACACATACAAGTTTCTGGACGTCCCAACTCCTAAGCCACCTTTAACAAGTTAGTCTACATTGAAAATTAGAACTTTTTGAATTTACAACGTCGTTAATGCCTTCTTGTCATGCTTGTTCATCGCTATGTTGAGACTTTTTGTTTTAATTACGCTACACCAAGACAAATAATAGTAGAATACACACTACTTTCTCGGTAGAATAAAATAAATGGCGACGCTGGGATGCCATTTTCTCTTTATTAAAGAAATTTAAGCAGATTCCGACGTCTAATTGGTATGCGGGGTGGCGCCTTTTAAGTCCTTGCTCAAGTAGGGTGGCGCCTTTATAGACCTCGCTCCCTCTGACGTGAAAACCTGGCTACACCACTGGAAACAGTCTGGGTCAGCTGTCAGAATACAGCATGTGCATCGGTCACATATTCCCACGCACCCCGTAACACACTTGCACTGGCAGTATGACAGTCACAGGAGTGCCATTACATGCACAGCGATCAGCGAAGGCATGCCATGTTCTCATGTAGGCATACGTTTGCAGTTTTAATTATGTATATTTAGCTGTTTCACGATCAGACCCGCCACTGTTTAGAAATTCTTTTTGGGGAGTGGGTGGGGGAGCCTGGGCTCCCCCGTGCACCTTGGGCACGACGCCACTGAGTTGTTTATGACTTCATTTGATGGATAGATAAACAGGAAAGGTCAATTGATTTTCAGTTAGGAAAAGGAGGTTTAGAGTGAGTAAATACATCCATTCTTTAGAAATAGTTCTATGTTTGGCCAGTAGTGATTATATAATAAGTTTTGTAATGAAATCATACTAATATTAAGAAACTGAAAATTTACCCGTTAAATGTTTTGTTTTAAGTTTTAAATGATAGATGACGAACATATTAAAATAATTTATTTGAAATTATCTTCTCAGTTAACAAATACATTCAGTTACTCTCAGTATAATATTTATTTCGCAATCTGTGTATCCCTATGGTAGGTATGAGTAGCTATAGCGTGTACACACTTTATGGTGGGAAAATATTTATTTGATTGATTTCAGATTAATTTTATTTGTCTATGTTTAATATTCTTTTAAAACTTTTAGTTGTAACATCTTATACAATCCAATGTGCATGCGGATAAGTCTGGTTATCGCGTATGCGGGTGGCGTCAGTGCAAAGAAAGTTAACTCTAAATATTCAAGTCTACATGTATGGTTGTCTTGAAATTAGATTCGATTGATGCGCGATCTTCGCATTGCACACTTGTTTGTTTGATTGATTGATTGATTGATTGATTGATTTACTTGTGAATTGAGGAGTATGTGATTGATTAATTAGTATGGAGATCGATGATGGATGGATCGATTGATTTAAGTCGTCTTGATGAATCAATGGTTAGATCATTCGATGCTTAATTGATTGATTGATATGATTAATTGACTGATTGTTTGCTTAATTGATTGATTACTTGTTTAATTAAATAATTGATTGATTGATTGATTGATTGCCGAATTGATACATTGATCGTTTAATTGAATAATTACTTGATTGATTGATTGATTGATTGAGTGATTTAGCGAATGATCCATTGGTCTGTTTGTGGTTTGGTCGACTGATTGAGTGATCGATTGATCAGTTGGTCGATTGAGTGATTGCTCGATTGATTGATTAATTGATTAACATATCAATTAAGAATAAAGATCGATCCGTCGATTGTCATATATACGTTAACTATATATTTTATTTCACCTCCAGAACAATATTATATCCATACAATTTACAATGTATTATGTTCTTGTTAGCCATAAGTCTTTCAAATAAGAATAAACCTCTTGAAACAACGTGTATCTGATTTAATTGTTAAATCCCCATTTAGCTATGCCCCGCCCTTCTCTATCTAAGCTCCACCCACTTTGCGCGTGTTGGGATCGATTTATAATTTATATACTTTGAATTCTGAATTCTCAGAATCCCAAATTCATGGTGACTATAAAGCTAACCTGTTGAATATTTAGAAACTAATTTGACTGGGTGCTGGTGTTGCCTATGGACTGACGGACTTTTAAAAGTTCATGACGGACTAGGTCATTCATTACCTATTTTGAGTGTGACATCAGCATACACGTGATGTATTTCAATTGACTTTATATACTTGAGTGACAGATTGCATTCATCCATTGTCTGCCTATTTATTTATGTTAATAGGCCGGGAGCCCGAATCAAGCGAAGAGATACAAAAGGTTAGATGGTCTGGTTATTTTAGTATATGAGCAAGATTCAATATTCCATGTTGTTTTAAACAGAATTTATTTTGTTCAATGGGAGCACAGTAAGATAAGATGTCTTATACACGTGTCCCCCATACATACAAATGCTATACAATAATTACATCAAGATGGGGGTATAATAAAACGTAATTAAATAGTAACGTATGTATAACTAGCTGATTGATAATCTAGATCTACCACTGATTACAATTTTACTAGGTAATTCGCACGCTTACATATGTGTACGTGAATATGTGCGTGCGTGCATACGTGAGGGGGTGCGTATGGGCATGATGCACATGATGAGTTCGTCCACATGGGCAGAAAATTTTCAAATAGATGCCAATTTAAGTTACTACAACCATTACGAAGCCTACATGTGGTTGTTTATGAACGTTTATGGTTGTTTGATGGGAATGTGTCAGAATTTTTGAATTTAACTGGAAAGACAGTCGGCTCATTAAGTAGAGAAAGAAACAGACTAGTAGTTTTGGAGGCATTAAATTCGTCAAGTCGTCAAGCCATGTGTTAGCCCATTGCGCCATCATCCGAAGATCATGGTCTATTGTTGCAACGTGTGCTTCTAAGTTATCAGACATTACATATATGCAGGTATCATCAGCAAACAGTCTAATATTGTTTAAAATATCGCTGGGCATGTCATTAATAAAGACTAAAAATAGCATGGGACCAAGGACTGAGCCCCGTGGCACTCCAGCGTGTAAGCGAAGTAAGGTAGATTCATTGCCGTGTATAACTACTCGCTGACAACGGTTTTCGAGATAGCTTTCAAACCATGCCAGTATATTTCCACAAATACCAAAATTTCTCAATTTTTGTTGGAAGCCACGATGCCACACTCGGTCGAATGCTTTAGAAATATCAAAGACCAAGAACAGTATTTCGTTTTGATCGTCGAGAGCCTGAACGATAATGGTGTAGATGTCTAACAGTTGGTTTACTGTAGAATTTGACGGAAGAAATCCGGATTGGTATGGAGTTGTAGCGTGTCTAATGTAGTTGTAAATATGTTTAAAAACAGTTCGCTCCATAACTTTCCTTAGGCAACTCAAGAGAGATATTGATAGGTAATTTGAACATAGGTTCTTTTCACCTTTTAAAAAAATAGGACATCCTTACTCTCATATAACAGTTTCGAGATTAATCTGTCAGGGCCAACGGCTTTAGAAGTGTCCAAATTAGATAGTATATCTGAGACATCGAGATTTGTTATTGTGATTGAGTTAAACGTATTCTCTGTATACAGAGATAGAGGTAGGTGAGCATTAGTGTCGTCAATTGTGGCGATAGAAAAGTAAAGGTTAAGTAGATCTGCCTTTTCTGAAGAATCGTAAGTAAATGAGCCATCTTCACGTTTTAAAGGAGGCATTTCGTTAAAATTAGAGTTAGTGGCAGCTAAGAAGTACTTACATATTTTCCACCACTTTTTGGAGCCTGCGCGTCCGTTTTTAATATTTTCAGCTAATTTATTTTTAAAGTTTTGATTAGCTGTCCGAACTAGTGTGTTGGCCAGGTTTCTCTGTTTCTTAAAGTTGGCCACATCTTGCTCTTGTTTAGTTTTCCTTGATTTCCTAAATAGCTTTTCTCTAATACGCATCTCATGTTTTATTTTATTGGACATCCAGGCTTTATCATTGGGATTTATAGTGATAGTTTTATTGTAAATACTAGCATTAGCAGCATCAAAAATATTTGTGGTGATTGTCTGGCACCAGATGTCAACACCATTATCATAGGAAATGTTATTCCAGGGAGCGTTGGATAGCTGATCCTTGAATAAGTCCCAATCAGCGTTTGCATAGTCCCATATACGGCGTTTATAGGATTTACGCTTAGGTATGGAAGATGTTACAACCAGATATACTGGAGTGCGATCACTACAAAAGGGTGCAAGTATTCCACTGTGATTTACTACTCTAGCACTGTTGATAATAATTGGGTCAAGTAATGTGTTTGCAACAGGTCGAGTTGGTTCCGTTATTAACTGATAGAAGCCTAGTGTAAATATAATATCTTGTAAATGATGCTTGGATGTATTGAGCAGATCATCATTAAGATCCCCAAGTAGGACAAGGAATTTATTTGGATTTAAGTCACGAACATTCTCTATATTATCAGAAAGAGTTTGCCATTTATCGACATTCGTATTGGGTGGACGATAAATGGCACACATTAGCAATTCAGGCCGGTCGGGAATCTCTATCCATATGATTTCAATGCTAGGACATTCGTATTCAAAACGACAGGAGGTAGCAAAGTTTTTAGATATGTAGACTCATACTCCTCCCCACGCCTGCTGACGGTCCCTCGGATGCGGCTCCTGAAAGCCTGGCAGTTTAATGGTATTAGTGTTGATATTTGACGTGAGGTAACTTTCAGTAACAGCAATAATATAAAACTGGGACAGATTAGCTTCAATAAGATGGAATTTACCTTTAAGGTTACACACATTGAGGTGAGCGATAGAAATATCACTACCGTTGGTGGGCCCTGGATTAGTTTCTACATCACCGGCTTGGGGAAGGAGCGTGTAGATTATTAGCACGGCCGATACATTATTCTGATAGTTGATATGGAAGTGTGGTAGCTGGGCTGCATAAAGTCCTCGAAAGCTCCTAAATAGTTCACGAAAGGAAGGGGATGTGCCTCTGTAACCTGTGGATTTAGTAGAGTAGCAATGAAATAGCCCACTGGCCGCACGGTAACTAGTTATGTCAGTATCCATTGTCAATTAGATAAATCACAGAAGGCCATGTGCACGTGCGGTGGTATGGTACAGACACGCATGAACGGCAAACAGATAGAGCTCCAAAAGTAACAGTAAGAAGGTGGTAAGAATTAGAGACAGAAGAGAAAAAGGGAAGAACAGGAGACAGAAAAAATAAAGATAAACAAGACATTAATATGTTCGTGTGAGATAGCTTGGCGCTCGGGGAATTAAATAAGAACAGTTTGTAGCTAACATCCAGAATTCTGAGGTGGTATACTGTGAACTAAGGTGGATTTTTGTGTGGTGGCCTAACCTAGGCCCAGAATAATATAATTTCACGGAAACCATACAGGTAAGGTGTTGAACATTCTGGCAGGGCCCCGGTGCTGCCATAAGAAGCAACAGGTTCCAGTCAAATCAGTTCCAAAATATCCACCGTAGTATTTCTTACATTGCATACTGTATACCACATTTGGTCTTTTGGGGTCAGGGGGTTAAGAGCTGGGAGCATTTTGGGCTGTGTTTAAAGACATACATGAATATAATTCAGGAGAGGTTGAGTTTGAATCAGTGCGATTCCAAACCCTAACATTAACGTAGATAGCAGCAGCAGCTCCTAAATGAATACATAATAGTGAATGAATAGTGATTCCTTATGTGACATTGTAACAAATAATAACAGATTGTAGGTGACATTCAAAATTGTGAGTCGGTGTGCTGTAAACTAAGGTGGGTGTAGGTTCGCTAAGAACGGCGGTTGAAGACAAAAGGTTCCAACAGTATTCTTTATAGCAGTTTATAGCAATATTCCATGTCGCTGCTGGGTCACCCCACCCAAACCCATCCCACCCCATACATGTAAACTGGGAGTCACAAAATAGTGGGTGGGGATGGTTGTATAATGAATTTATTCATGTTTTAAGAGAAACAGATAAAAATTACGGAATATCACTCCCAGGGAGATACTTTTGTTTTCATTGTCAATGACAGCAAATTTTGCCTGTACGGGTGTGGTGGTGGTGGTGGGGTGTGGGTGGGGGTGGGGTGTGTGTGGGGTGGGGGTGGGTGTGGGGTGGGGTGGGGTGGGGTGAGGTGGGGTGGGGGTGGGTGGGGCTAAACAATGGACCAGCGTGCCCCAGCGTGGTTTTAATCAAGCGAAGAGAGATATGGATCATTCATTTTGCGTTCGTACTATTACACATTGGGGTTTACAAAAACTACCAATGACAGCAACATTTTCCTGTATGGGGGCCTAGGCAGTAGGCCCAAAGAGTCTCGAATGGCCCCCAAACCACGCTAATTGGTTTAATCAAGCGAAGAGAGACGTGGATAGAACTAATACAGATGGACTAGTCATACATAGTAGAATGGTGAAAAGACAATGACACAAACCTTTTTTGTACATCGACATTGGCCTACCCTGCCCCACCGAAATTGTGTTTAATCAAGCGAAGAGAGATATGGATGACTCTTTTTGTGTTAGACATATTACACATTTCGGTTTTACAAACATAACATTGCCAGCAAACCTTTCCTGTAGGGGGCCTGTGCGGGGGCTCAGACAGTAGCCACAAGGGGCCTTTAATGGCCCCAAAGAGCCCCTAATTGGTTTAATCAAGTGAAGAGAGACATGGATGAAACTAACTCAAATGGACTAGTCATACATAGTAGAATGTTGAAAGAACAATGGCAGAAACCGTTTCAGTGGGCCACCGTGCCCTACTCAAATGGTGTTTAATCAGGGGAAGAGATACATGAATCAATCTTTTATTGCACTAGAACAATTAGATATTCGGATTTACAAAAATATCATTGATAGCAACCTTTTGCTGTATTGCGGCCCAGACATTGGCCCCAAAGAGCCGCCTCGAATGGCCCCGAAGTGCCCCTAATTGGCTTAATCAAGAGAAGAGTGACATGAATATAATTTACTAAAATGGACAAGTCATACATAGTAGAATGCTGAAACAGCAATGACAAGAACTTTTTCTTGTACATGGACCCAGAGAGTGGCCCATTGCGCCCCCCCCCCCCCCACAAAAATGGTATTTAATCAGTCGAAGAGAGACATGGATGAATCTATTTGCACTAGAAGTATTACACATTCGGGTTTACTAAATTATCAATAACAGGAACCTTTTTCGGTATTGATTTCCAAATAGTGGCGCCATTGGGCCACCGAAAGCTCCAAATTTGTCCCTAAGTCATTTAATCAAGCGAAGATAGACATGGATGAAATTAACTCAGAATCTCTAGTCATACATAGTAAAATGCTAAAATACCAATGATAGCAACTGCTTCCTGTACATTCACCCGGACGATTTTGCACCGTAACCCGCCCGAATAGTGTTTAATCAAACGAATCGAGACATGGATGAATCTTTTTGTGTTAGACCTATTACACATTGGGGTTTGCAAATCTAACCTCGTTCGATTCATCATTAGTTACATGTCAATCAATGTGTGTGGAAGAGATTTTCCCACAAACCAATGGGACATATAAATCCCATCACCATAATTTAGTGGTTGCGACTTGCAAGTCTCTTGTCGGTTCAGGGGTGTGTGCTAGTCTCCACATCACGGAGACATGGACGTAATAGATGCCGTGTCCGCGTTTTCTCGCAAGATGGCAATCATGAACAGTTGATTTTCTTTACGGGGTCATTGGTGTTGTTGCCATTTGTCATTTTGATGAAAGACTAGTGCATGGCCAGCCTGGTATTGATTAGTTCCTTGAAACATTTGCTCCCACGTGACACATATTGTCTTGCTATACCAACAATTTGTGGCATAATGCCCTTTGAACTGTTTGAAGTCTTCCTTAAATGCACTCTTCTTCAGCAGGTCAATGCCTTTCCTCTGCTTCCGGCTGCTGCTCTGCTCCTGTTATCAGGAATGTGTTCATCCCATCATGCACTGCACCTATCTGCATTCTTTCAACAACTTCGACTGATGTCTTAGCATATTTATCCAACAGCAAATGAGATGAATCTCCGATAGCTGAGTATAATTTACTATGGCGAGGTGAAACTTGAAGAAGGACACGACTGCCATAACAAAACATGGCATTGATCAAGAAGTCATCTGAATTATCATGTGGTGTCGATTGCTTAAATTCTAGGAGCTTGTTAAGATTTTCTTTCTCTGTTTTAGTTGAGAGCATCATCAGTACCGGCATGTGGGAGAGATAGTGGAATCTCAGTAATCAGGAAACACAGTACTTCATCATGTAAATCCATCGTCACAAACACATTCAGCTACACATAGATCCTTCTCACTTTTGATGTCTTGCTCTGCATGTTTGTAGCAGCAAAGGTCTGAACTGTCACACGCCTGACCATCTTAAAAAATATGTTGTCATCTGCGACACAGTCCTTGTGAAGCTTCTCAGTTTTGGTCCTCACTGCAGTTTTCGCAGCAGGCATGTACTGTTTTCAGATTTACAGCATTTCCAGTTGCAATGTATGGCTTTGGTGACATTTCTGTCGACTGTTTGCTCCCACTCAAGATCAATTGGACTCTTGGAATATGACATTTTGGTCCTTTGTCCTCACACAATGCTGAAACTCACGATACACGAGATTGATAAAATACACATAAATTGCCCCGAATACTGTAGTCTCGTCGAGTTCACTCTCGAAGGTATGAAGGAAAAAATCCCCATAGACACTAAGCTCTTTTTGGAGTTCACCACTCGCAACAACTTCGCATTGTGCATTTGTGTCTTCTTTCGATACTGCTCTGATGGTGTCTAACACAGTATCATGCTTATCCGCGCAGACAGTGATTTGAAATTGGTCAACCAATCCTGTCTCGAGTGTTGTTGCCATATTTGGAAACTATCATGCCAATTAGGAGTGGTTGGTTGTAAAGATCTCTCGCATTGCATGTTATTGAGAGTGATGTGTGGGTCATAGTGGGTTGGATGCGTAGAAATGATAAGCAAATGCGCTGACGATATATTTAGATCAAGTAATTTGAGATCCATGATTACAACAGCATTTGCCCAATCTGTATATTCCTATTTCCTAGAAAATAAAACAGATACTTCTGCACGTCAGTATTACCATGCGGTATGCGCATGATAATTTCTGACTTCTCCATCCCAGTTCCAATTGCAGGGGAGCATTCAGGCGTGTACACCCCTCACATCTCTATGGAAGTATCCTTTTTGCAACAACAGATTAAAATTTACAACATGTAAGATTGTGTTTAACTAGGCATTCTAGGTGCGTGGATATGCTCGATTCAGTTGACACCGTGTGTGCCTTCAATCCTTTCCCATATATCTGTTATGCGATCCTATATAGTTACCCTCCATCGCAACTTGTGAGTCTTTCAAACATGCGCGCACTGTTAATAACCCAATGGCAGATCTAGAAGCATGCACATCCTCCTTCACCCAAGCACCCCGTCTGGTGGGCTCATACTCTTCCTAATGCATATACGTACGAGTTCAACTGATATTGCCTTCAGAAATGCAGGAGACACACTCTGATGGCATCTAAATTTCAGAGGTTTTAAAGATTATGACCTCTGTGTGATTTCTCCTCCAACACCTAGACAATTCAGTAAAACTTCAACTGATATTATCTCACATGCCTCCAGATATTTAGGAGACACACATTTGTGGCATCTAAATTCCAGGTTTTAAGAGTAGTACCCATGCCTTCTCCTCCAACTACCTAGACACATTCTATCCAAATACCGACACATATTCAAGTAATAGATGTATACGAACCGTTTTTAACTGCAATGAAATGTACGAGACGCAATCGGATTGCATCTAAGTTTCACACATTCTTCAGGAGGGTGGGTATTGGGGGTGGGGGGGGGCTGACATGGGTGGTATTCCTGAACAAGTCCTATCCACACAACCAGCGGGAAGGTCGCAACCGTATGGACCCACACTAGGTATGTTCCCATTTTGTTCACTACAACATTTCTGGATTCGCCATTGAGTTCAGCCAGATATGGTAGGTTTCCAATTAACAAAATGTTGCTGATGATGTAGTAGTAGTAGTAGTAGTAGTAGTAGTAGTAGTAGTAGTAGTAGTAGTAGTAGTCGTAGTAGTAGTAGTAGTAGTAGTAGTAGTAGTAGTAGTAATAATAGTAGTAGTAGTAGTAGTAGTAGTAGTAGTAGTAGTAGTAGTAGTAGTAGTAGTAGTAGTAGTAGTAGTAGTAGTAGTAGTAGTAATAGTAGTAGTAGTAGTAGTGTGGCTTTGAGAAAATTCCATTGTCAGCATTTCCTTGCTATTAAATTCAAACTCCAGTGTCACAATTTCAAGATAATTGCACAGAAAAGCTGTTGAATATTTCGAAAAATGTTTGACTGGGAGTTGTTGATGCCATAGGCAGCAACAGCTTATGGCAGCAACAACTCCCAGCCAAATTAGTTTCAAAAGACACAACCAGCACATTGCTTACATCATAAGGAATATGTTTTTTTGGTTTGTTGAGTGTTAAGGGTTAAAAAGTGAGACCGTGTGTGGCTGTGCTTATTTTCCTGCGCATTCACTTGCTATTAATGGTATTTTGTAAAGCCTAATATGCAATAGTTCTAATGCAAAAAGATTCGTCCATGTCTCTCTTCGCTTGATTAAACACCATTTTGGTGTGGCACGACGACCCACTGTCCGGGTTAATGTATTAGAAAGTTCTTCTCATCATTTGTTTCATCATTCTATTATGTATAAGTAGTCCATCTGAGTTAGTTTCAGCCATGTCTCTCTTCGCTTGTTTAACCCTTTAACCCTAGAATTTATTCACGAAAATCTCAATTTTCTCATAGAAAATGTCTTTTTACAGACCAAGAGAAGAAAATCTACCACTGGAATGACTGGCTCAGTCAGGGGTACCGGAAACAAATTTGAGGGGTGGGGGCGGGTTCCACAAAAATGGCACACCGGATGGCATTGCCTGGAGGAAAATATGAAATGGGTGTCCCACCGCCCCCCCCCCCCCCACTACCCCTCTCATAGAAGGGTGTTCGGGGATACCTACAGACATAACCACTACAAGAGAACACATTGAAAGGTGTGGGCTCTAAGAATCGATTTCCTGCATTCTGATTTTCGTATGATATTCTTATAAATGCTAGAGCAATGCTAAGCGAAAAACTTATGTATTCTTTGGTCAATTGAACCTATTCCCAATTCACATAGTGAGCGAGCGGGCAAACGGGTTGTTGCGTCAGATGCACACATTTAATGTGTGTGCATTCGTGCATGTGTCTGCACGGTGGACTTGCGTAGCTTGCCTTGACAAATACTTTTTTGGACCTTAGTTCCTAATTATATTTGCTAAATTGTGGCACAATTCCTTCCGCGTGATTCAGAGGAAAAGTAGTTTTTTGAAAACTAGGTTATCCAAAACAAATCTACCAATCATGTTGAACATGTGAACAAGGTTTGTTCAGCGCTTGCCTTGGATGAAGACTATGAAGATTCCTGAATTTCATGTCAAGCAGTTTCAGACGGTTTTTAAATGTAATTTTTAATATAGTGCAAAATCCAAGATTGCCACCAACAAAATCGACCAAGCAGCTTCCTGGAACCAACCCTGAATCTGACCCTATGGATCTCCCTGACCAGCAGTTCTTAATGAATCGCTTAAAGGATAAGATGGACAGATGCTAGATGAATAGACAGATGAGGTAGCAACACTGTTACGTCAAATTAGTAACAAAGTATTCAACAGCTAGTATGTATGGAATAAGTAATTTAAATTATGATTTCGCGGTCTCTTAATTAGCTATATTGGTGTACAGAGGTACATTTGGCATGGGCTATTCAAAGGACGCCTTCAATTGTCTAATTTTCGTGTGGACGGTGGCATCATCTTTTATGGTTAGAGCTCAAAAGGCTTGGCATTGCTAAACATGTGTATCATGACCGTACGGGTTGGTAGGGGTGGGCGGGGTGGGGTGGGGTGGGGTGAGGAGCTCATACTCATATAAAGAGTATAGTATTGAAAAAATCCAAGAGGATTATATTTATTTCTTAGAGATGTAGGAGATATAGGAGATTACTTCTAAGGGCATCTAATTTTTACATTCTTCTGAGGGAGGCCTCAGACCCCTCCCATTCTGTAGGTGTGGTGGTGGTGGTGGTGGTGGGGGGGGGGAGACAACAAATCTTAGACCCCTCCCTCAAATACCCCCACCGCACTTCTACCATGTGTATACAAATTATTTCTACCTAATACCCCTTGTTATAGTGTTTCCACATTGCTGCACCCAGCCGCCCGTCATTATACATATATTATATTCTACCCACTAAGCAAGGCATTAACGGAGCATGGACCAGTATCACTTCAAAATTCAAATAGCCTATGACTATGTATCTTACCTTATTTGCAAATATTCTATACATGAAACTTTTACAGATAAAAAAGAGTCAATATGTCACATGTAAATGCCACAACATAAATCGTGTTTGCATTGATGATTTGAATCTACGCTAAGGCCACTCAGTTATGACTTATCATCAGTAATATAATACGATTTCTATGGCTAACATCACTCTGCACGACGCAGCAATAGATATATCTAGACGCACTCCCATATTACCTTATGAACTTGTGTTAATGCCAATACCACCGAACATTAACACAATTGCTCAGTCTGCTCTGAATATTCTAAAAATCTTTTTTAAAGTTCTAATGTAAAGTTTACTTGTTTTTTGCATAAAAATTGGCAAAGGGCACACCTGCCCCCGCTGCCCCCCTCCTGCTCAAAGGGCAACAGGCAGCTGGCCCGTGCTTCCGGCACCCCTGGGCTCGGTTATCGAGCCAGTCATTCCAGTAGTAAACTTTAAAAAATAGTCGTCTTTTGGTCTGCAAATGGACATTTCTCAAGACCAATGCAGAAGCCGTTTTTGGCTGATATGAGTGTTAAAGGGTTAAACAAATTAGGTGCTCTTTGGGCCATTCGAGGGCTTTTCGGGCTACTGTGTGCCACCCCCCCCCATCCCCCACCCCACTCACCCAACCACGTATAGGGAAAGGTTGCTGTCAACGCCAAGAAATGAAATAACAAAACATTTTTCGTAGCGTAGCCATCAATACACTAGGCTAAAGAAAGGAGCATAAAAGACAAGAATGTAAACGCGTAAATAGAGTCTGGTTTAATAACGAGTGTAGAGAAGCTAGACGTGCTTACTGTCAAGCTAGAAAAGATTGTCAAAAAATAACAATATCCAAAGAAGAGGAATATTAATAACTGCCAGTAGGAACTATAAAGCAATTATGAACAAATAGATACTTCAACATAAGTACAGAATGAGAAAAGAAATAAGAAGTTTAAGTACTAAGGACCCAAAAGCATACTGGAAATTAATCAAAGACACTGACAAGCAACAAGAATAGCCAGTTGAGCTATCCGAAATGTATGAATTTTTCGAAAATGAACGAGAAGACGTCCCAGATACTATAGGATTACATGAAAATAACGTGCATATACCAGAGAACGACATATTAAACGCAGAAATTAGCTTAAATGAAATTAACATTAACATTTCTTGGTATTTCCTTTGAAGTGCTTTTGTCTCTTTCACAAAACTTGATCTTTTAAGTCTTCCTGATGACAACTGTGCTTGCCTGATCTTCATCGGGTGGTTGTTGAATGATTTGAACTTTGCAGCTTGGATCAGTGTTTTGCATTCCCTTCCTTTGCTAAGTGGGGGGATGTCTGCTGTCTGCTCCATTTTTTCTATTGGTGTTGATCTCATTCCACCAGTGATGATGCGCAGTGCCTGGTTTTGTACTCTGTCGAGGTTCTGTTGATGAGATTTAGCTGCTGTCATCCATGAGCTGGATCCATACTCAAGGTGTGGTCGTACGGCACCTAGGTAGATGGTCTTGAGGATCCTTTCATTGGCACCCCACTTTGTTCCTGCCAGCTTCCTCATGACGTATAGCTTTCTTCTGGCCTTTGCCTCTGCGTTCTGGATGTGTTCCTTCCATGTTAATCTTCTGTCATAGGTGACTCCCAGTTATGTCTGCTGGTCCTCGTACTCGAGTGCAGTACCGCCCAGTGTCAGATTGCCAACCTTGGTTTTGGTGGACAGTGAGAATAGCATGGCTGATGATTTTTCTTTGTTGATGATAATACACCAGCGATTGGCCCAAGCTGTAATTCTATCCAAGGCGAGCTGCATTCTGTATGTGGTAGTCGTTGTGTACTCCTCGGTGCACCAGAGTACGAGGTCATCTGCATAGAGCGCTGCTTGGATCCCATTGGGAAGCTCTGCTACAATGTCATTAATGAGGAGAATGAACAGAGTTGGTGATAATACTCCGCCTTGTGGTACCCCTTGTCTCAGCAATACATTCTGTCCAGATTGTCCATCCACCAGCACCCTAGCTCTGCGATTGTGTAGGTATGACTTGGTCCATCGGAACATGTTGCCACCGATGCCTGTGCGCCGGAGCTTGACGAGGAGGCCATCCTTCCACACCTTGTCAAATGCCTTCTGCAGATCGATAAAGGCAGCTAGCATCACCTTCTTGGCTTGAAAAGTGTCCTCTATGACCTGGGCAAGATGTGTTGTTTGATCTTCTGTGCTCCTGTATCTTCTGAAGCCAGCCTGCTCTGAAACTATAATGTTCTCCGACTCCAGGTACCACTGCAACCGCTGGTTGATGATGCGCCCATGGTCTTGCATATGCAGAATGTAAGACTGATAGGATGGTAGCTCAGCACTTTCGTCTTGTTCTTCCCTTTTTCAGAATAGGAGTCATTCTGGCTTCCTTCCAGCACTGAGGAACCTCTCCATTGGTCCAACTGAGAT
Organism: Chaetoderma sp. LZ-2023a; assembly: GCA_034401795.1. Lineage (NCBI taxonomy): Eukaryota > Metazoa > Mollusca > Caudofoveata > Chaetodermatida > Chaetodermatidae > Chaetoderma > Chaetoderma sp. LZ-2023a. Next base: position 46,373,462 of record CM067367.1, read on the forward strand.
TAAAGATGTCTAGCAACTTGCGGAGAGATGCATTACCAAGGTGTTGGATCATTTCATTCGTAATGCCATCTGGCCCGGGAGATTTCTTCTTCTTCAATTGGCGGATAGCCTTCTGCAGTTCTGCTAAACTAATGTCAACTTTCATTGCATCGTGAGTGTTGGTGTCTGTTCTTTCCTTTTGCTCTTTTCTAACCTCTTTTTGACGCATTCGTGGTATAGAAATGTTGCTTCCTTTTGCATATGCCTTCGCAAAGGCATCTCCAGCTTTCTTTCCTGACAGTATTTGTCCATCTTCTTCAAGAGTAATCTTCTGTCCCCTGACACCCTCATCATTCGGTGCTTTAGTCAGTCTCCATAGCTTTGTGGTCTCTCTCTCTCTAAATTAAACCCTGCCGTCTTTTCCCTCCAGCTTCTTCTTTTGGCCTCCAGCTTGGTCTTTAGATACCTGGCTTTAGTTTGTTGTAGCGTGAATTGGTTTTCATGACAGGGATTACCCTCTGCATCTTCTCTGGCCTTGTCTGGTTTATCATGTGCTGCTTGCAGTTCTGTTGTCCAGTAGGGGCGGTAATCTTTCCTGAACCCTCGAGGAATCGCTTCGTTGGCAGCCTTGAGGATACTTGAATTAAATTCCTTGACCGCATTGTTGATGTTTCTCCCTTCTACTGCTATATTTTGGGTAAGCTCATTGGAACGAATGCCGAACAGACTCCAATTTGCCTTTTTGTAGTTCCACCTTGGATGTTGAGGTGAACTTGTCGAAATACTTCCAGAAAGAGAGAGGAGGACTGGGCGTTGGTCGCTTCCTCATAACTGCGATCCGACCACTCTACTGAGGTTTCTGTGAATGTCTTCTGTACAAAATGCCAAGTTCGGCGTTGTTGTCGAGTGCCACCGGCGCGAGTAGAAGGTAGGCTGATCTGTCGGATCGTTGACAAGTAAAAGGTGCTTTTCATCTTGCCATGCTTCAATGTCTTCTCCTCGTTTATCAAGTGTTCTGTATCCCCAGCTCTGAGACTGGCTATTAAAGTCTCCCGCAATGAGGAAGTGGCAGTCCGGGACCTGGATTGTGTCAAGTGAGAGATTCTTGTCATTAGGGCAGTAATAATTGACAATATCAATCACAGAGTTGCTGGTTGTTACCTTGATCTTGATATATTCTGCCTCTTCCATAAAGGCTTTGATCTGGCTGGCGTTCACGCTGTTTCGGACCAAGGTGATCACCCCGCCTTTCTTTCTTCCTCTTCGATCACACCGGAAGATCTGGTAACCTCTGATCTTAAATGGTTTTCCTTCTTGCAGGTGTGTCTCTTGGATGCAGCAGATAACAATGTTGTTTTCGTACAGGAACTGTTCGAGCTCTGATTTCTTGTTGGTAACCTCTTCTGCGTTCCAGTGCATGATGTTGATACTGGGGTTCTCTTTGGGTTTAGTCTTCTCTTTCGGTTGGCCAGTAGCTCTCCATCCTCGTCCCCTGGCTCCACACGACGAGTTGATGGGACCTCCAGTAGCTGAGGGTGGGCTCCTTCGAGGCGTGGAGCCCGGCGCTGCACCTGCCTGGCGGATCCTCACAGGGCGAGCACCATTTCGATTGATTCGATCTCCAAGTGTCATTCATTAGCGTTGTGCATAATGCTCTGGTTAGCCCCTCCAAATGTCTGGATTGACACGTTGAGGCCGAGCATATAGTCTTAAACAGTGGAGATAATTATATTTGGCACCACAATGCGATATTTAAGGCAGCAACCTTTTGCCATCAACGAAAAAGAGATCGAAGCGTGCATTGATTATATATACTTAGGCATTAAATTTAGCTATAATGGACGACTAATTAAAGCACAGATTCATATAGCAGAACAGGCCTGCAAAGCCTCTTATATGTGCTCCTTCCCCGCTCACAAAATCTCGACCTGCCTAGTGATTGCACGTTAAAGCTATTACATCAAACAGTTGAGCCAATCTTGTTATATGGCTGTGATGTTTTAGTAAACAGCGAAATGCGAACAGTATGAAAAAATAAAACTTGAGTTCCTGAGACATATACTTAAAGGAAGAAAAAACACACCTAAATATATGATTTATGGAGAACTAGGAGAAATACCTATACGCTTGCAGATTGAACAAGGCATGCTGAACTACTGGCTCAGACTAATATCCGGGAAGCAGACAAAACTAGCAGCCAAAATGTACTCATTCTTACTTGCTGATTACACCCAGAACGGCACACATTACAAATGGTTAAGACATACAGAAAATATACTAAATGAAATAGGTCTTACTTATGTATGGATAACGCAAACTATAGATGTCGTGCCAAACTCGCGATACATAAAACAAATACTGATGGACCAATATCAACAGAAATGGCAGCAACAACTCACAGGATCTTGGAAGGGAAAGATATATAATGTGTTTAAAACAAATATAGAAATGGAAAAATACATACTATCACTAACAGATAAAAATAGATTTACATTTACCCGATTTCGGACAGGCAATCACTATCTGCCAATTGAAAAGGGAAGGTGGGGGGGGGGGCTAGAAACCAGAGAATATGTAACCTTTGCCAACGAGGTGACATAGGTGACGAGTACCACTATCCTTTTATTTGCGATCATTTTAGTGCTGAACGATTAGAAGGCCTACCATATTACTGTTGCACGCGGCCAAACTTTCATAAATTCTACCAACTTTTTACAACGAGAAAATTAAAACTATTAATAAAACTGTGTAAATTCATTCGCATAATTGTAAACACATTCTGGTATGGAAAGACTTCAAGAGCTCATCATCCTTATAACTGCCTCAAATATAACAACTTCATATTATCTAGCTTACCCCATTCAATAGACGACGACGACGATAATAATAATAATAATAATAATAATAATAATAATAATTACTATCACTCCGTGTAACCGTCATTGACCATGTAAATATATGTATTATTGTTCCACATATGCCACATTTTGGCTTGGGTGTAAATAAAGCGAGTAAGGTAGTTGTGTAAGCCCGAATCTGTAATAGTTCTAGCGCAAAAAGATTCATCCACGTTTCTCTTCGCTTGATTAAACACCATTTGGGTGGGCCTGGGTTAGACGCTGTCTGGGTCAATGTACGGGAAAAAGTTACTGTTATTGCCGTTTCAGCATTCTATTATTTATGACTAGTCCACCTGAGTTAGTTTCATCCATGTCTCTCTTCGCTTTTGTGTTACTTGATGCCATTTGGGGCTGCCGTTTGTGTCCCGTACAGAAATAGGTTCCTGTCATTGGTATTTTTGTAAACCCAAATGTGGAATAGTACGAACGCATCCATGTCTCGCTTCGCTTGATGACTACCATTTGGGCGGGACACGGTGGGCCACTGTTTAGCCCCCCACCCCCCGTACAGACAAAAGTTGCTGTCATTGTTATTGTAAACATAAGTATCTCCCTGGGAGTGATATCCAGCTATTTTGGCCCATGTTTCTTAAATTTTCCCCCCCGCCCCCCCCCCCCCCCCTCCCTATTTTGTGACCCTTGGCTACATGTACAGTGGGTGACCCAGCAGCAACATGGAATATTGAATCTTGGGCATATACTAACATAAGCAGACCATCAGAACTTTTGACTCTCTACATGTGGTTAAATTCTCTGGATGATGGCGGCGGTGGAGAGGGTGGTTGGGGTGGTGCTCATCATAGGTGTAGTAACAGGGGTGGGGTGGCAAGGGGGTATCGCCCAGATTTTCCCTCTCCCATAGTGTACGATTGGCAGATCCATAGCGTATCCACGTTTTGGCTCACCAATAGTTTACCACCACTCCCCACCCCACCACCAAGTCAAAATACGTTCCTACACCTCTGCTCATTATGGCTGTATTACCACACACATATTAAAAGGCATACATTTAGTTTCACGGAAACCTGATACGGTGTGAATTTTCCAATATCACTTTTTCACATTTTAACTATCATTGCGGTCGCGGTTAGGTTTTAACTCTAAAAACAACATATCGGATACTACAAGTTCCTGTCGATGCAAGGAATATTCTGTTTAATATTTTGAAAGTAATTTGACTGAAAGGTGTTGCTGCCAGGGAAACAACAGCTTCCAGTCAAATTACTTTCAAAATAGTCAAAATCTTCTCTCGCATGCATACCTTGAAATACAGATTCAGATACTGCAAGGATCAGTTATCTGATAAAATGTCAACCTATCTCATATGTTAGGCTTCTACATAATTACGTTTCGCAGAACTACATGGAACGGTTATTACGACAATGGCATCATGTGCGTCTTAAACTTCCTGGTTGTTATCTGGTAAATAAATTGCTTCGTGATCGATCCGGGTTTTGAGAGTTTAGATCAATACAATTTATAGGCCTATAAATATAGACCCACTAAAGTTGTCTGTAAATTATTGACATTTAAACACGTTTGACGTTTGTCTACAACACGATTCCTGCTTAAAAGATGGTGTTCAGTCAATATTGGCTCCCAAATAGATAGCCTACACTAGTGGATTGGCTACGGTATTTCCTTATTGATTTCATGATAAGCTTGTTTAGACCTAATCCTTTGAACTTCAATACAAATATAAATATTGTAAATCCAAGGAAACCGTACAGGTGGGATGCTGACCCTTTTGAAGGCAGCAACAGCTTCCCGTCAAATTATCTTTCAAATATTCAACATAACTAATATATTTTCCGGTCGTAATTTTGTTGCGTTTGGGCTGGAGCAGATTCAGATTCAGGCTGGAGCCTTGAAAGGATTAGACATCAATCAGTTGTTTAATTCCTTGTTTATTTGCACAATATGACCTACATCTCATATGTTCGCTCTAATAATGGGGACAAAAATAGGACAAAAATAAAGGGATTTCCCCTTACTCTTTGCGATTTGTGCGATAATGTAACGCATCGCTGGGGCTCAGTGAGTGACACGTATACTTCCCTTTATAAATACACCACCCCTGCCTTTGGGGGCCGTGACATAGTGGTCTTTTAAAAATGGATGGTCAGAAGGATAACTGTCTTAATGGACCACTATATTTTGGCAGGTAGCTTATGTATAAAGCATTACATTCATTAACTCGTACACCGACACATTCCTCATGGCTCATTTTCAACGCTACCAATACAGGATAACTGTTGAATATTTTGAAATTAATTTGACTGGAAGCCTTTGCTGCCTAAGGGAGCAACAGCTTCCAGTCAAATTAATTTCAAAATATTTAGCAGAATAAGTTTTACAACGTAAAGAATATGCGTTTTTAGGGATTTGTCGGTGAAAGAGTTAAAACGTGTCAATAGCGGACAGTATATGGGCCATCAAGATAAGTGTGCGTTCAAAACAGGTGGTCTCTTAATACAACGTATTGACTATGATAACTCCATTTTGGAGCCGATTGATTGTGGTTGGTTCAGGTTGTAGATTTACCTTCTGCTGTGGTCCTGGGAAATGCCCATTTGCAGACCAAGAGAAGACTATTTTAACAAATTTACGACTGGAATAACTGACCGAGCCCGTCATGCCGGTGCTAAATTAAAAAACAACTCTTGGACTATAATGGACAGTTTTTTATGAGAAAATTCAATTTTTCCTGAACAAATTTGATCGTTAAATGGGTTAATTAAGTTCCTTGAGAAATATATCTGAAGGAGGGTGATTGTGATGCGACGACATGGCTATGCTAATTACTTAAGGTATTAAATTCAGAGATAAAATCGTATTTATAATAACCCCCTATAGGCACGTTATATTGCATTTATTGCCGAAGGTGTGTTCACTTATAGCCGGCATGCACACAAAGCCACATGTATACATTTATAGAGGATCCCAAACAAGGTACAGTTAATATGAAAATTATCACCCGTGGATAAGGTGGGATCCGATATGTCACTGAAGAATCTCTGACGTCACTATCATCTAATATGCCACTTGTTAGCTGACGTCACAATCAAAATGAAGCAGGTCCGTCACGAAAGTAGCAATGGTCCGTCACGAAAGTGTATAAATTGTATATCTTTGGTGAGTTTGCAATTGAATAATAAATAACAGCAGCCCGCAGTCAAATTGGGTTCAAAATATTCAACAGCGTACCAGTATATTTGCCTTGAATTTAAGTTTTTGGGAACTCTTTCAAAGTGTTGAAATTTATTCCAATACACAGAAGTAGCAGCAATGCTGCGCGATAAGTGCGCTTTTTGTGTGACTCTCACAAGTCACGTGATTTCAAGTGGTGTGTTCTGCTGGACGTGTTTTACAAGAATGCCATCAGAACCGACTCTTCTTGACACTCCATATATGGGCAATTAAGAATAGTCTGTTCTGGTGGCATTCTTGTAAAACACGTCCAGCAGAACACACCACTTTTTGACACTTCATATATGGGCAATTAAGCACGACCCCCTTGAAATCACATGACTTGTGGGGGCCAATAAAAAACCGTGTCTATCTCCCCCTACGGATAATGGACCTTTCCATTTATAGCAATGCTCCGACCATCTCTAGCTAAGCTGTCTTGCGGACTTACACAGTATGTATGATTACAGTATTCTGCGGCTGTAGCAGTAGAAGCATCCTACAGCTGCAATCAGTCCTTCTTCGCTTTTGCCCACTGCGTCATGTTCTCAACCAAACTCCTCCAAAGCTCCATTCTTGATTTGAGTGTACCGAGTCATGCATTTTTGAGATCATCTCGTAGCAGGCGTAGCAGATTTATGCAATTACGTCCTCTCCTGGCTTTGTATTTGCTGGCTCCCAGTAGGGCGAATTCCAAGGCTCTCTGTGCTGGTGTGTTTTTTGGCATCCTTAGCCTATGGCCATGCACGGGCCATCTTTGCTGGGCGACTTTTACAGACAGCGGTAATGATATTTACAAATCTTGCACAGTGCATCATTGAAAATTATGCTTTCTGGCCTTTGGTATCCAATGATGGTGCGTAGGTGTTTGTGCTGGCAGATATTGGGTTTGCCAAGAGCTGCCTTCGGAGCTGCCGAGCTGTTACAATTATACAGTGTCAATGATACGCAGGTTCTATTGTATATACGTAGTCTTTTTGTCAAGGGCATCCTTGATCTACGAATCCATAGCTTCCAGAAGGACTGGAAAGATATGTTCCCAACGACGCAGCGTTCAGGAGTAGTGACGCAGTGATGCAACAGTACTGCAAAGCTGTGAGTCCATGCTTTTACTTTTCCTCCATGGTTCGCCGCCACGAAGTGGATCGTCATTTTCTTTAGTTTCACGCTTTGTAGATAGGTATATGTGGGTGAATTCTGTTTTGGATTAATTCATAAAGGGATTCTCAATTTTTAGTTTGCTAGCAGCTATTGGGAGAAGTTCATCAAGGGGTTCTTTTACTGGTCTATGAAGTCCACATCGTCGGCATATTCCATCTCTAGCGGTATAACCAGTATGGACACCGGGGGCTTGGTGGGGGGGGGGGGCGGTTTGTCTTGTAGAATTCTCCCGACCAGATTTCAATGCAGCAGCAAGGTAACAGGTGAAAAGCACAGAGGAGAGACCATCTCCCTATGGGGAGCCGATTGTTGTCTCAAAATCTACAGACTTCACTGACTTGACTCGTGCTTGGTGTCTCCAAGTAGTGGTCTCACCAGTTGTAGCTCATCATCATTGCAATTGGCCTGGCGTAGTATATCTCGGATCTTTGAGCGTTTAATTGTGTCGAAGGCTCGTGACATGTCAATGCGCATTTTGTTGAAATTCCAGTGTTTGGACATGACTACCGACACAAGCATGCGTTGAGCACATACAATCTCTGCGCAGCTGCCTCTATGTTTGAAGCCACTTTGACGTGATCAGGTGAAGTCATTGATCTTGTCTTGGATGTGGCATAGAGTAACACTGGATAGGATCTTCCGAATGTTGTTCAGGAGCACACGGGCCTCAGAGTGGCTGCAGGTGAGGTGGGTGAGGTGTGGGGTTTGGGGGGGAGGCAGGTGGCTTCTTGGGCTTGGGTAGCGCAATAAGGGTACCTTGGCCTACATCATCGATGGGAAGGTGGTGGATAAAAGTTGAATTGATTAGGTGCATGGTCGGTTTTGAGATAATGTCACTTACATATTTGAATAGTTCATTGCTTATGCTATCAGGTCCAGATGCACGTCCATTTGCAGGACTTTAAGTACCTTCTCAACTTCTGCTGTTTTAATTAGTTTTTGTAATGGCCTGGAGTCTCATGAGAACGGGTGCAAGGGCTCATCATCGTGGTCAGTGAACTGTTCCTTGAACCATTCTAGAATTGCCTCGGCTTTTCCCTGGTCAGTCCCGATAAAGTGTCCTTCAGATTTATGTACAGTGAGTGGTCAGTAACTCCCAGGGCTCGGGCTGGCAGAAATATTCTGCGACAGTCACCCGCAGCAGTGATTTCATCTAGTTGAATAGCAAGATACTTTAAGCGTTCGCTAATATGACGCAGAATGTTATTGCGTCCCCAGTGCAGTTTGGTGCAGTCTTCACTTTGACCATTTTGATAGATGCGCTGCTGAGCGGTTTACTACTACATTGTCGTCAATATGCCTAGTTCGGTTGTTTTTGAGAACTTGTATACGGTAGTGCTGGTAGCTGATGATTCCAAAAATTTCAATATTTTGGTTAGGGTTTCGTTAGAGCTGACGCCGATGTTAGCTATCTGCTCCCTGATGGCCTTTTTGTCTGACATGTGAGTGTCAGCGTTGCTGATGACCGTGGGTAGATTGTATGGGACTCTACCATCCTGTCTGGTATGGGGTTTATGTATTAGGTGGCGATAGTTAATCTGCAGGAGTGTAATGATTGGCTTATGGTCAGAATTGAGGTCTGTGCCTCGATAGGAACAAGCATTCGGAAGTAGGGATTTTGCTTCTGTTTTGCATGATATGAAGTATATTTGCATGGTTGAAGACTACTGTTGCAGCCTTAGAGCCGTTGGGGGGGGGGGTGGGGGGTGGGTTGTGATCAGCAATGCGTCCTCTCCATGTTGTCCGGTGATGGCATGGGTATTTCAAAGCCATGTTTCTGGCAAATAGGCCATTGAAGCTAAGGAATGTCATCAGTGCATCTCCATTGCCCTTGCATATACGCTATCCATACGATCCCAGGCCTAAGCCAAGTCCTGAATTTTTGTCCGCATTGCAGATTTTATCCAGCTTTGAGTTGAAATCGTAAGACATGAACAGATGCCATCTTGCTGGGATCGTAATGGCGGGGCGCAGTTCTGCATAGAAGGACACTAATATTGTTGGATTCTATCTGGCTTTTTCGGTAGTTGGGCCATATGCGTTGACTATGCGACACTTAGTGGTGGTGAATTTTCACGCTGGTATGAATGCAACGCGATCACTGGCGTATCCAAAACTAATGACATGGTCAAAGACCCTTGGTCCGATTACGAAGCCTAAACCCCGGTATCTGGACTGTTTTAGTTCTATGAGCACTAGCTTATGGCCTGTCTGTAGTTGCTGCTCTGAGTGTTTAGCTAGTTTAGTCTCTTGAATGCATGTAATATCGATGTTTTAGTGTTCACAGTCTGCACCTAAGGTTTGCCTCTCTGATGCTGCACTCAGACCACGTACATTCCACCTAACTATGGTAAGCTCCTGGGAACATCGCGTCGTCCGAAGATGTCGAGCACAGTTTGTTGTTTGAAGAAGGTTAGACATAATCAGAGTTGCCGCTGTATGCGGATGTCAGCCCACAATCCTTGATGACTTAGTTTCCCAACACAGTTGGTACTTACGGATGAGACCGGCGTGGAAGTGTCATCTAACCCCCCCCCCCCCACACCACATACCACCGGCAGTGAGAGTGTTGATTCAAAAGTGGAAAATGAACTAATATACCTATACAATCGCGTCATTCATTTATCTCAAGATCAAAACTTGATGTCAAAATCGGCACCGTCAGAGGAATCAGACAAAGGACTGCACAAAATTTACTTCGTAGTAAATTAAAAAAAATTCGAACCAAATTTTCATAAATTCTGCCGATTGTTTTGTAATTAATTTGACTTAAAGCTGTTGCCCCAGCGCAGTCAAATGATTTGCAAAATATTCAGCTTTTCCAATGCTGGAAAATAGGGTAATGTTAAAATTAAATTGACGCCTTTTTACTGGCTTGAAAATTTGAGCATACGCACCGGTTTCTTAAGAGCATTATCCAATGGGAACGAGTGAACAATGGATTCCAATTGACTTCATTATACTGGACAGGGTTGTTCCTCATGTTCAGCCAATCAGAGGCCTGATTGGCATAGCCCGTCCTATTGAGCGTCTTGCGGTCTTCTCATAGGCCTACTTAGTTGAGGTAATCTAAACCTAATTTACGAAAATTGCGTATTCTGTTATTTTTTATAGAAATCTGGCGTTTTTAGCAATTTATTTATTTATTTATTTATTTATTTATTTATTTATTATTATTATTATTATTATTATTATTATTATTATTATTATTATTATTATAATTATTAGTATTATTATTATTATTAATTTTAGGAAAGCTATGCTCTCTCTATTCTCTGACTCCCTCTCTCTCTCTCTCTCTCTCTCTCTCTCTCTCCCTCCTCCCTCCCTCCCTCCTCTCTCTCTCTCCCTCCTCCCTCCCCCCCCTCCCTCCCTCACCCACCCACCCTCCCTCTCCCCTCACTCAGGGGCGCCTGAAGCACGGGGCAGCTGGGGCAGCTGTGCCCTTTCCCCAATTCTATGATTTAAAAAAATTAAACTTTAGTTTAGAACTTCAAAAAATTATTTTAAAAATATCCAGAGCAGACTGAGCAGTTGTATTAAAGTTAGGTTGCATCCTGGTTTGGTATTCAGGCTCGGTGACGTAATATGGGGTAGGCTGGAGAGATCATTGTTCTTACATAAAATAAAATACAAACGCCTTTCTCTCCCCGAAGGTCTAGACGTGTAGGCTAATGTCCTGCCGTTATTCCCCCACCCTGTCTATCACTTTGTACTCAGAAGTCTAATATCGACGTGGAATTACTATATGTATCCAGGTTTTCACATTAAACTCACAAGTTTAATGATAAATCTCTGTGGGGTCCGGGTTTCCATTTTCAATTTACCACGCTATAAGTCGCTATTTATGTAGTGGTAGTGACATGTGACATATTCACTAATTTATTATTGATGTATTTTGTATTCATTCTTGTGATACTTGCCAATTTCAAATCTGAACACGTTCCGCGCATTTTTACAAGTAAAGGTAAAATAGGAATTTGACATAATAGCGTCCCACTCTTCGTTACTGCCTTAGTGGGTAGAATAAACCACATACGCGGCGATGGGGGCTGGGCGCAGCCAGGTACCTTGTTGCACTACAACAAGGGATATTCCCGGCGACTCTCATGGAATACTTGTATTGGCAACACCGTATGCTGTATCTAAAGGTAGAAAGAATTTGTATGCACATGGCCCTATTGCGGGCTCAATATCGCTGGGTGTGGGGTGGGGGTGAGTGGGGGGGGGGGGCAGTTGTGACATCGGTCTAAGATTTGTTGTCTCCACTCCTACAGAATGGGGGTGGGTGGGTGGCTCCTTCGGAAGAATGTGAATATTAGATGCGTCTAGAAGCCATCTCCTGAATTCTGAGTAATACATATCATCTTCTTGGACTTTTGAATGCTGTACATTTTGTATGACTATTAGCACCCCACCCCACCCACCTTACCAACTCGTATGGTCGTGATGCACATATCAAGTTTTTTTAGTTCTAGCCATACGCGATGATGCCACCGCGCGCACACGCACGCACGCACGCACGCACGCACGCACGCACGCACGCACGCACGCACGCACGCACGCACGCACGCACGCACGCACGCACGCACGCACGCACGCACGCACGCACACACACACAATGACCCGTTCGCCCGCTCACTCACGCCCACGACACCCGACTCCCAAGCTCCAATAACGTCCCCCTCTCTCACTTGCTCGCTCATTTACTTTGACACACACACACACACTCAGTCGCACGTACCAGGTATGTACGCACACACGCAGGCATGCAGGCAGGCACGCACACGCGCACACACACACACACACACACACACACACACACACACACACACACACACACACCACACACACACACACACACACACACACACACACACACACACACACACACACACACACACACACACATACACACACACACACACACACACACACACACACACACACACACACACACACACACACACACTGACCCGTTCGCCCGCTCACTCACGCCCACGATACCCGACTCCCAAGCTCCAATAACGTCCCCCTCTCTCACTTGCTCGCTCATTTACTTTGACACACACACACACACACACGCAATCGCACGTACCACGTATGTACGCACACACGCAGGCATGCAGGCAGGCACGCACACGCGCGCGCGCGCACACACGCACGCACGCACGCACGCACGCACGCACGCACGCACGCACGCACGCACGCACGCACGCACGCACGCACGCACGCACACACGCACAGATGGCGAAACATCGCTTAGTCACAGTTTCCAATTGACTAGAAGCAGGCATCGGAGAATCATTGCCCACTATAATGTGAATTGGGAATAGGTACAAGGGACCAAAGAATACATAAGTTCACTCAACATTTCTCTAACATTTATATATGGATCATAGGAAACTCAGAATGCCGGAAGACGAGTCGTAGACCCTGCGCCTTTCAATGCTTTTTTCTTTTGGCGCTTGAGTATTTGGGTTGGTATCCCCAAACACCCTTCCATGAGATAGGGAAAACACTATTTTAGATATGTTTGCCCTTTTTGTGGAACCTGGCCCCGCCCCTCAAATTTGCTTCCGGCGCCCCTGGGCCTAGGAAAGAAATGGTTAAGGGTGTAAAAGGAATTTCCTTCCTGAGATCAGAGATGCCTGCCGATGTCGCCAATGTTCCCCCGATGCTGTTGCCATTGTTACCGATGCACCGATCTAGGCAGCAGGAGTCCAACAGACTAAAGATATGTTAGTACAACGGCCTTTTTAAGGGCCAATGTAAGTGAGATCTACTGCAAGGCAACGCATATATTGGCGCAAAGACCCTTTTCAGGGCCAACCATACTGTTCAAAAGAGAAATCTTTATGTGAATTTTAAGTACACTAAATGAAGATTTTTTTCTGTTTTATAACACATGAACTAAAGATGCACCACGGATTCTTTTGTTGTTGATTATATATAATTATCAACTTGCAGAACTGAGTTGTGCTGACGAGGCCTAATAAGACCGAAATATGCCACTAATTGTTTTCTATTAGAATGTTGACTGACTACTTGTCTGTGGAGTCATCATCATCATCAATTATCATAAGTTATCATCATCATAATCATCATCATCATCATCATAGAATTATTTAGAAAATATTCATGGCTCTTTCATGCCGGCAATCCAGACTATAAAAACGCCAATTACAAACACAGATAAGACACGTAGCCGGTGATAATGGGTGTGGGGTTGATAGTGGTTATGGTGGTGGTGGCCAGCAGTGGTGCCAGCGGCGGTGGTACTAGTAGTAGTAGTAGTAGTAGTAGTAGTAGTAGTAGTAGTAGTAGTAGTAGTAGTAGTAGTAGTAGTAGTAGTAGTAGTAGTAGTAGTAATCCACCTGATTGAATAAAATCACTGCCTTCGGACATGTATACGCATACGCATATGTACAAATGGAATCACTCATTCGGATACGGATACGCATACGGATACGGATACGCATACGTATGCACGTTAATGGAATCCTAGCTTTAGGCTCTGCCTTTGATGGACTGCCCAATTGTGATGTATGTATATTATATATTCCGGGCCGTACGGTGTGATTCTGAAGGGGGTGGGGTGGGGGTTGTCTTGGGCCAAGTTCCCCATGTGAAAGTGAAATGGTGCATTCTCCCGCAATCAGGCATAAAAACCAACAAAATAGATGATATCAACATATAGTCATATATTTATATCAAATATAGGCAAATTCAATATATAGAAATTTAAAAGAAAATGAAAAAGTTCAGCCCCTCTCCTACCAAGCTAGGAGTTGGATGAACACATGACTAACGCTACGTACTCGCCCTCTCCCTCCTCAGAGCTGGTCTACAAGGTCTGGGAAGTTGAATCTGAAGACTTTCTCGTCTGTGCTGTCCAAGGGGAAGGATGGAAAAGTTGTTCCTCCGACCGTTTCCCATTCTCACTCACTTCATGCTATTAACCCAATTATAGTGTTACCACAAGCGGAGTCTAAAGCTGCCCCAATCCCTAGTGCCTCCTGCGGGGTGGAACATGTAATACATAGCATGGACGTGAAGCGGCTTGATGAGGCCTTGCACTGTCATCGACAACAGGAAAACTGCACAACTCGGTGCACCGCCCCACCCACTTCCGAAATCGTCGGACCACTCCCCTTCCAAGTCGCACCGCATCCAATAGTGACACCACCCCCACTCCAACTGGTGTCCATAATTTCCGCACAGAGTTCGGACATCACACGTCCCGTCCTTCTCACACTCTACTCGTCGTCAGTTGACTGTCCATCTTCAGATATGAGTCTTCTGTTACAGGAAGTGTCATCCCACGCCGTGGACACCCCAGTGACTGATGGTGGGCGGGGAAGCAGCCTGATCAGTAGACTCTCCGCTCGATTATTCCCGGTACTTAAAAACTATGACAGAGTACCAAACGTCATTTAATGGGAGATGTCCATCCACATTCAAGAGGCACCCCTGTCAAAAACAGCCTCACCAAGCCCCCACCTACCCCCATGAGCAGTCAGAACACCACACTGGAGACACAGAAAGCCACGATCACCAGAAACACACTTGCCTTAAAGGCTGGATACGCCAATTATAAATTGTGCGAATACTAAAACATGCAAATCCGGTTATAGGAGGTACAACGGAAACATTCTACACCCCACTGTATCCGCAACATAGTTGCCACCACCCTATGTACGTCATCAGCATGCACCTATCATTTGCAAAAGAAAAAGAGAACGACACGGAATCCGCAACATTTCCCACCACAGGAATGTGGTGAGCTAATTGCTCACCGTACACCAGAAGTCCGCAATCATCAGACTCGGTATAGCCAGCGTGGAAAACATGTTATGGCCCTCAGCACCTCATAACAAACAGCTTACAACCCCAGACTCCGCTACATCCAGTCACCACCGAATACAAGGACCAGGACAACATTCTCCGCCCATACGCAGTCTCACCGCAAGTATGTGGAAATTACTTATGCGGTGAAAGAACACGTTCAAGAATTTCATCGCCTCACTTCGCAAGGGAGACCCCACCCCTTGGAAGAGACATCGGCAATAACAATAATAATAAACTACATCATCTACACGTAACACCAGCTGCCTTTATTGAGAGAGCAGAAATGTCGTTGGTATGCGAGTACGACAGCACCCTTCTTTGTTATCCATGCTCTAAGTACCTCTGTCCCACCTTTCTGAGGCTCGGCCATTACAGAGAGAATACATTCAATGTCCGATAAAGTTATCTCCGCAATCACCGCAGTACCCCTTCCCCAACTGCAATAAAACTGACGCCGCACTACAGCGCAAGAATCACCCATAAGGAACGATCCATGCGTATCTAACATCCCCACCAACATGACAGAGACACAGACACTCAGGATGGCTGCTTCACAAGTCTCCATACGACGGTATTGTAAATCGTACAACTGTGTCACGCATTTTCCAAGCTGTACTGTAATGACTAGGTTTGTGTCTGGATGTGGCGAGACTAGTCCTACCCGCAGAGGAGGATGTTTGGCAGTCTGCCCACCCGGTAAATACAGTCCTGCTTGGCGAGGTCAGTAACTTGTCACCCGCAAGACATGGATATGTTTAAACCAAACAATGAGTTAGTATACATTCAGCTAAACCATTGTAATTTTGATTAAGAACTAACGAAGTTCTACCGCACTTACAAATCATTAGCACACGGGCTGGCAAGGCAGCATCAAAACTGAGACCGTTAATTTAGAGAATTACAAAAATTCTCTTGCATACCAATTCCGCTCAAGAATCAACAAGAGCAGGAATATTCATATAACACACAGAAGCAGATCGTATGTTAAAAATCACACGCAGATAGGGATGCTGTTCTAAGGAACACATTTAGGAAGTGATATGTGACTTTCCGCATCCATTATCCATTAGTCAGCAATATTAATAAACGTCGCATAAGCAAATCTATGTTTCAGATCAACTACGTGTTATCCAAAACAGGTGTCACGTGATCAACACCCAGCGTTTTCCGGTAAATGGACTATAAACAAATGAATGGCCCACCCGCGAAGCTATCACGTGCGCGATCGAGGAGGCGAGAGGTGATGAATCGGGGGGGGGGGGGGGGGGGGGGGGGGGGGTCATAGACTGCTGACGTAAGCACACTCTCCCACACACCTCGGGCATTTCAGCCTAAATTAGAACAGGCAAGTTTATAAGTATCTAACTTGAAAACCACATCGCTCTGATTAAAAGATGAGCTTCCGCCGGAATAAGTAAGTTGTGTCATAGACTGCTGACGTAAGCACACTCTCCCACACACCTCGGGCATTCCAGCCTAAATTAGAACAGGCAAGTTTATAAGTATCTAACTTGAAAACCACATCGCTCTAATTAAAAGATGAGCTTCCGCCGGAATAAGTAAGTTGTGGTTTTAATGTTGATTGGAGACCTGAGATCCCGTGAGAGGGTGATGAAGTTGACGTTCCTTCCTTCTTATATTTATATTTACCTTCCTTTTACGAATGGAATATATAATTGGACGCCAGGAGAATAAAACAGGCAAAATCCATCTATGGCAATGACTGATTCGCCCTAGAGTTTTCGGGTGTGGTCATCCGCCCTCCTCTGATGCCACTGAAAAGTATAAAAGGAAGGAATCGTGCATTGCGAAATCGAGGGGGTGGATATGCTGGGAAGGGGGGGGGAGGGGAATGAGGGGGCGGGGATTAGCGACACATGGTCGGCATGGTCAAACTAAACCAACCAAGCAACAGAACAAACAAGTACACATATTGATGCAAGGCATCCATGGTAAATAGCGTGCCCGGAGCTTATTATAATTCTGAGAATAAACTCAACTGTTTCATGAAAAAATGAAGTTATATAAAGGCATACAGGCCACTTATGACAAAAATATACGCGGACAATAAACACAAAAGAAGGAATATTTCTTGCAAAAAGATATGGGCAGTATTAGCTATGGGCTAGGAAAAGCAGCTTATATTTTTGGTCAGTCCAACAATTTTTCCATCCATCCTTTTTCTCCAGGCCAAACTCCTTAACAGAGAGAGGAACAGACAAACTTAAGAGCAGCCAGTGATGAGAAAATTGCACTACTGCATCAACAGAGCGTAACAGATCAAATTTGGGTCATTAGGTATCAACAACTTGTAAAGATAAAGAAATCAACAGAACTGGCAACCCAGTCAGTAGAAAATCAGCGCAAGAAGCAGTACAGATCCTGACACCCATTCAAACATATTAAAGAAACACTGTAAAGAATATTTTAAACCTAAATCTTGATACCTTCCTAAACAGACGTGAAGAGCTTATTACCCGGAAATATATTGGTGAAATATACACTGCAATGCTAGTGAAATGCACAAAGCAAGTCTATTTTTTGATGCAATACAGGACCCCGATCTGTACCGACAGATAACCTTTTCAACAAAGTTAAGTGGCCAGGATAGAACCAATACCGTGAACCTAGTTTTCTCCAATGAAAATGATATAGTAGAAAACATTCTGACAAGACCCAGTGGGAAACAGCCACAATCGTGATCTGTTTCATTTAGCTATCATATCTATTAAACGATATCTTTACTGGAAACAGTGACAAACTATTAAATCAAATATTTTTGCTCGACAAAAAGGCCAAAATCGGCCTCAACCGTTGTAATGATGACGATCTTGTTGACCATATGCGCAAATGTTAGGGTATTAGCCTGATAAGTCAGGTTCTACCAGTACACGTGGCTAATAATATGGGATATATAGAAATATTTTCACATTACTATAATAAATATTTAGTGGTAGAATTATTACAATATTTCGCACAGCACGAGAACATAGTGAGTTCTACATGGCCTTATGTTCGAAAACTGGCTACAAGGCATGTAGAGATATTCTGGTACCGAATATAGTACATTTTTGGAATTTGACAATGGTGTGCCACTACTAAATTGCATATGCCGAAATTACTGTATAGTAAACATTTTAAAAACCTTT
Organism: Chaetoderma sp. LZ-2023a; assembly: GCA_034401795.1. Taxonomy (NCBI): domain Eukaryota; kingdom Metazoa; phylum Mollusca; class Caudofoveata; order Chaetodermatida; family Chaetodermatidae; genus Chaetoderma; species Chaetoderma sp. LZ-2023a. The sequence goes on from CM067367.1 coordinate 46,391,691, forward strand.
GATACTTTATTAGCGTATTCATATACGTATCTAACCATATGGGTGAACTTCTGGGGCGAACCTATTGCAAACAGTGTGGTACAGAAAATCGTTGATCTGACAGAATTTGCGCCAATTTTCGGTATGGAATTGTGTACTATGAAATTACGTTCCTGTAAAATTCGGAATACAACTAGCATATTTCCTATAAGTATTTGTGGGTGAAATTCTGGGGGTGAACGTATTGCAATGAAAATCATGAATTATCCTAAGCTTGAGATTATTTACGTTTGAAATTTTTAAATCTCACTACGTCGTAAGCTTATGCATATACCTATCTAAATATATGGGTGATATTCTGGGCCGAACCCATTATGAGCGATATGTCAGGACATATCGGCACCTATCTGAATGTGGTGAATGTGAACCAACCATATTACAATGCGGCCATATGGCGAATATGTAACTACATATTACCAAATTACTTGATGGTAGAATCGTGCAAAAGCAGTAGTACATATTCAGTTATATACAGCTATATGTAAAAAAATGATTACAAACCGAGAACTGAGATTCCAATACTGAATATAGTAAATTGTTGGCATTTGACAACTGTCCATGACTACTAAATTGAATATTACGAAATTACTAGGTGGTAGAAATCTCAAGATTCATTAGCGTATTCATATCCCTATCTAACCATATGGGTGAAATTATGTAGTCACACCACAGATCTGCCAACATTGGAACAAATTTATGGGATGAAATCGCATACTACGAAAATACTTCAAGTTCGAATTCTTTTAAATTCCCAATGTAACTAGCATATTCAAACTCCTATACGTCTATGTGAGCGAAGTTCTGGAACCGACCATATTACGGGCACCGAAAACCAGGAATACACCATCATTTAAACTAAATTTTGCGTATTAAAATTACTTCATCTAGAATTTGTTTTATTCGGAATATAACTAGCTTATTAAAGCTCAAGTCTATGTGGGGTAAATTATGGGGCTGAACATACTACAGACAATAGGGCACTGAAAACTGTGGTGGTTTATTAATAAATTAACCTTTCCAGTTTAGCTATGCCCTGCCCATCTCTAGCTAAACTCCACCCATACCACTCTCGAGTTGGGATCGATGGATTTCTGAACTACTAGACGATAAACTTCAAGAAAACTATACAGGTAAGCCGTGGAATATTTTGACACTAAATTGACTGGGTCCTGTTACTTGCCTATGGCAGCAACAGCGGCCAGTTAAATTACTTTCAAAATATTCAACAGCATTTAAAAAATTAAATAACAAAAACATACAATTCGTACAACGTGTCAAATTATTAAGCATTTAAGATGGACTAAATCGAGTCAGTCATGACGTCATTATTATGACGTTATCCTATGCGTCACTTAATTAATTACGACGTCATATGACGTAATATGATGGATAGACAACCTGAAAAGGCCCATTAGCAAGTGGTATTAATTAGCCTCGCTCCGTCAGAGGATGAGTGTATTGTATTCGGGTCTATGTGCGTTCGGGATGGCAAGGGTCTACAATCTATGATTGGCCTTGTTAAAATATGTGACCTATAAATACTGGTGCTCTCTTAATACAAGTGGTCCATATTGTGTGGACCACGCATTATTAAGTGGTATTAGCCCTATAATGCTCAATTTGCTCATGCCAATTTCAATAGAGGGATCCATTTCTAGGTATGCCACGCCTATTTCTAGCTAAGCTCCACCCCCTTTTCGCGTGTTGGAATCGATGTCTATATATACGCTGAATAATGAATTCCCAGACTTCCAATTCCAAGGTAAGTTGATGACTATTTTGAAACTAATTTGACTGGGTGCAACGAAAACCATGAAACGGCCTAAATTTGAGCCGAAATTGTTTCATGGTAGATAGCTTTAAATCTCACTACTCCGTAAGCGTATGCCTATACCTATCTAAACATATGGGTGACATTCTGGGGCCGAACCCATTATGAGCGATATGCCAGGACATACCGACACCTATCTGAATGTGGTGAATGTGAACCAACCATATTATAATGGGGCCATACGGCGAATATGTAACTACCTACGATGAGATTACTTGATGGTAGAATTGTGCAAAAGCACTAGCTCATATTGAGTTATATACATCCATATATAAAAAAATTATTACAAATCGAGTACAGACATTCTGATACCGAATATAGTAAATTGTTGGCATTTGACAACTGTCCGTGGCTACTAAATTGAATATTACGAAATTACTACGTGGTAGAAAACTCAAGATTCATTAGCGTGTTCATATCGCTATCTAACCATATCGGTGAAATTATGTGGCCAAACCTATTGCAGACAGGTAATAGTAGGGCACTGAAAAGCCGCAGATCTGCCAAAATTGAAACGGATTTACGCGATGAAATCGTATACTACGAAATTACTTCACGGTCGAATTTTTTTAAATTCCCAATATAACTATCGTGTTCAAATCCCTCTACGTCTATGTGAGCGAATTTCTGGAGTCGACCATATTACATACAGACAGTAGGGCACCGAAAAGCACGAAAAACCCAACATTTAAGCCAATTTTTGCCTAATAAAATTATTTCATCTAGAATTTGTTAGATTCGGAATATACCTAGTATATTAAGGCTCAAGTCTATGTAGGTGAAATTACGGGGCTAAACATACTACAGACAATAGGGCACTGAAAACTGTGAATCACCGGAGATTTAGCAAATTTTCGGTGTGAAATTGTGCACTACGAAATTACTTCATGGTAAAAGTTTTTTTAACCTCAATCCATTACTTCACTAGCGTATTGATATACCTATCTAACTATATGGTTGAAATTCTGTGGCCGAATTTCCTGTAGACGTTCTTAACTTAGCACATGCATAGGCCTACACTTTCGGTTGATTTCTGTGTTCAACAATCTGCTACAATATTATTGACAGCAGTTTTGACTGGAAATTTGGAACATTGGTAGTCTATCAATACTGCTACATAATTGCATCGGCCCTTCATGGATTTATTCCCACGGATGGATAAAAGACAAAAGGATACTACTGATATTCACACATCCATTATTCATTCGTATCCCGCGAGTTCTCCTTCGATACGAGATCGAGAAATGTATCTCTTGTATAGGGGCCTATTGAGTAGCCATTGGCGTAGCGATTTCACGATCCACAGTGTTGCTTCTACAGTCTGCTACGGAGATAGACTGGGTCCTGCCCTGTCTGGTATTCGAAGATGAGTCTGTGTAACAGTCTAGTCATTGTGATAACGTAACCCGGTCATTAAATTAGAGGTGTAGTTTCGAAGAAGTCATGCCTTTATGTTTAGATGGATCCATTATTGTTAGCGAACTCTGTCTACTTTTTCGCCTCTACAATATTATTATGCATGCTTTTCTTTTGAAATTTACCACACACATAGTACGCCTCAAGACTGTCTGTAACAAGTTTGTAATTTTTACCCTATCTCGAATGCAACAAATGTGAATCATACTATAATACAATACAGGAAAGGTTAAATAGACATGGTACATCATCGTTGTCCTCATAATTTATTAACCCTGTATTACCTAAATTGAGTCAAGAATATAAAAAAAATATTTGGTTTTTGAGTGCCTCTTTGCAGGCCAATAGACGACTGTTTTGAAGCGTTACTATCGGAATGACTGGCTCAATTATCGAGCCAGTCATTTCAGTGGTGAATTTTCAAAAACGATCTTCTCCTGACCTGCAAATTAACGTCCTCAAGATCACTGTAGAGGCCGGTTTTGGCGGCCTCCTCATGAAAGGGTTAAAATGCATTAAGAGAAGATGATAGGCTTACATGGGCAGTCGTTGTCGTTGCAATACTTAATACAGGTCCATGATAGCAACAAGTAGGTGGGTAGGGTGGGGTGGGCTACCAGTCAAAGTATTAAAAAGATATTCATATGGTTGTCTTTATCTGAGATATTGAAATTTCGGTGTTAAACATTCTAAAGGATTTGTTAGAAAAACACACAATTGTGCCCAAGTAAGTCACATCTTGGTGGCGGTTGCTTGAAATGACTTCCATAGGCCTAACGTTAGCCAATCAGTCACTGAATCCGGATGGTATATTAACACATTAATACCGCACTCGTGTTGGTGTCGATGGATCTTTGAGCTTCTTGACTATCAATTTCCAGAAAACTATACAGGTAAGGTGTTGACTAATTTGAAACCAATCGGTCTAGGTGCTGTTGCTGCTTGTAACAGTAACATCGCCCAGTCAAATTAGTTTCAAAATATTCACCAGCATGTTTTGTAAATAGCAAAGACATACAATTCGTACAACGTGTCGGACTATTAAGCATTTAAGACGGCCTAAATTGAGTCAGTCATGACGTCATGATTATGACGTCATCCTATACGTCACGTCGTTGATTATGACATCATATGACGTAATATGATGTATTGACAACATGAAAATGCCAATTAGCAAGTGGTATTAATTATCCTCCCTCCGTCAGAGGACGAGCACATTGTATTCAGGGAAACAATCTATGATTGGCCTTGTTAAAATATGTGACCTATAAATACGGGTGGTCTCTTAAGACAAGTGGTCCATAGTATGTGGGCCACGCATTACCAAGTGGTATTAGCCATGTAATGCTTAATTTGCTCATAACAATTTCAATAGAGAGATCCATTTCTAGGTATGCCACGCCTATTTCTAGCTAAGCTCCACCCCGTTTTGCTTGTTGGAATCGATGTATATATATACGCTGAATAATGAATTTCCAGACTTCCAATTTCAAGGTAACTATACAGGTAAGCTGATGACTATTTTGAAACTAATTTGACTGGGTGCTTTTAAAGGTTTGCTGCCTCTGGCCGCAACAACGCCAGGTCAAATTAGTTTCAAAATATTCAACACGATGTTGATTAAACAGTAAAGACATACAATTCGTACACTTGCCGGACTATTCAATGTTCATGACTGAACTCGATACGCCATTCATTTACACATTTTGGATTGTGACGTCAGCCTGTATATGAAGCAATTGATTATGACGTCATATCCTTCAGTTACAGATCGAACCCAGCCATTATCATAGAAAATGACTGTTGAATAAATAGCAAAGACATACAATTCGAACAGCGTTTAGTCAAATTAGTTTCAAAATATTCAAGAGCATGTTGATTAAATAGTAAAGACGTGCAATTCGCATACTTGACTGGCTATTCAATGTTCCTGGTGGAGCTAGATACGTCATTCATTACACATTTTGATTGTGAGGTCCAGCTACTTCTGACCTAAATAATTATGACGTCATATACAGAAAAATCCATTATCATAGAAAATGTCCTATGTCTAATTGCCGTCCAAGAGATCATTATGGTTTTTCTTTTGCAATTTACTACTGGAATTATAGGATCGGTTATCCAACCAGTAATTCCAGTGATAAACTTTCAAAACTAGTTCTCCGGCGAGTAGCTAATGCAAATGGACATTTCTCACGATCACCGCAAGAAGCCATTTGTGGTCAGTTTGATAGAGTGCTAAAGTGGACATATAAGAGACGCTGCGAGTGGGCGTGTGCTTGAGTACTTTCATCTGCAGAAGGAATGATAAACATGTTTTGTACGCAGTCCTCCAGCAAAAGAAGCTTATTTAGAGTAGTTATTTGGAGTTCCGTTGGCTGTTTATTAAAATAATTAAGCGGTCATCGCCGCGCAAACCCTATTACAGTCGGACCAGAACAAATAAGAGAACTCGCCATGAATCACGCGCATGAAGATCATAATTATGAGATATCCAGCAATCTAAAAATAGAGCCGTGTTATGACGTCATATCCTTCAGTTACAGATCGAACCCAGCCATTATCATAGAAAGCGAAGGCTCCGAGAATTATTAGATCTCGTATCGATGGAGATCTCGCGAGACACAGCCCCACAATCCCCTGCGCGAAATGGCCGCGCGTATAGGCAATTCTAGGCAGCAATAAATAGCAGGCACGCAATTAGGCAAACTAGCAAACTTACTGAATATTTCGAAATCGAGGGGTGGGGGGGGGGGGGGGGTGAAATTAACGGCACTTAGTCGCCATGGTCAAACTAAACCAAACATGCAACAGAACAAATTAGGCAAACTAGCAAACTTACTGAATATTTTGAAATCGAGAGGGTGGGGAGGCTGGGACGGGGGTGCGGGGACTATCGGCACTAGGTTGCCATGCTCAAACTAGCAAACTTACTGACTATTTTGAAATCGAGGGGGTGGGGAGTCTGTGGCGGGGGTGGGAGGGGGTGGGAGTGTGTGCGGGGATTAGCGGCACTAGGTTGCCAAGGTCAAACTAAACCAAACATGCAACAGAACAAATTAGGCAAACTACCAAACTTACTGAATATTTTGAAATCGAGGGGCGGGGAGGCTGGGGCGGGGGCGGGGGGGGGGATTAGTGGCAATAGGTTACCAAGGTCAAACTAAACCAAACATGCAACAGAAACAAATTAGGCAAACTACCAAACTTACTGAATATTTCGAAATCTAGAGCTGGGGAGGCTGGGGGGGGGGCGGTGGGGATTAGCGGCACCTAGTCATCATAGTCAAACTAAACCAAACATGCAACAGAACAAATTAGGCAAACTAGCAAACTTACTAACTATTTTGAAATCGAAGGGGTGGAGAGGCTGGGGGTAGGGGTGGGGGCGGGGATTAGCGACATATGGTCGGCATGGTCAAACCAAACCAAACAAGCAACAGCACAAATTAGACAAACTAGCAATCTCACTGAATATTTCGAAGTAGAGGGGTGGGGGGGGGGGTGGGGGCGGGGATTGGCGACACTTAGTCACCATGGTCAAACTAAACCAAACATGCAACAGAACAAATTAGGCAAACTAGCAAACTTACTCAATATTTTGAAATCGAGGGGGTGGGGTGGGAGGCTGGGTGGAGGGGGGGGGGGGGGTGCCGGGATTAGCGGCGCTAGGTTGCCATGGTCAAACTAAACCAAACATGCAACAGAACAAATTAGGCAAACTAGCAAACTTACTAAATACTTTTAAATCGAGGGGTGGGGAGGTGGGGTGGGGGGGGGGGGGTGGGTGGGAATAGCGGCACTTGGTCGCCATGATCAAACTAATCCAAACATGCAACAGAACAAATTAGGCAAACTTACTGAATATTTTGAAAGATCGAGGGGGTGGGGGTGGGTGGCGGGGATTAGCGGCACTTGGTCAGTATGGTCAAACTAAACCAAACAAGCAACAGAGCAAATTAGGCAAACTAGCAAACTTACTGATATTTTGAAATCGAGAGTGGGGAGGCTGGGGGGAGAGGAGGTGGGGACGGGGAATAGCGGCACTTGGTCGCCATGGTCAAATTAAACCAAACAAGCAACAGAACAAATTAGGCAAACTTACTGAATACTTTGAAATCGAGGGATGGGGGTGTGGTGGCGGCGGGGATTAGCGGCACTCGGCCGTCATGGTCAAACTAACCCAAACAAGCAACAGACAAGGAGGTCTCTTCCACACGGACTCCTATCCAGTCCAAAAATTGACATCATAATATATTACCATCCGCTACACTATATACAATAATGTTATTATTGTATATAGTGTAGCGGATGGTAATATATTATGATGTCAATTTTTGGACTGGATAGAAGTCCCTGTGGTCTCTTTCGTAATCAAATAGCTACCGATCATGACGAGGTAGGCAGGTCACGTGGCGAAGCAGCTCTTTAAACTCAACTCGGAGCTGTATATTACCCTTCTCATTTAAATGCACACCGTCCTGCTCAAAATAAAGCGAAGCGGTGACAGGGTTGAGAAGCTTGTACATCAGCCATGGCTTCACTTCCTTGCAGGAGCTGTAACGATCCATGATCAATTCAGTCAGGTCACCATGCTTCCGATCGAAATCTGTACACTGCTGATGATGATAGGAGGGATAACGGCAAGAATATCTAGGAAGGGGCATCACTACCCCAATACACCTGATCCCGGCAGCCAATAGAAGGCGAATTAGCCTTGACAGATCTTCAAATATTGAAAATGCCGAGGGTTTTTCGTCATCTAGAGAATTACCGAGCACCATCAGTACAACGCTATCTGGATGATGAAGTATAATCCTGCTATAGTCATCGTCGGGCTTCAGAGTCAACCCACGGCGACCTTTCCAGATAACAGTGGAATCCAGCTGGATACGACGATTGACCCTTTGCATGACCGCCTGGAAATGAACCATCATCGAATGACCATACACAAACACCTTCATGTTGACAGTAGCAGCGATAATGACACGAAGGTGGCGTGTGTTGTAATATTTGAGGCGTTTATATGCTAGTTCCCAATGCTAGGGTCTAGACTCACGCCTGGCCTTTATGGTTTCTGTTGAATTCTTGTGAATTCTTGTGACGTCGGTTTGTGCATTAGCTTGTGTGTGTGTGTGTGTGTGTGTGTGTGTGTGTGTGTGTGTGTGTGTGTGTGTGTGTGTGTGTGTGTGTGTGTGTGTGTGTGTGTGTGTGTGTGTGTGTGTGTGTGTGTGTGTGTGTGTGTGTGTGTGTGTGTGTGTGTGTGTGTGTGTGTGTGTGTGTGTGTGTGTGTGTGTGTGTGTGTGTGTGTGTGTGTGTGTGTGTGTGTGTGTGTGTGTGTGTGTGTGTGTGTGTGTGTGTGTGTGTGTGTGTGTGTGTGTGTGTGTGTGTGTGTGTGTGTGTGTGTGTGTGTGTGTGTGTGTGTGTGTGTGTGTGTGTGTGTGTGTGTGTGTGTGTGTGTGTGTGTGTGTGTGTGTGTGTGTGTGTGTGTGTGTGTGTGTGTGTGTGTGTGTGTGTGTGTGTGTGTGTGTGTGTGTGTGTGTGTGTGTGTGTGTGTGTGTGTGTGTGTGTGTGTGTGTGTGTGTGTGTGTGTGTGTGTGTGTGTGTGTGTGTGTGTGTGTGTGTGTGTGTGTGTGTGTTGATCGTTGTCTCTCGATTTTGTCTCACGTTGCTGTTCTTTTCCATGGCTTTTTTTTGTTGCTCCTCATGCTTGGGCGTGTGTAATGGGGATGGCCTAACCTGGACCTAACGGGGGTGGGGAAGGGATGGAGTAGGTGTTGGGTCGGGGGAGGTGCGTACGGTCTTATGACCTGATGCACCCAAGGGGGGGGGGGGCTTTAGGTCAGAGACCTTGATGCACCCAAGAGGTGTGGGGTCTTTCGGGTCCTGGGATCCATTTGGTCTTCTGGCCATCATCCGAGCAGGCACCAGCGCGCACTTGTTTGATTTTGATTGGTTAGGTAGCCCGTATGGTGACTGTGTCCGTCCGAGGACGAACTCGATCAGTCATCCGGGTTACATCCCTCCATAGTCCCCTCGAAAATTCCGAAAGATTCTAATTCTAGCAATTTGGTTTTGGTTTTGTAATCCGTATGTTGCGTGGTTCCATCCGAGGAGGGATCCATTCAGCATCCGGTTTACTTTGACTATGCCGAAATTTCTTGCCTACCTAACCCTAGCTCACGTTCACACAGTGATGGGCACTGTATGACGGGACCTCAGTTTAAAGTCCCATCCGAGAAGACGAAGGTGGAAAAAAGTCGCTCTTTTATCTACAAACGGGATTGAAGTGTACGACCTTCTCGGACGTCCGCAAAAACGGGAAATCCCAATCCACTTCACTAACATGCACGAACGCGAACGTAGGAAACGATCCAAAGACCATACGATATGGATAAAATACTTATAAATCAAACCCCAAAGTTACTGACCACAAACTTGCTGAATATTTTTTAAACCAACTTGACTGGGAGTCCTGATTGGTTGGACGCAATACACTACAACACAGGACACAAATTAGGTATATTGGCAAACTTGCTGAGTGTTTTAAAATTGACCTGACCTGGCGAAGCTGATAGCCACGACAGCAGCAGCAACCAACAGGGTGAGATGGTTTCAAAACATTCAGCAAGGTACAAAAAAATCATAGATTTAAATAAACAAAAACAAGAATAGGCGGGGATTAGGGTAAGACGGCGGGAGGGTGGAGGGCCTAGAGGATTAGTGGCGTGGGGTGGGGTTTGGTGCGGGGTGGGTGGGGTGGGGTACATACAGATCAACACACTTATAACCCAAACCCCTAAGTTACTGGCCACAGACCTGCTGAATACTTTGAAACTGACTTAACTAAGGAAATGCTGATAACCATGACAGCAGCAACAAGCAGACTAGGATGGTTTGAAAATATACAGCAGGTTACACAAAAAAAAGACGGGAAAAAAAAATTCTATAAACTACGCGAACCCATTTTAAGAACCACTCATGTACATATACATGCAGGGGAGCGTGCATGTGTATGTAAGCGTGTACGCACGTGCGCAGGTACACGAGGCATAAGGACCCCAAACAAATTACAGAAGAAAGACGGGAGAAACATGGCCCGGGAACGAGTGGCTGGATAGGGCGGGGATGGGGCGGACGATGGGTGACGGGAGGAGGAAGAGAAAAGAAAGTGGCCGGATGGGGTGGGGTGGACGATGGGTGACGGGTGGGGTGAGGGGAAAGGAAAGTGGATGGATGGGATGGCGCTGGGACGACGACGGGTGACGGGTTTGGAGAAAAGAAAAGAAGGTCACGCTGACACCCCAATAACAAATAAATACAATTAAACGTTATAAAATGGAATGACCCATAAAATAACATCCCCATGCTGTCTCACATGCGTGGGGAGTGGCTTGGAGATCATTGGCGCCTGTGCGCCACGATCATACGTGTGATGGTGGCATGGAGATCATCGGCGCCTGAGCGCCACGATCATACATGGCACCCACATGGTCTAAGGTAAGAGTATAGGAACATGACAGGCTCTCTCACATACATATGGGGGTGACATGAAGATCACTGGCACCCGAGCGCCACGATTATACATAGCGCCCAAATGGACTAAGGTAAGAGTATAGGAACATGACAGGCTGTCTTACATATATATATATATATATATATATATATATATATATATATATATATATATATATATATATATATATATATATATATATATATATATATATATATATATATATATATATATATATATATATATATATATATATATTTATATATATATATATATATATATATATATATATATATATATATGTGTGTGTGTGTGTGGGTGTATGTGTATATATGTACATTTATAACGTGCGCGTGAAGGTGAGTGTGTGTGAGTGCATGTATATGCTGTATGTGGACAAAACTATACGTGAGTGAAAATATATATGTGTAAACCTGCACATGTGTGAACATTGGTATATGCAGGAGTTTAGGGATTGCTTTAATGCTTATGTGCTCGTTTGGGAACGCATGATTCTGTGCACACATACGCCCATCAGATGGCCATATTTCGGTTAGACTGAACATACAAGCGTGGATGCTTACGTGGGCGCAAATGTTCATATACGGATCGCACTCGTACGCACATGCACACACATGCGCACACATGTATATATGTATGGATGGATGTGGGTGTATGTATATGTCTGTATGTGTATATGTGTGTATGTATGTATGTATGTGTATGTGTATGTATGTGTATGTATTTATGTATATATATATATATATATATATATATATATATATATATATATATATATATATATATATATATATATATATATATATATATATATATATATATATATATATATATATATATATATATATATATATATATATATATATATATATATATATATATATATATATGTGGGTGTATGTGTATATATGTACATTTATAACGTGCGCGTGAAGGTGAGTGTGTGTGAGTGCATGTATATGCATGTATGTGGACAAAACTATACGTGAGTGAAAATATATATGTGTAAACCTGCACATGTGTGAACATTGGTATATGCAAGAGTTAGGCTTATGTGCTCGTTTGGGAACGCATAATTCTGTGCACACATGCGCCCATCAGATGGGCAAATTTCGGTTAGACTGAACATACAAGCGTGGATGCTTACGTGGGCGCAAATGTTCATATACGGATCGCACTCGTACGCACATGCACACACATGCGCACACATGTATATATGTATGGATGGATGTGGGTGTATGTATATGTACGTATGTGTATATGTGTGTATATATGTATGTGTATGTGTATGTATGTGTGTGTGTGTGTGTGCGTGCGTGCGTGCGTGCGTGCGTGCGTGCGTGCGTGCGTGCGTGCGTGCGTGCGTGCGTGCGTGCGTGCGTGTGTGTATGTATATATGTATGCTTATATATGCATGTATTGTCTACATATGTGTATGTGTATGTATATGTATGGGCATATGAGTGTGTGGATGTAGGTCTGTATGTGAGCATGTATACGCAAATTCACATATGGTAACATGAGCGTACGTGTATCCAAGAAGACAGGGATATGACTAAATATATATGCGTGTAGGTGGTCTTAAGTATATATATATATAAATGTAAAAATTCCTACGTATTATAATATCTAATGAAAAGATTGACATGTATAATAAAATGCCATGTAAATAGTAAATAACCTAGGTAAAGCAACTAGTCTGGGAATGGTCCCGTCCTCTACAAGCCCTTCAATAAAACATTGAAACTGAAAATCAATTAAAAAGAAATATAATGGGAAAAACCATAGAAATGAACAAAAAGAAAGAGATAAGCGAAGAAGAGAAAAGGGTGGAAACCCAAAATATAACTGAAAATATAGTTAATAAAGGAACTAAAGGAAAAGAGCTGAATGCGCGCGAAGGCCAAACAACAGAGACAACACCATATAAGAAGGCTAGAAGTGAATCTGAGAAAGAGAAAGCAGCAACGATGGAGCCAAGAGAACAAAGTACAACAACCAGAAATATAATCAATCCTATACAGATCACCAAAACAAATACAGAAGAAACGACGACAAAGAAAAGAAGAAACTCCCTGCAAATAATACGCTGGAACTGTAGAAACATAAGCACTAATAAAACAGAATTCGTGGAGACCTGCCTGAATAAAAACAACCTACCAGACATAATATGCCTCCAAGAAACAAAACTAACTAAAAACAAAAAGCTAACCCTTCCAGGCTATGAATCCATTAGACAGGATAGACCACCTAAACAATTCACTAAAAAAGGGAAAGCCATTGGAGTTGGTGTTGGAGTAGCAACTCTCTGGAGAACGGGACTACAGGTCCAAGAATGCCCCCTCGACCCAAGTGAAATTGAAGCTATTACAATAAAAGTATTCACTGACACAGAAGAAACAATAGTCACAAACGTATATAGCCCCAAAGAACACACAGAGGAAGACTTCCAAAATATCATCACAAAATACCCAGGAAAACAGATAATATGCGGGGACTTCAATGCACACCACATAGCTTGGGGAGCAGACAGATCAAACCAAAAAGGACTAGAATTGGCCAAATTCATGATAAATAATGAAATGTACCCCATAAAGGGAGACCAAATAAAATATAGAGATAAAGCAGGCCACTCCTCAAACTTAGACCTCACAATAATCCCATATGATATGGAAACATTAACCACATGTGAGGTAATAGACACCACAGCCGGAAGTGACCACTATCCTGTCAAATTCACCTATAAAACACAAATCACTGAGGATATCAAAACAAAAGCTAAACAAAGTTGGAGAACTTCAAATGCAAACGGGACTATCTATAAAGAATATATTGAAGAAAAGCTAGAGCAAAACTCAACAGAAAATCCAGACGATGTAAATGAAATGTTAAGAAACCTGATGGGCATAATAGAGAAAGCAACAATAAAGGCATTACCAACAAACAGAACTCCTAAAAAATTCCAATTCCCACCAACACCATGGTGGACCGAAGAATGCAGCAAACTATCCAAACAAAAACGACGACTAAACAATACGTTGGACAAAGCAAAATGGAACCTCATTGAACAAATATAAATTAATAAAATTGATGCCAAACTCAAACAGATCAAAACAGAAGCCAAAAGGCAGCACTGGAAAGAGTTCTGTTCTACCATAATAAAATCCACCCAAACCAAACTAGTCTGGAATAAACTACGAAAAATGGGGGCATGCAGCAAGAAAAGGAAAATATCCATCCCACCCATAACCGACAATGGAATAACAGCAAAAACTGACAAAGCAAAGGCAGATCTAATAGGTAAATCTTTTGGAGGAGCAAGTAGTACAGCAAGATTTCAAAAGGAATTCAGGAGATATCTAAAAACATACAACGCATACGTTGACAACTTGGATAAAGCGGGGAAAAAATCACTACCAATAAATGAGGACCTAACCAGAGAAGAGCTCGATATAAATCTACGAAAATGTAAAGACACCTCACCAGGTGCGGATGGAATAGAATATTGCATGATAGAAAACTTACCAGAAGTAGGAAAACAAAAGCTTCTAAACCTATACAATGAAATCTGGAAGTCAGGCACTATCCCCAAGAATTGCAAATTAGCAATAGTGATACCTATCCTAAAACCAAATAAACCAAAAGAGGATCCCACCTCCTACAGACCAATATCACTTACATCGTGTCTTTGTAAACTACTAGAACGAATAATCGCAAGTAGATTAGAATGGGACTTAGATCAAAGGGAACACCTACATCAATGGCAAAGTGGCTTTAGACTAGACAGACGCACCACAGACCATATAGTCAGACTAGCAGATGACGCCAAAATTGCATTAGATAGCGGGAGGTATGTAGTGGCAATTTTCCTGGACATAGAAAAAACATTCGACAGAATGTGGAGGAAAGGGGTCATTAGGAAATTACATGAATACGGTTACAAGAGTAGGATCATTAAGTGGATACAAAATTTTCTGGAAGACAGACTACTACAGGTGAGTATAAATGGGACACTTTTGAACAAGAAAATGGGACTCCTGTGGGAAGTGCAATTATCCCCATCCTTTTCAATATAATGCTTAGTGATCTCCCCAAACAACTGGAAGAAATGCAAATTAAAGGAAAACTAATGAAAATTAAGGGAGCAATATACGCAGACGACGCTACAATCTGGATAAGGCATTCATATCTACCCAGTATAATCAAATACATGCAACAAGCATTAGATATAGTAGCCACCTGGATAGAAAAGTGGAGCTTTACTCTGTCAGCAGAAAAACAGTCCAGATTATATTCACCAGAAGGCATAAACATAAAGTAGAACAAAAACTTTACTTAGAGGGAAAAGAGATTAAAAGAGTCAAATCCACAAAATTTCTAGGAGTATTTATCGACAACAAACTATGATGGGCACCACACATCAATTACATCTCGGGACTAGCACAAAAAACACTAAACCTACTTATGATACTATCCAAAAGAGAATGGGGAGCCGACCTCACATCTCTAATAATGTTATATAGGGCACTAATAAACTATAGACTATGGATGTGAGGCCTACTTTACAGCAAGTAATAAGGTATTAAGCAAGTTAAACACAATTCAGTCGAGGGGGCTACGGATTTGCTCCGAAGCCACAACGTCTACACCTAATGACGTACTACAGGTAGAATGCGGGGAACTGCCCCTAAACTTAAGACGAATAGAATGACTCCTAATGTTCTGGGTGTACATACAAACGTCAGACCCTAACCACCCAACAAGAGAAATAATAACATACAAATGGGAACATGGAAGGTTCACAAAACACCCAAAATGGCAAAACAAAACAAAACCCCGGGGCTATTAGTGTTAGACCTAATAAAAGCCACAAAACTGGAGCAAGTAAGCGTCGAAGGACCAAATACATTACCCCCTCCTCCCTGGACAATGACAAAAATGCAATTGAACTCTGATCTATCTAATGAAATCACTAAGAAGGAGCCCATATATCTGATTAGAGGAGCAGCAATAGACTACATTCAAACAACATGGCCAGAACACCACAAAATATTCTCCGATGCATCAAAGGACCCAATGACAGGGGAATGTGGTGCAGGAATAGCTATAGACAAATCAAGTAACACGCCTGAATATGAACTATATTATAAGCTACCAGACCATTTATCGATATACTCAGCAGAATTAGTGGCGATACGACAAGCCCTGCTAGCCATACAAACACACAGTGATAAAGAAGTAGTCCTACTTACAGACTCCCTCAGTTCAATTATATCACTACAAAACTATGATCCAAAAGAAAGAAACACATTAATAGATAGCATACGAAGACAACATGAAAGAATAGTAAAACAGGGGGAAAATGTAGAGATAACATGGGTTCCTAGTCATGTAGACATAGATGGGAATGAAAGGGCGGATAAGGCAGCAGAAAAAGGTAGACAAGAAGGACAAACATTCTGCATAGGACTCTCAAAACAGGAAGGAAATGCTTTAGTTAAGGATATAATAAACCAAAAATGGCAAAAACAATGGGAAGGAAAGAATGTAGGCAAACTGTACTATATGAACACAACAACTGTAAGCAGAAAGCCAGGTGTAAGAAGAGATGATGTCAACCTAAGAGTGATGAAAATGAACAGAATAGGAGTAAACCAAATCCTACATAAATTTAAAATAAAAAAGTCCAAACTGAACAATGCAAAATCCCAGAAACCTTGCAACACTTGATGCTGGAATGTCCAAAATATAAATATGCAAGAACCAATTTGGGAGTAATCATGAGCCAAACAAATCTAAAAGACACCCCATTGTGGCTACTCCTAAAAGACCCAGAAGAAGACATAAAACAAGAATTATTATCTGTCCTTAAAAAAACTAGAAAAGGACCAATATAATGTTGTAAAACTCACCCGGAAGACAAAACCTCAATCCAGAGGCGGAATCATCTCCTCTTGCAAAAATAATAGTAAGAGTAGAATATGAGAAAAGATTCGAGAAAGAAATAAGGAAGGAAATATTAATATAACTAACATTTACACAGCTATAAAGAGGAAAACCCAAGACCAGGGATGAGTGGTTATGGTACACACGCACGCACGCACGCACGCACGCACGCACGCACGCACGCACGCACGCACGCACGCACGCACGCACGCACGCACGCACACACACAGAAAAGGACTCGTGCACGCACACACACACACGCACGCACGCACGCACTCACACTCGCGCATGCGCACAAGGAGTTTACATAGGAAAACACAAGTACAAGCCAACGGACAGTAATAATGATGCGCATAAAAACCCTCAACCATCCTTCGAAGGAATGAATCTACTGCCCAAGAAGGAATGAGCTTCTGCTAGATCAGTTAAAGATTCTGAACTTCAGAGGGTAGTATTACAATAACAACAACTACAACATCAGAATAGATAGCAGTACTGACAGACATATTTTAAAACAATATTAAACCATACATCAATAAATCGAGGAAAAGATAGATATAGATAGATAAACAAACAAAAATCCCAAACAATCTGTAAATATTAAAACAAGAACATACAGATAACATAACATAGAAAAGATGAACGTTGGATAGCTAAGAATGAAAACACAGATATATATATATATATATATATATATATATATATATATATATATATATATATATTTTATATGTGCATACATATATATTGATGGGTAGACGAAAACATATGCCAATGTAATATAAAGGTATATATAGATATATACAAGGGTATTAAGCGGATATATACACAATAAACATCTGGATACATATAAGTATGAAGGTGTATACATACATGTATGCAACAAGATCAGCGGAGCGCTCCCGTTTGCACACAGCCCCTAATGAATAAATAAAAAACAATATAAAAATAGAAACCTAAATGGCAGAAAACGAAAAGGAAACAAATTTGGTAAATTCCCAGATACACAATTATGGGGAGAACAGCCAAGAGGAAGGGAAAACGACCAAAATAGTGAGGGTAAAGGGGAAAGGTTTCAAAGTATCAACAATCCCAATGCTTAAACTATATACAAGGCTTAAAAAACTAATAGGAGATCCAACAAGTATGGAGCCTAGTGGGGAAGTTCTAATAATCGAATGTCAGACATGTGAGCAAGCAGAAAAACTAAGAACCATAGAAATTGTAGACAAATGGAATGTCCTTATAGTAGCAGAACCACTACGCGCAAAGGGAACAGATGGCTTAATAAATAACATACCTCAGCACTATACGGAGAAAATACTTAGGAAAAAGCTTAAAAAGCAACATGTGATAAGAGTGCGAAGAATCATAAAAGAAGGAACCCCCCCCCCCCCCACAAAAACAGTAAAGCTAACTTTCAATTTAAAATCCTTACCAAGCAGGATAATAATAAATAGAAAATCATACAGGATATCACCTCAAATCCAATCAAAACCACATAGATGTTTCAAATGCCAAAGGTACAACCATACATCTAAGAAGTGCAGAAGTAAGGGAAGATGCTTAACCTGTGACGAAAAATATCACGGAAAAAATTGCTCGGCACCACCAAGATGCTTCAATTGTAAAGGGCCCCATCTGGCTTCCTCCGAACAATGCATTGCTAAAATAACAAAAAAACAACAACAAAAAAACCCCAACCAAACTAAAGTACCAACTAAGTATACCAAAAAATTATGGATCCCAACCTCCCCAAAACTGACCGCTAACGATCTTCGTAACACTATCAGCGTACACTACCATATTCCACTTGGTGGAAACACAATGTACCCGTTAAAAGATCACGGGTGAAAATATAAAAATCGAAAGAAAGACAATACGCAACTCTAAAATATATATATTTACCTAGCGATAGAATAGACGGAACAAATAAGAAAGATGTAAAAATAATCCTAAAACAAACCAAACATAATATGGACAGTAACAAAGTAAGATATGAACCATATAATACAAACGAAACACAAACAAACACGGAAAACAAAAGAAATAATAACTTGGAGAAACCGACTGACTGACTGTGGAAACAGACGGACTAACTGACTGTACAGACCGACTGTCTACTTAACAGACTGATGGACTGCCCATGCAAGCAGACGGACTAAGTAAATGACAGTACAAACTGACCCGCTATCCAAACTGACTGACTGTGTAAATTGACCAACTAACAGAATATGTAGACTGACAGATTGACTGTAGATAGACCAACGGACAGACTGGATAGATTAACAGACTGACTGTGTAGACTGATTGACTGCTGAGGATGACAGAATATATGGACTGACTGACTGTGAAGAATGACTCGCCGACCATGTAGACTGAGTATCTGACTAACTGTATAGAATGACTGACCGTAAATTAACCCACTGAATGATTGACTATGCTGAACAACTGATTGTATAGACTATATAACTATTTAAAATGAATGACTACCTGACCGGCTGGCCGGCTATCAGACCGACTTACTGTGTAAACTAACTATGTAGGCTGACTAACCAGTTAGACTGACTAATTGACTGTGTAAACTGACTGATTGATTAATCAACTGTGTAGATTAACCAACTGATGGACTATATAGACTGACTAACTGTGTAGAATAACACTGACTGACTGACCGACCGACCGACCGACCGACCGACCGACCGACTGACCGACCAACTGACCATCCGACCGACCGACCGACCGGGCCGGCCGACAGACAGACAGACTGACCGACTGAACAACTATATAGAATGACCAACCGATTGACTGACGTACTATGTAAACTGACTGACTGTGTAGGCTGACTAACAAGTTAGATTGACTGCATAGACTCACTAACTAGTTAGACTGACTGTATAGACTGACTAACTGACTGTATGGACTGACTGCCTATGTAGACTGACTGACTAACTGACAGACTGTATTGACTGACTGACTGGGTAGAACAACTGACTGACTGAGAACTAGAACATGACATTGCTAACCTTTTTTACTAACCGTTATCTGGAAGGGACTTAAAGATGTTAAACCCATCTGGCCAATGGCTACGCGTAGTGGACGTAAAAGAACTCATGGACTGAGGTTGGAATCCCCTGGAGAAACCAACTGACAGACTGTATAGACTGACTGACTATGTAGAATAACTGACTAACTGTAAACCAGAACATTACACTGCTAACCTTTACTACTAACCGTCCTTCGGAAGGGACGTAAAGAAGTTGGCCCCGTCTGCCCAGTGGTTATGCTGAGTGGACGTGAAAGAACACATGGACTGAGGTTGGAATCCCTCAGAAAATGACAACATTGAAATGCTCTAAGACACCAAGAATTGACTGACCGACTGACTGGGTAGGTTGACTAACTAATTAGACTGACTAAATAACTATGGACACTGATGCACTGACTAACTAAAATGACTGACTGTAGATTGACCAACTGAGAGACTATGTAGACTGACAAATTGTATAGATACAGACCGACTGTATACGACAAAATATGTAAATATATATAAACATCAACATTAAAACGAAAAAGGTGATAGCCTACGACAGGACGTATGCAGATATACACATATGTACGTAAATACTGTAAGAGGATTACAGACATGAAGAGGTAAGAAAAGGCAGAGTAAGTAAATTGATGGCCTAGAAAGAATGGAGGTAAGTTACATTACATTAACGGACTTGTTGACAGACCAAAACCTAATAAAGTCAGTCTGAAGCGCGCAAAGGATGAGGCTCAGAGAACATACACTGAAGACGAAAGAAAGAAATGGAAATCACTGCCACCTGATTCGCGGAAATAAATGGGTTGTGACAGCGATTTTACTGCTGTTCACAAAGAGGGCAGGCATTCAATTGCCAATGGTAATACTATGCGCTCTGCGTACAAAAGTCAGACCCCCTCACGCTGCAAAAAACCGAAAGGGAAAACACTACGACCTACTAACAGAAAAAGGGGTTGTGACAACGACTTTACTGTTGCACACAAAGAGGTCAGGCATTCAGTTGCCAATGGTAATACTATGCGCTCTGCATAGAAAGGCCAGATCCCCCTATGCGACGCAAAAACGAAATGGAAAGCACTACCACCTGGTTCACGAAAAAGGGGTTGTGACAACGATTTTACTGTTGTACACAAAGAGGTCCGGCATTCAGTTGCCATTGGTAATACTATGCGCTCTGCGTACAAAAGCCAGACCCCCCCCCCCCCCAACACGACTAAAAAAGCGGCACGGAAAGCACTACGACCCAGCTAACAGACAAGGGGTTGTGACAGCGATTTTACTGCTGTTCACAAAGAGGTCAGGCATTCAATTGCCAATGGTAATACTATGCGCTCTGCGTACAAAAGACAGACCCCCCTACACCAACCACGAAAGAAGAAAACTGAAAAGGGACGTGACAACGATTATACTGTTGTGCACGTAGAGGTCGGGAATTCAATTGCCAGTGGTAATACTATGCACCCTGTGTACAAAAGCCACGTGACCCCCTATTTGTAATAACAAGTTACATGCGGAAGGGACTGCACGACTTCGCTACGCCTGCCATTCCAATAGGACAGAAAAGAAGCCAAGAAAAGATCTGCCATATACAGAAGATACTGTGTAAAAAGGTAAGTCTGACTGCATTAAGGAGAAACTGAAAAACATAAGGACAGACAATAAAAACAATACTAAAATTACTACTAACCGTCCTTCGGAAGGGACGTAAAGAAGTTGGTCCCGTCTGATCAGCATTGAAGCAAATCGGACGTTAAAGAACTCATGGACTGAGGTTGGAATCCCTCAGAAAATCCTACTTTTGATAGGCTTTCGGACACGTTTGGCACATGTAAAGGAACAGGGGCAGGATAGAAATGGAAGTCTTTGGCCAATGGGCCAAAGCCCATTGACCATGCCCATGAACCGTCAAAACAACTTTTGTCTGTATGTGGGTATACACACACCTACCTAAAAGGGGCACCTTTGTGTATAGCTACATACG
Source organism: Chaetoderma sp. LZ-2023a (assembly GCA_034401795.1). Classification (NCBI taxonomy): domain Eukaryota; kingdom Metazoa; phylum Mollusca; class Caudofoveata; order Chaetodermatida; family Chaetodermatidae; genus Chaetoderma; species Chaetoderma sp. LZ-2023a. The sequence continues at coordinate 46,413,490 of CM067367.1, forward strand.
GACAAGGGTAATATAAAAAATTAGGCAGATTTGCCAAAACCGCCCTAACGGGATGCTGTTAGTCGAGTGTAGTCGATGAGTGGTCTGCTGATAGATGTGCTGCCTGATTCTGTCTGACATGGCGAAGACTCGGTGACCAAACTGAAATGGAGACGAGATGTATAACCCTGATGATCGGAGCCTGGGGAAAAACTGGCTTCCATGCCTGATGAAAACAATGAAATCCAGCAGATCTACACCTTCGTGATCGACATGACCTTTCTTGAGAGATCACCATCCCTGTCGGTGTAAATGCTGAAGCTCTCCTTCACAACCAATCTGCCTGAATATGAGAGAACGGCCTTCTTCGCCGCCTGCGCCTTGACTGATGACGGACAATGACAAGGCCCATCAATACCTAAACAGCAACAATCACACTCAACTTATCATTTCAAACGGCAACAGGTTATAATTCTAAGTTATTAACCCAGGTCCTCATTTTCTACACCCACTAGATCTTCAGGGTTTTTCCCGTTTCTTACTCAGTTATTCACATGTCATTATATTAATTTGTTTACTCTTAGTTGATAGTATTATCATTCAGTTTCGTCATAATATTCTTTATTTTAAAAATTTTCCTGATTCCAGTTTCGAGATTTTAATTTACAGACTGCCCTCCAGCCCCATCCCACCACATTGAGAAATAAAGTAATTCCCCCGCCCACCCCCTCCTATACACGCCATACAACATCGACACTCGCCAACAACAGTTCATTAGGCAGCAACAGGCAACACCCCCCCCCCCCCCAGTAACATCTTAATTATCTGACTTTTTTTTTCAGTTTTCACTTATTTAGAGCAACCCTTCGGGGAAGCAACGCAACCCTTCGGGGAAGCACCTCTAAGAGCGAGTCATGGTCCAAATACATCTAGGTGTGAGCGGCCGATAAATACCAACTAACATTACATCGCGATGATGGATTTGAGGTGGGCTTATCGTTGAGGCGCAATCAACCCGCCCTGGAGAGATGCCGTTGGTCGAGTGGAGTGTTGACGCTACTTGCTTGCTGCTTCTGTCTGCTGTGTACTTATATCTGCTGGTGACTACGGCCGAGTTTGCAATCACGAAGCCGCCGAGGATGCCAAGACGAAGTCGACGATGCATGGCGATGGTTTCCACGGAAAATGAACACGGAGGTCGTGATTGGCGTTGCTTTGCGTTGATGTAGATGATGTCGCTCTCTCCGCTCTTCTCTCGCCGTCGTTGGATGAACATTTTACCATAAGTATGAAAGGATTTTTAGGGACTCGACGACGTGACTTAAACCCATTTAACTCCCAAATAGCGCCACGTGCATTCAACTTATTATTTTTAATAGCAACAGGTTATAATTCTAAGTTAAATTTGGATATTTAGTTTACAAACACTGGATTTTAAGTTGAATTTTCCCCGTTTCTTGTTTATTTAATCACAGGCCAGTATTTTAATTTGATTCTTTTTAATTGATAGCATTATCTGTCAGTTTCATCATAATATTTTTTATTTCAATTTTCCTGATTTCAGTTTTGAGCTTTTATTTTAGACTGCCCTCCACTCCCATCCCACCTCCATGAGAAATAAAGTAGTTCCCCCTCCCACCCCCTCCTCAACACAGCATACAACATCGACACATGCCAACAACAATTCATTAGGTAACATGAGGCAACACACTCCCAGCAACAACTTAATTTTTCGACTTTTTTCAGTTTTAAGTTATTTAGAGCAGCCCTTCGGGGAAGCAACGCAACCCTTCGGGGAAGCACCTCTAAGAGCGAGTCAGGGCCCAAATACATCTAGGTCTGAGCGGGCAATAAACCAACTAACATTACATTATTGAAAGATCTCCCCATCAAATTAACATAAGGGAAGATCTCAGGTATTATGCCATTTTAGTGCTATAAACCAAATTCTGGTGTTTTTCATTATCATCATTTATTGGCTATTAATTATAACAAAGTTCATGAAAAAAAAATTAGATTTGGAGGTTTTGTGGTTCAGCAAAACATTATCATACGGAAATAACTATGTCCCTTGAAGAATACCTTGCCGCAAAGAGATTTCCATGTATTCTATCTTCTGGTAAAGGAAAGACTTGTGACCGCAAATTTTCAGATTTAAAGTTACACGTTGATCGTGACCATCTATTTCAGAGAGCTTACTGTGTGGACTCTAATTCAGTGGCGTCATGCCCAAGATGCACAGGGGAGGCCCGACTCCCCCACCCATACCCTAAAAAGAATTTCTAAGCAGTGGTGGGTCTGATCGTGAAACAGCTAAATATACATAATTAAAACTGCAAAAGTATGCCTACATGAGAACATGGCATGCCTTCGCTGATCGCTGTGCATGTAATGGCACTCCTGTGACTGTCATACTGCCAGTGCAAGTGTGTTACGGGGTGCGTGAGAATATGTGATGGATGCACATGCTGTATTCTGACAGCTGACCCAGACTGTTTCCAGTGGTGTAGCCAGGTTTTCACGTCACGGGGAGCGAGGTCAATAAAGGCGCCACCCTACTTGAGCAAGTACTTAAAAGGCGCCACCCCGCATACCAATTAGACGTCGGAATCTGCTTAAATTTCTTTAATAAAGAGAAAATGGCACCCCAGCATCGCCAATTATTTTATTCTACCGAGAAAGTAGTGTGTATTCTACTATTCTTTGTCTTGGTGTAGCGTAATTAAAACAAAAAGTCTCAACATAGCGATGAACAAACATGACAAGAAGACATTAACAACGTTGTAAATTCAAAAGGTTATAATTTTCAATGTAGATTAACTTGTTCAAGGTGGCTTAGGAGTTGGGATGTCCAGAAACTTGTATGTGTTACGAACATGATTTAGCTGCCACATTTGGGAAGATTGGTCCAGGGGAGCTCGCCGCCCCCCCCCCCCCCGCTCCCCCCTCGCTACGCTACTGCCTGTTTCTCGTGCTATTCGATCATAACTAAGCATTTGTATTATGCTTTCAGATTATGACTTTTTATCTTTCACATTACCAATGGTAATATGAAAGTTAAAAAAGTCATAATCTCAAAGTACAATCCTGATGCTCAATTATCACTCAGAATGCAGGAAAGCACTTCTCAGAACATCTAATTTAAAGGTTGGGGGGGAGACGACCCCCGGAACCCCCTGCTTCCATGGAGGGGACACCCTTCCATGACTCACCCCAATGGGCTTCCCCAACCTTCCGGCTTGCAGGACGCCCCCTGCTCTAATTTTCTATATTCAGTTTCGTGCTATGGAATTACCCATACATCCAAGTCGAAGCACCGTGTACTAATAGTAACTGTGAATCTTGGCGAAGAGGACGAAAATATTAACATCGTAGGGCCGTTGCTCGCGCAGAGAACACCCATGAGAGTTGTCCCAACTACTGGCAAAATGGCTTGTGTGAAACGAACGAAATGACGACAACTGCCACCTCTCCAGCCATCCGCACCAGCATCTGCATCTGCACCGGCATCCACACGCGCATCAACCTCCGTAATGACAATGACATCCACGGCAGCAACAACAGCAGCATCGACACCAGCAACGGCATCAGTATCCACATCCACACCAGCAGTAACCGCATCCACACCAGCAGCAACAGCAACGACCTCAGTGACATTTCCTCCGTTAGGCATAGTAACAATTCCATTAAGAGACATTTCTATTTCTGAAAGTTCGTCGTCACCACCAGACTTAATGATCAGTTTAGAAATAATGGAGGTAGCCAGCACTACAGCCACTCCATCACGCAGCAACAGCAGAACCACCACCACCATCATCACCAGTACCACACCTAGCTTTAGTATCGCGACAGCAACAGATCCAGCCATCCACAAAGCTACAACACCGGATATACCATACTCAGGGAGAAAAGGTAGTGCACATCAGCCAGACATCCTAACAGTTCCGCACACCACAGCAAGCAGATTGATAAAGGCAGCAAAGAGAAGAAAGACCACCACCGGATCCACATCAAAACAATGGCGCACAATCACCACTTCCAGCACCATCTGCTCCGCACACATGACGACCACCACCGCAACCACCACAATGATGATGTCAGCCACCTCCACCGAAAGCACCCACACACTGAGCACCACCGCAGTCACCACCTTCAGCAGGACATCAACACCACACTCCATCAGGTTCAGTGCATCCTTCACCAACCTTTCCGCAACATCATCAGACCAAGCATCGACTCAGCACCAGGGCATATTTCCGCACCACCACAAGCACACGCACCACGTCCGGCTTATATGGACCGCGGAACCCAGACCCGCTCGAGGAACCTGACACTCACAGCCATTTTTGTAATATGTTTAGCAGATTGTTTTAACTGATTGTTGTGTGTGCTGTGATTCTTATATTACTTTATTTTTTAAATACTTTCCTTATTATTATAAATTTTATAAAATTGAAACCCCGTCCCTAGGCTGACTAAGGTCATCCTACACAGCTGTGCTATTATCGCATGGCTGCGTATCAACAAAATAATTGTTGCGTATCCCTATGCTGTAAATACACTTTATGCGAGGTAAGGAGACAGCATACCACAGCGAACATAATTATATTAGATCATGCCATCCCAGCTATTGCTGGGGCTGCCTAATCAACTTTTTACTTATTATGAAGTACTATTTTTCTTATAATTTTTCTTCTCATCTTAAAAGACGAGACGGATATAAGAGGTGACGAGATTCATCTGTGCGGCTCCTCTCTAAAGGGTTGCACTGTATATACATGACTTCATATATTTCGTCATGTATATATTTCCGCATATATTTAATATATTTTATAACATGTGTAATTTTATATTATAAACTTAATTCTGGTACGTTGGAGCCTGGGCGTTTTCGACGGGGAATTAATTACCCGTCACCAAAGAGAACGTCCTCGCAAGCTATTGTTTAGCTGAATCATGGTATAAAATAAAAGTTAGCATGCACCACAACGTTACAAAACCTGAAAAGAAAAGGCCTGGAAAAATAAAAATACCAGGCCAAAAATAAAAAATAAAAGAATGCCTCCCTCCCAAACTCTTTCGCACGTCTATGTGTCTTCTCTGTTAAACTACACACCTCTCGTGTCACTCTTCCTCTCAGCTACGTGCCTACTGGGGAAGTATATTATTCCCGCCCAGCATGCGCCCTGTGACATTCGGTATCATTTAGCACAGGTGCCAAACTAGGAAGGGGTGGTGTAGCACGTATAGACCAGCCGGGTACGAACTGTCCCAGCTCGTCTGAGGCTAAGAGAGGCTCTCAAAACGACAAAGTCCACGATATCGCCTATCGTGCATGCGCGGGAGTCGGAGATTGCCTACCAACGTGCGTTAGTGTTGGAGAGAATGGCATCTTGTAGTGTACCGAGCTGGGTACTCGTAATTCCTTTATAATATACCCTCCTCGTCGGTCTTGGTACCAATCAATACCAGAATGAAGCGAGGACTCAACATCTAGTTGGGACATTTCTTGATGCACCGCACGACCTATGCGGTGCATCACGTTTTATGATCCGTCAGGTACTTCATTATTGTACTAATGTATTAATATATTTATATAAGGTACTGATGACTAACATGTGCCTTACGGTCGTCTGAGTTGCATTTTTTTAGTTTATATCTTTTTACTGCATATATTTATCCTTATTTTTGTGGTGATGACTGACAGGAACTATCAAAGTAGTGTGACCTCACATTTTTACTGTACTGTGATAGTTAGTTATATGGCAGTAGCCATCCTAATTATATGCTTTGCTTATTTTATATAAAATGCTTGGACCATAGTTCGCTAGGCTACACTATACAGCAACAACAACCACACCATCTTGTTCTCCAACAGCATCAATTTTTCACCGAGGTCGCTGCTCATGTTCTCACTATGCAAACCTGACATGCGGCCGACTAAACCTGGCTATTTTAGCTCGATAGTATAGGTTTATAAGTAGTTAGGGACGATTACTCTATAGGAGACATTTGTGTAAATCTCTTTTCCGGGTGTAGCGGATATGTTCCACCGCATACCGGCAAGGTTGTATAAATTGACCATATACCATTCTTTTCAATAAATGAGTGATTGTATCTGTCTACGCTCCTCCAGCCTTAGGGCTAAAAAATTGTCTGGACTCCCTCCGCCACATTGGTTAGAGCTGACTTTGAAACTATTGGTGTTTCAGAGCGGTTAAAATCAAAGTATCGATGACTGCAAACATCCCCTCTGTATCTGTGGATACTTGTTAGCTTAGATAACCATGCTAAAGTAAGAAGCACTGCGAAAACATTGAATTATATTTACCGGCCTGCATTGCCTCTCTAGGCAATCTACATGACCCTAAAGACAGGTAAATATTACTCCCTGGGTGCGGAGCTCACATGATCCACCCCCAACATGTTAGGTGACGGACAGGGCACATATCGCCTTCTAACTCTACAGGTGACTGAGTGCAGTCTTAGAACCCACCACGCCCTCACGGGAAGGTCACTATAGTTGGATATCCGTCTCTTACTCCCGACCATAACATCTATATGTGCTTTTAATGCTTATGTAATGTGACTTATCCCTGTGCTGTTATATGTGGTCATGATGCAGGGGTGACAGGATCGTTATATGATTCTGAAGCCGCCACCATGTGACATGTCCACACGCTATCTATCTGAGGGGGATGCTCCGTGAAGGTGACCATACGGACACCGGACATTCTCGGCAGTCAGGCTTATATGTTAAAGATAGGTAGAACAGACAGCCACTTGCGGCTTAACCTTGATTTAGACCTAAAATCTGAATGATAGGATAGTATCTAGCAGAAGGACCGCATAAATAAAGCGGAAACTACCAATACAGTATCTTTTCAACTTACAAAAGGTGACGGTGTTGAATTCTGCGGAAATCATCTACCTCATCTTCACGTAACACAGCGTGCATCACTATAACTTATAATTTCACTAGGTTGACACATTTTACACACCATAGCATAGTTTGAATAAGAGAATGGCCCTTTTCATCATCTCTCTTCCTCCGCTTCGGCGTTGTATGCAATTTCCTGTGATGGAGGCCCGCGCGAGGCGTTTTCCTCTCGCAACAAATAATATTTGTGCTAGGAGTTATTATAGTTTATATTAAACTTGCTAAGTAGCCACGTTAGGACCCTCCCTTGCAGGGATACCTCACTGATTATACCGATCAGAGATCGGCGAGGTACCTCTGGCGAGGACCATGTTAAAAGAAAACACCAACTCAGTCCTATGTACTTAATTTCTCTCTCATAGCAGCAACAAACGAGTACCATTGCTGGGCTGTACAATATTAATTACTTATGTATTTTATAATGTCGCCACTCTAATTGAGTAAATGGACTGCCACACCTGTGACACAAACAGCTGGGATGATACAGTGTGGTTCAACTTCCGCGACGATGGTCGTACGGCCCCACTGGAACGTGAATGTTCCACCAGCTCATGAGGTCGGTCTTTGTATAATCCGGAGACACGCAAAACTAGAGCCGCAACCCCGAGCTCCGCAGCGAACCAGCAGCCTCGCCCCAACGCGCTGTGCACATGCGGTGCCGCAGGGCGAGAGTATCCAGTGGACTAGCGCGTACCCCCGGAGCCTACAATTACCCAAGGGACTATTCCATTACGTCCGACCACACCACACCATTAATAATGTCGTTTACTAACAAGCAGCTTTGTACGAGTAATTGGAAAGAAAGTTTATAGCAGTTCTTTTTATCTTTGCGGAACATTTTCAGGAAACGCCAATCAGCTTGATGTTTTATATTGACAATATGGTGACATCTAGAATAATAATTGAAGCTTAATTCCTCTGTTTCCTCACCCTGCATGATATGTTGTTACCGTCTGTCTCTTTGTCGGTAAAATGCACTGACGGTTGATTGATATAAAATTCCTTTGATGATTCTCGACTGATTACCACTCACCACTCCCCGACCAACACCACCCCCTCATTTCCTATGATCAATGACTGGTTTAACTTTTAGTAACAATACTCCATCAATTCCGTGGTTTCTGGTACACATTTACAAAACAGTAAATATTCCTTGATTTTCACGGCATCAGGCAAACATTTACGAGATGTAAATGGGGATTAAAGGCCTAGATTAGACATAATCAAAGTACTGAATGTATGTTACTATTTGAGCATGCACTCATCATTATCGTGATATACTTGTATTATATTTTGTGTGCTGAAATCCTGACCATATAGTTGCATGCTTATGCGCCGAACGCTGGTTTATCATGACGGAAAATAATTTATCCTTCTCTAAGCAGATGTGTCTGTTATTTATTTTTCCCTGTATGCAGCTTCAATTATTCAGATGCTCAACCAGATACCATGTAATTAAATTCTCCAAAGAGAATTAGTTATTTTATTACTTGTCTGGTTAGTCTGTATTTCAGTACCTCCTTCAAGCCATTTGAATATCTTGTTTGGGGGCCTGAGATATAGAATACGAAGATCGCTTTCTTATTAAGATCTTTGAAAATCAGTGACGTCATAACTTAATGTCAGAGTTGCATACAATCCCTAGTATGTAAATTAAATTAATAAACATCCTTAGCCTTCTCATTTATAGCCGAATCACTGGCAGGACAAATAAGAATTCAACTGATAGTATGGTATATTAATAACTGAACCTTCTTGTAAGTATAACCTATCGAATTGCTACCGTAATATTTAAATCAACAGGCCACTATGAAGAATGTGCTTACATAGCAAATCTGTTCCAATGTCATATATATCGCTATAGCCATATCCAACTATCTGCAAAAAAATTTGGAAACAGTCGGATTTCCATCAAATTTGGTATATATCGATTTTGGTGTCTTTGTGTTCGAGAACCGAGGACATATTAAGAACTTTTTCACAGGCAAGTGTTAATTCCAAGCTGTTTGACAGTTTAGTAGCTATATATTATCCTGACCTAGATGACCTAGATTTGATTCCTAGAAGATGGGAGTCTATATTCCTGGACTTCTAGGTTCACCTTGACTTAAGTTCTTGAAAGCTGTTGCGAGAACGGTTAAAATCACTAGACATTTTATTAATTTTCTCACTGAATGTGAATAATCTAGAACAATTGGGTGTATATTCCCAAAGTTGAAATAATCAGTGAGTATAAAGACGTTTTTCGTAACAAAGCAAATTACGTCTATTTATTTGTTGCAAATAGGTCTTTTTATATACTGAGACAATCTCTTTGGCATAGTGAGATTACTATTTTTTAATCCAACAAAGCGAATATACCCTATTCCAATATTAAGTCCCTCTTCTGTCTATTGGAGTGTTTTTTTTACAAACTATAAGTGTACGTACATGCGTGCGTGTGTGCGTGTATGCATGCACCCCGTGTGAGTGCGCGTGTGTGTACATGCATGTTTGTGGGCTTGCATCCGGGCGGACATGCATGCGTGCATGGGCATGTGCGTCCGTGTATGTGGGCCCTGAAATAGAAACCCAAATGGCCTCAGTAAGATATCGGTCATACAAAATATGTTTAGAATACACGAGCCTGTGACATTTTTGTCACGTCTTATCGCATGATTATTTGCGCGCACACTGACGTTAGGATGAAACGCAAAGCTTACAGAGTCAGTATTTGTTCACTGTTTGCGGAAATGTTTATTCATGTAATCCAGTATTAAACCTCTTATTTTTACACCTGTAATCATGTATGCTTTACTCGACCATTTGTGAGTTCATATGCATATGTTTTAGGCCCGGAAGATACGAATCTTGTGATTGTATAGCCTAACAGGATTTCGTTATCGAAAAAGCCTAACCTGTTAAGAAATGCCTCAATTAATGAAGAATTTTTCATGGAGTAATTTAGTAAAGGACGCTGTCTGGTTTAAGAAGAGCATCCACAAATTAAAATGGTCATAGGGGGTGACGAAGGCAGCTGTTAAGATCGAAGTCCTACTACAGAGTTATTGGAATTCATTAATATCGGAATACTTGGCAAGCAAAAGATTTTCATTACGAATAGTAATGTTTCCAACTTTCTTTGTCCTGTGGACAAGTTTATAAATATATTTGGGCTTTCAATATTTTGCTTTCTCTAAGAACCCAAACAATTATTCAAGAAGATCTTCAAAAAGACACGAAATGAAGCATTCTTCCAAATTTTGACCTCATCAAGTTGGATAGACTCCCGCTCAAAATATTACCTCACACAATTGGCATGTTATGATCGGTAATGATCAATTCTGGGTACCTTGAAGCCTCTTGTTTTAACTTTAAAGGATTGTCTATGTACTCTTTTATTAAAGATGAATCTGTCTGCTCAGGAAAGTGTAAAATTTCATGGAAAGCTAATATTTTATATCCTTGTTCAACAGGTTTGTTAATCACGGGAGAACACCGTGTACCTATTAGGGGACGTTTTTCATCAAAGTTGGAGCTGTCTGCTCTCTACGGCACACGTTTGACAGAGTGTAAACATTAACCGATCCCTAATTTAAAGTGGGAGACATGGGATATACATGTTTCCTGCAGGTAGGATGGAACACTTTATAAGCCTGAAGTACTCAGATGCCTGAGAAACAGGTTTAAAACCTGAAGTTATGATCTCAGAAAAATCTAGTTGATATTTTCCACATTTTCAGAACTACATGATAGAATGAATATAGATCTACATAAGCGATTGTCTTGTCTTCCGAACATTCATATGATAATTTAAGGGTGTTAGTCCCCCCCCACCCACCCCGTCATAGCAAGAAGATCTAGGCTCAAGAGGCGTTGGGTAATTTAGACTTTCAGTGAAATCTCTAAAGCTTGAACCGATCGCAATAAGCTCATTGAATTCACACTCCCAAATGTCACGCAATTTTAACCCTTTAAGTGAAATTCACAGGGCCGTGATATTGTTTGTATAAAAATGTTTCTTCAAGTGTAAGATTAGGTTTAAATGGGTTTTTAGATTTCCAGACATTTATCAGAAGACCAATGAAAACAGCCACGGATTACAACATCACCATATTTCAACAAGATTCAATGTTCACCCCATTACGTGCATGTTCTATAGTAATACCATCTTTTTGAGCCAAAACATCAACCCATTTACAGGCCATGCACAAATATCGTTTTGCAGGATTAGGAACTAAAGGTGTGATGACTCCAAACTTTGTATGATTTAGAATCTTTTTACGAAAATCCTTATTACATTCACTGGGGAAAGAGATAGCATTGACAAACGTGCTACTACTACTACTACTACTACTACTACTACTACTACTACTACTACTACTACTACTACTGCTACTACTACTACTACTACTAATACTACTACTACTACTACTACTACTACTACTACTACTACTACTACTACTACTACTACAATAGAAGTAGTATTAGTAGGAGAGGAAGTAGAATAAGAAGACGAAAAAGTAGTAGATGAGGATGAGGAGGAGGAGGGGAAAGGATGAGGAGGAGGAGGAGGAGGGGGAGGAGGAAGAGAAGTATAGAAGAAGTAGTAGTGCTTGAGGAATGGAAAGATCGAAAAGATAATATTTATTACTCCTTTTACCGAGAAAAGACACCATTTTAAAAATATATGCTGAAAAAGGTTTAAGAAGTTGAAACCTTTAGGGCTAAAGGGTCTCAAATGTTTTTCACTGGACTTTTGAATGCTCAGTTGTTCCATAATAAGTGAAGAGTTATGTTGAAAATTTATCATTTGATGACTGCGAGAATAAGCATGCCAGTCATTCCAGTGCTAAATTTTCAGAAAATCTTTTTGCTCGTTATGGAAAAAATCATTCATTTTGAAAAAATATCTAAAACACTGTATCCTTTTTTGTAATAAAGAATATTACTTACGCACACTGTTTTCTGTGAGTACTCTCTGCTCTGCTAACTCGAAGATGCGTTCCTTTGAGAGAGGACTTAAGTTTATCAGTGGATATGAATATGGGTATGCCGGCAACCAATCGCGTAAATTCTCCCTCATTGTTTGATTATTTAGCCTCACAGGCATTGCAAGGTGTAGACGGCCCACTCTTCTGTTCTAGCCCAGACCATATTTTGATGCGGGTTCTGCTGGTGCGACGGTAAATTTGGTGAATAGCATTCCTCTATTGGTCTATAGCCTGGCGAAATTGGATGCAAATCCTCAGTATATTGCTGCTGGTTATCATTCTCCCGGTCAGCAGGATTTGATCTTACCCCATCACAGTCCCGCTTCATAATTTTATCTCCGCTACCATCTTCTTGACTCTCTGCAAATGTCAAAATACTTTTCACTCCCCGAGTAGATGGCGATGTATCAAATGCCCATTTACAAGAATGGCATGCATCTATAGCCCGATGGGCTTCCCTTAAAATCTCTGGCCTTGGCAATAATGACATTATAACCCCCCCAGTATTTTCGGCACTGGCCCTAATCGGAGTGGTCTTACTGTCACTTACCCCTTGCTTACAATTTACTAATTTATGTGCGTTTATTGGTACAGAGTTAATCGATAATATATGCACGTCTATTGTTCAGCCAATCAAAAGACCATCACTGCTAATTCACCTTTCCAGAGTGCCCACCCATCATATGACGTCATAATGAACTGCGTGGTGTGTACAATGACATCATAATGAATGACGTCATGAATGACGTCGATAAGTACGTCACGAACGCATATTTGATGACGGTCTATGGCCTGTTGTACAAATTGTTTGCTTTTACTATTTAATAAATATTCTGTTGAATATTTTGAAACTAACTTGACTGGGCGCTGTTGCAGCAACAGCACCCAGTCTAATTAGTTACAAAATATTCAACAGCTTCCCTGTATGGTTTTCAGGAAATTGATAGCTAGGGCATTCGGGGATCGATCAATCCCAACACGGCGAGGTGTGGGTGGAGCTTAGCTAGTGATGGGCGGGGCATAGCTAAAAATGGAAATGTCCTTTGGCAGTCAATAAGAAAATATGTTGATTTTCATGACCAAGATTTATCCGATGACACATTGCAAGTAGGCCTGTTCGGTTAATCGATATTTCATCGATTGTAGATTATTTTCCCTGGCGATTATATGATCGAGTGTAAAATAAAATAATCGAAAAATCGTGAAAAGATCGATCATTTATTTTAATCAGGCATAATTTAGTGTTTAGTCTTGAAATACAGCTAATGTATCGGTGGTTTGATTGTTCTAGCGAGGTAGTTGTATAAATATCTATTTGTGACGTTCAAGCCTGCACCTCCCGAGGCATACATAATACATGCATGCGAATGTTTATATAAGTAATTGCTTAGTACGGCAATGATCGGAACATTTGTTTGCTACTATTTAATATCCCCTCTGAAGGCTATAGGCTGAAGTGTTAGTGGTCATTTTGCGAAAAAATTAAAAAAATGACTGTTTTTCATAGTAAATTCACAAAATTTCGATGCGAATTTTCACAAATTCTGACAATTGTTTTGGAACTAATTTGACTTAAAACTGTTGCTGCCTAAGGCAGAAACAACTTAAAGTCAATGATTTTCAAAATATTCGACTTTTCTAGTGCTGCGAAATATGGAAACGTCGTAGATAGGCACTACAGGCGAAATCTATATCATAATAAAAATAAAAATGATATGGTCATTTCGCGAAAGAATGCATAGAATTTACTTCGTAGTAAATTAAAAAAATTTCGATCCAAATCTTCATAAATTCTGCCGATTGTTTTGTAATTAATTTGACTTAAAGTTGTTGCTCCACCTGCAATCAAATTATTTTCAAAATATTCAGCCTTTCCAATGTTGGGAAATAGGGAAACATCATAGATAGGCGATACGGGCAAGCTCTATATAATTAAAAGTTAATCTCTGTAATGTTAAAATTAAATTAGCGCCTTTTTACTAGCTTGAAAATCTGGGCATATGCTCCGGTTTCTTAAAACCATTATCCAATGGGAACGAGTGAACAATGGATTCCAAATTGACTTCATTATACTGGGAGGGCTTGTTCCTCGTGTTCAGCCAATCAGAGGACTGGTTGATATAGCCTGCCCTATTGAGCGTCTTGTGGGTTTTTCCATAGGCCTACTTAGTTGAGGTAATCTAAACCTGACTAGGAACCAATTTACGAAATTACGTATTCTGTTATTTTAAAAGAAAATCAGGCATTTTTATTTATTTATTTATTTATTTATTTTAAGAAGGCTATACTCTCTCCCACCACCCCAACCCACCCCTACCCCTCCATTCCTAACTACGTAGTTGTTACTTCCAAAGTTTCAAGATTAGATACTCGATTATCCGATTAAATCGGTTATCTTCCAGACACCATACTCGATTATTTATTTCCATAATCGAACAGCCCTAATTTCAAGGCAAAAATTTAATTCAACAGACTTATTTATAAACATTAAATATGTTTGTTATGATCATAACGCATCAAAATATTGAATGGCTACATCATATGGCTGCTCAGATTAATTCAGTGGACTTGAATAGGTTCGAAATTGCACTATGTAAAGCGAAAAGGGTAACATTTGATGGATATTGTTAATTCAACAAATAGATATAGCACAAACTTATATATTGATATAACTATAAATAGACATTGCTAAAGGATATTTGACAGATGTCCGGAAATCGGGGTGGGGGGGGGGCTGTTAAAACCCTCATATTTCAGAGAAATCTGGAGAGATGGTCGCCCTGTAGCCATTAAAGAGGTATACGGACACAGTAAAATGATACAAAGACGATTAACCTATGTTTTGACTGGGTATATGTATTCAGATGTATAAATAGGCGTACTATGTGCACAGTTAACTTAACAGTCTCTATACATAGGGCCGATACATAACTGAACTAGGGCCTATAATTCTTGTGATTTGACCGAGTGACATATTTTGGTTGGCATTCCTTCACAACATGGGAATACCGACCGGGATATTTCATAATGTCCCAATACACGCATTTATGCTATTTGCATTTTGCCTATTAGGACGAACAGGCTCACTGTACTACTACCCACTAATGATGCTATCAGTTATCTTATATAGCCATTAACATATATAGAATGTATTATATATTGAAAAATTCGAATGAAGGCATGAATTTTTAAATAATTATTAAATAAGAATAAATATGCGAGAAGAAATCTTTGTACACTAATATAAGTATACTGTAATTGAGGAATCAAGTTTTAACTATGCCCCGCCCATCTTCAGCTAAGCTCCACCCACACCTCGCTCGCATTGGGATCGATCGATCCCTGAACTCCATGGCTATCAATTTCTAGAAAACTATGCAGGTAAGCTGTTGAATATTTTAAAACTAATTTGACTGGGTGTTGTTGCTGGCTGTGTTAACAGAATGTTTATTAAATATTAAAAACGTACAATTCGTACATCAACGCTTAGTCAGTCATCAATTATGCGTTCGTGACGAACTTAGCTACGACATTCATGACGTAATTCATTAAGACGTCATCCAACACGTCACGCAGCTGATTATGGCGTCATATGACTGACTGAGAAGCTGGAATCCTCCATTATTTTGATCAACAGCTCCAAGTCAAATTAGTTCCAAAATATTCAACAGAATAGTTATTAAATTGTAAAATCATCAAAGACTGATAGGCCTAAACAACTATTACACTTTAGTGACGTACATTCCGATTTTCATGACCGAGATATGTCATTTTGATTGTGATGCCAGCTAACATGTGACATATTTGCTTATGATATCAAATACTTGAGTGACAGATCGGATCCCTCTAATATATCTCCGATCTCTATGACATAATCTATTAGTAAAATGTGATATTAAAGATGGGATTATCATCCTTTTTGAATGCAATCTTTTAGGCCTACAAACTATTATAGAGTACATATAGTTTTCACAAGTATGATTCTTTGTGATATATGAATATACATAAATATACGGCTATTGTAAAGTAAGTACGATAAGTATTCTAAAATGCATAAATACAGCAAATTATCAAATCGAATAAATAAATAAATAAATAAGTTTATATGTTAAAAATAATGTTAAAATGGTAATAATTAAAAATAATGAACATTTCTTAAAACAACGCTGAATTTTTCATACAAAATGCAAAAGTACAAACATTATATCAGTAGTTGAGACATAATTGATGCAGTATTAGTTGGAAAGAATCTACAATTTAGCCCTTTATTGCGATCTGTCATAATTACTCAAGTCACCGAAGGTCGGAGCGAATATTGCGCGTCTGTCTGTCTGCCGGCCGGCCTGCTTCCTGCCTGCCTGCCCGCCCGCCCGCCCGCCCGCCCGCCTGCCTGCCTGCCTGCCCGCCTGCCCGCCTGCCTGCATGCCTGTCTGCCTGTCTGTCCTGAGCTGTTTTTCAAAATCTACTGATCTAATTTGGCTCCAATGGACCTTTCCATTTTAGCTATGCCCCGCCCATCTTTAGCTAAGCTCCACCCACACATCGCTCGTGTTGGGATCGACCGATCTCTGAATTCCCTGACTATCAATTTCCAGAAAACTACAGGTACGCTGTTGCATATTTTGAAACCGATTTTACTGGGTGGTGTTGCTGCCTATGACAGCAACAGCGCCCAGTCAAATTAGTTTCAAAATATTCACCAGCATGTTTATTCCATAGTCGTACATACAATTCGTACAACGTGTCGTGACGGGATATTAAGAGTTAAAGACGGGCCTAATAGAATCATGTATGACGTAATGATTATGACGTCATCCTACATGGCGCTTAGCTGAGTATGACGTGGTATGACGTCAGATCATCGATGGATACTCTGAAAAGGTGAATTAGAACACAATGAAGGAACTTGACGTCGAAGAGGATGTTCAGACTTTGTCCGTGATCCTGATAAAAGAACCCAGATTCGGATCGGATCGAATTCTGGAACTATGGCTGGTTATATTAGGTAAATAATCTCAAAAGGTCCTCCTTTGAATCCGCCCTGAGCATGTTAAACATTTTTGTTTGAATTTTGTATGTTAAACACTCCATTGCTGTCTTGCTAAGCTTGTGGGTAATGGGCTTTTTGTATTCGGATACCTGACACGTCCCATCATCGCATGACAGCGTAATGTGGTGATTCCGTATTGTAGTAATCTTTCATGTTTAGCTTAATTATAGGAATGGAACAGGGAAATAACAAATGATGTATATTGGTAATTTCATACAATATTAACTAAACTACTATCGGTAACAATTGGAAATGAATCGGGATTGTTTGAGAAAAAGCATTTACTAAATCTAGGAGCGCTTAGCTTGGACCCAATTAGTGACGTCGCTGGTGCTTCGCACGCACTCCGCCGTGTGTCAACTATGTGTACAGGTATAACGCGTACTCGGATACAACATAATGAATGAATTTATTTCCACTTTGCGCTACTTTCCCTTGCAGTGTTATAATCAGTAGTATCAATTGCATGGCGGATAACAGTCTACCATTAATAAAATATATTAACAACATTAATAAATAAATGTATAGAAAATATTGATGGCTAAAAGCAACCCTGAATATATAGTTTTGTAAGAGGTATGAATTGTAATCTAAATAGGCACCGATGTAGAGAAATTAACTCGCTACTGTTAAAGGATAACTAACCTCATATTTCGATAGCTAATCAGGTGATCTAACATACCACTCATAATTAAACTATGCAGGTAGTTTTAAACTTATTATCATGCTGCTAAAGAAAGATATTCAGGCTTTAGTAGCTAAATGTTGGTACATTTATACACCACGTGATGGCTGTCATGATTTACTTTTCAACAAATCAGAAAAAATAGTGTGCCCGCCTCGGTATATGCGCTTGGTCATAGAGGTGCCAGCTATGGTTTGGCAATTTAGTATAAAAGTAATCATACATGTAAGCTGTTGAATATTTTGAAACTAATTTGACTGGAAGTTGTTGCTGCTATAGGCAGCAACAACTTCCAGTAAAATTAGTTTCAAAATATTCAACTGGATAAGTATTACATAATAAAGAGAATGTAATCTAATGGCACTTGCATGCAATCACACGCTATCGCTTGAGTAGACAAAATGGTGGCGATCACTGTTCAACTTTTACGCGATATTACAAAGCAGATAATTGTGATACAGATAAGGGCATGTGGTAGGATATGAATGATATGGAATCTATAAACCATAATCTATCGGTGCAATACAAGATCTGAGATGAGATTAGCTTCCATTTAATTCACTATTGATCCTTTTGAAAACATTATATTTGAAAATCACTGGTTCTTATGGACACAACGAGTTTCGATCAAAATGATTTCAAAATACACTGCTGGTTTCCAAGGTCGCAGCATAATGCCTCCTGGATATATTGAAATTCGTGTAACTGAATGTAGATCCCGTCTCAGTCAAATTGTTTTTGCAGTATTTTGCCTGTAGGAAGTAGTGGCTAATCAGCTTAACGCGATTATAACTGGGTTTATATGACCGGCTGTAGCGAGTAATACATAGAGAATCTGGAACGAGGTCGCTTTTCATATCACTATTATGGACCGAGTTGAAAATTATCAATTTGTACGAGCTTTAGCGAGTTTCAACGAGGTTCATAATAGTGATATGAAAAGTTACCGAGTTTGAGATTTTATTTATCATATAAACTGTAATTTTGAAATATTTGCCAATAGTTGCTGATGTGACCTTTAGCTGATTTCTCATTGTTGATTTTCGTGAAATCGATACCGCCTCTGTGACGCACCACTACTTGATAACGGATACTGAATGCGCAACAAACTATAGTGACAAACACAAAATCTGGCGATGTCAGCCGTAAACCACACTTTTCTTCTAAGACTATCGCAGAGCCGCGGCCATCACTCGCTACTTCGCTGCCGACTGATAAACTGTCAAACGATGACATTTTGCGATGACGTTTCATGAATGACAAACCTAGTAAACAAATCATAGTAAAACAGTACCGCGTAGTAATCCCTACGCGTCACGCTCACATCAATCGATGTTTTAATTGGTAGATTTAAGTGGGTTGCGCACCCAACAGCCAATGAAAATACTCCGTGTGCTCATATCGAAAAATATGGAACAGGCTAGAAGGCTTGTTTATATGATGAATTTACATACGGCACGAAGTATAGATTGCAATATATGTCGTGACGTGCTGTGAATTGCGTATCAAAGCTTGGAAAGCGGCGCAGGTTGCTCTCGGTAGAGCTCTGTATGTTCATTCTAGCCAGCGCCTTTCAGCAGAGCAGTACTTTTTACTTTTTCAAACTATTACGTTCTCAGCCTTTGACTAATTCTTACCATACCGCTCAGCACTCATTTAGAAATGAATAACATTAATAATGTAGTTCCGAGTTACTCGTTGAACACTAGAAAATTCCAGGAAAACACTCATCAAAATGCAGTTCCTGATTACGAATCATAAAACAGTGGAACGTGACCATATTATCAGATTTATCATGATCTAAAGCCCGTTTGCTTTGTGACGGAATATCAAATTCATATACTAGTTGCCGACATTGTCAATAATAAAACGTTAGATCTAAAACTGGTGGATGAAAATCAAGTGCGGGAGACGTCAGTTTCGGCCCTTGGGGGCGTTCCACGTCTACAACCGGAATTTGTGGAGACGGCACCGCCGGCGTGGTTTGGTCCTGCTATGCTAGGCTTCTTGCATAGCGTTCTGCCTACGCTGGTGTCTTCCCTGCTTCCAAAAGTTGTAGGGCAGTCTCTTCCCATGCTTGGTTCGGACCCTGTCCTTGGACAGGGTTCTGGACTGGCCACCGAGGGAGCCGTCTTGTATGGCTCCCTGGCAGTCCCATCAGGCTCCGGGGACTGGCCACTGAGGGAGCTATCTTGTACGGTTCCCTGGCAGTCCCGTCAGGCTCCGGCCTGATGGGTTCTGTCTCTCTGCGGTCACCTCCGGGTCGTCCAGTAGCGGTGGCCGGTCCGTTAGGCATGGGAGCCATCCGCCAGGATGGCTCCATGGTTTCCTCATCTAGTGACGACTCTTCGGGGTCTGAAGCCGAGGAGGCCGAGGAGGAGAGATTGCTGCGGCCTGAGATGCTGCGGGTGGAGAGCATGGAGGTCGATTCCATCCTGGACGGAACCATCCTCCATCTGTCTGGTTTGGTGCAGGCCAGGGCAGTGGCTCCGCCCGTGGTTGAGGCCACTACGGTACCGGGCACCGGTCCCGTGATGGTTGGTTTGCCGCCAACCGACACGGTGACGGGTGTGGCTAGCCAGGCGTGGTACTCACCTATCTCGCCTGGTCCGGCGGTCAGGCATGGGGTGCAGTTGGCGCCTGTGTTTGGCCACGGTTCTTCAACCATTACGGGTCCGCATGGTTTTCCGTGCGGGCCTACTCCATGGACTGGTGTCTTTCATGGGGTGGCAGTGTACGGTACCGGAGTTCCTGGCATATCAGCAATAGCTCTTAGCCTGGGGGCTATTGCTGGTAGGGCCGTGAACACGTCACCCGTTGACGTTTTCACGGGAGTGTCCTCCTCGGAGACAGACTGGTCAGAGGCTCTGGCTTGGCTAGCCAGGGTAGACCCGTCTGTGGTTTTGACCACGGCCGAGGAGGATGCACCCCGTCCATCGGTGGCATCGATTAGGACGGGGATCTTGCCTGCAGCCCGGATCCAGTCTATTGGCCTGGATCCAAGGTTTATGGAGTTATTAGATGCTATTTATAGCGAACAACTCCTGACCGCTGGGTGCTGGGTGTCAAGAGTGTTGGAGCGGGTGGCCCCGCCCCAGCGCTGGTGGACAAGTCTCAGGTACACCATGACGAAGTCCTGTCCCTATGCGATGAGGGGGTGAGGGCAGCAATGAGTGCTGTCAATCAGTCTTATCACCTTCTTCAGTTGGTGTGGGCTGAAGCGGGGGCAGGCCACCCTGTGCCACCTGTGGCGCTTTCATGTGTCAATGATGGACTGGTGCTGTCTATGGACGCATTGGCAAGGGTGCAAGCGTGAGTGACGAAGTCTAGGAGGCAGATGGTCATTGACCATATGCGCCCAGCTACTGCCGTTAGGGAGCGTCTTCTTGGGACACCCCTTACTGGCCCTAGCATCTTTGGTGCCCAAGTGCAGGCCATCTTAGAAGACACTGCCAACATCGTGCAGAATCGGTTGGCGGTTAATCTACAGCTGGAGCTAGTGCGTCAGGCACACACACTAGGGGCTGTAGCCAAGCCGCTAACCGGGCAACCTTCTAAGAAGCAGAAGAAACACAAAAGCAAGGCGAAAGCCAAGCCTAGTGCTGCTTCTGCTTCTACTGGGTCTTCTCAGCCGCCTCCAGCGAAGAAGGTCAAGAAGGTTGTGGAGGCCCCTACCCTCCCCAATGCTGTTCCTGATCGCCCGAGTGGCGGGAAGGGCAAGGGGAAGGGTAAGTCCTCTAAGGGTGGAAAGAAGGGAGAGGATCGTACCTGAGGGTATGAGGGCTCCCTTCGTATCTGCCTGGACCGCACCTGTGCGACAGGAACAGCGGTGCCAGTTAGACCGGCCAAGCCAAGATGGTTCTCACTCTCTCTTGTCAAGAGGGGTGGGGGGGGGGGTGTGTGAGCGGATCTCGAGCCAGACACCCGTATTAGGCATCGATGCATCTATAGTGGGTGGAAGGCTCATGCGTTTCGTTGAGGCTTGGCGAGGTGTGACGTCAGACAGTCTGGTCATGGGATGGTTATCCCAGGGGTACATGCCGGAGTGGTGGGGTTTTCCACCACAGAATCTGTCTTTGGCACCTGTCTGGACACCCGTACCAAAGGAACCAGACAAGTTAGAAGCCATTCAAAACGAAGTGTCAGGTTTGCTTCTGAAGGGAGCAATGAAACCAGCAAACCGGAACACTCCATGCTTCTATTCAAACATGTTCCGTATCCCCAAGAGCACAGGGGGATGGAGACCCATACTCAATCTCAGGCGATTAAGTTGGTTTATCCATACGCCTCGGTTTCAGATGGAAACTCCGAGGTCGGTAATGGCAGGATTGAGGAAGGGAATGTGGTGTGTATCAATCGATATGAAAGATGCATATTTCCACATTCCAATGAACAGGAGTTGTCACAGGGTTCTGGGATTTGTGTTTCAGAATCAAGTATGGGAGTTTGTAGTCCTCCCATTTGGCCTGTCAACAGCTCCACGGGTTTTTCACAAGAGTGGTCCTTGCGGTGACAGCGTTTCTCAGAAAAGAGAACGTGGCGCTACACACCTACTTAGATGACTGGCTGATCAAAGCAGACTCGGCAGCCAGGTTGAACGTGGATACTGCTCTAACTCTGAAGTTACTTTCAGATCTAGGCTGGATAGTCAAGAAGGAGAATTCCGAGTTGACACCGACTCAACATTTCGTTCATTTGGGGATGCGATTCGATCTCGAGGAGGACAGGGTTTACCCGTCAGAGCCTAGAGTGGTGTCTCTGTTAGCCATCCTCAAGAGTTTTCGATTGTGAAACCACATTCAGGCGAGGCGGTTTCTTCAGATGCTGGGCATGATGGTCTCCATGGAGCAGGTAATCCCGTTCGCTGCTCTGATGCGAAGACCTATACAGTTGTATCTGATGTCTCTGTGGAAACAGAGAACAGAACCCCTGTCAAAGCTGGTGCCAGTTTTGGAGCCAATAATGTCGCATCTTGTATCGTGGAAAAAGCTTCAGAATCTCCTAGTTGGGGTTTCGCTGCACCTACCCCACCCCCAGCTGTCCGTGTACACGGATGCATCGCTGGAGGGATGGGGGAGGCCTGCCTGGGAGAACACCAGGTCTCGGGCACATGGACTCTCCAAGAGAGCCAGCTGCATATTAATTTGTTGGAAATGATGGCAGTGGAACTGGCATTGGAAAAGTTTCTTCCAAAAGTCAGGGGCAAGGCGATATTGATACGGTCGGACAACTCGACAGTAGTATCATACATAAATTGCCAAGGCGGGACCAAGTCACCCACACTATGTATGAAAGCGTGGCACTTGATTCAATGGTGCAGGAATTACTCGGTTGTTTTGAAATTAGCTCACATTCCTGGGCGATTGAACATTCTGGTGGATGCTTTGTCTCGAAGACAGAGAATTCTGCCGACAGAATGTTCTCTCAACCCTCCAGTTCTTCACAGGATCTTCGAGCATTGGGGCAAACCCAACGTGGACTTGTTCGCCACAAAGGAAAATGCTCAAATCATGACTTATGTCTCGCCGATTCCAGATCCAAATGCCGTAGATACAGACGCTCTGGTGATAAGCTGGAGAGGGATGCATGCCGAAGATATTGGTGAAGATCAGGGAGGAACCGTGCCTGGTCCTACTAATAGCGCCATTTTGGCCCAGCAGGGCATGGTTCACGGATCTTCTAGATCTGCTGGTGGGCAATCCAGTGCATAATCTCCCAGGCCAAGAGACGCTTCCTACATGAGCGTCCTGAAATGATCAAATTGACTGCGTGGATGTTACCAAACAACGTTCCGCGTCAGAAAGCTTTTCTCGACAAGCTGCGAATTTCATCGCAGCTGCGAGAATGAGGTCAACATTCAAGTCATATAACAACAAGTCTAACAGATTTGCAGACTGGTGTGAAGGAAAAGGTATGGAAACCTTTCAATCCACTATTCAGCAAATAGCAGACTTTCTCTGTGAGCTGTTCTTATCAGGACTAGCTCATGTCACAATTGCTGGCTACAAGTCAGCTTTGGCATCAGTTATTCCTTGTCTAGCAAACAGGGAAAGTCCAGAGGTGGCCCAGTTGAATGTGATGGTAAAGAGAATGCGCAATCTCCGACCGAGACAACCGGTAGTCATTCCAGCATGGAGTCTATCTTTAGTGCTTAATGTACTGGCCAAGCACCCTTTCGAACCGTTGCGTTCGGCTAGTCTAAAGCATTTGACTCTAAAGGCAGTTTTTCTATTGGCAACTTCCTCAGCTAGAAGGCGCAGTGAGATCCATGCACTTTCAGCAGAGAGGGACTGATTTATTGTCTCCGGAGAGGGTCTGCGTCTACTGCCAAGAGCAGAGTTTATGTCAAAGAATCAACCGTTGAGATATCCCGGCAAAACGATCATTATACCGAAACTAACTAGGTTTGATCGTGATTCCAGCGTCTGGTGCCCAGTCCGTGCTTTGACTAAGTACAAAAAACGGACAGACTCGTTACGGTCGAATGATAGACATCTGTGGATCTGCCATAAGAAGCCATATGGCGCCACATCCATGGATTCTATCTCTCGTTGGGTAGTCGAATGCATTCAGACCACCCATGAGATTGCGACTGGGCACCAGGTGCAATGCGCAAGGGCACACGATGTTAGAGGAATAGCCGCCTCGACCGCCATTTACAATGGTGTTCCGTTAGAGGACATCATGGCTGTTGCACAATGGCACTGCGAGCCCTCTTTCACGGATTACTATATGAGGGATGTGTCAGACTCCGCCAATCCACTCGCTTTAGCTGTTTTGAAACGATAGTTATACGACCACACTGCTCTTCTCCCTTTTTTGTCATTTGTAAGAAAGAATTAAGAAGCAGACATGGTCGAGCGAAAGGGTGCCAACCAGATTGTGTCACTGATGGCCGGACAAGTGAATGGTTGGAGGCTCCACGTCTGAAATCCAAATATCATGAGGTAATTCAAGATTGAGAGTTTTTTGTATTATGTCTATATATCATGTTCATTCATCTTATATATTCATGCTCATTCCCCGGCTAATATATGCAAGGAGCAGTTAACCCTCTTGGCATATTTGTGTTTCAGGCGAGATGCATGTTCGTGAGTTCTCTCCTTTTTCTTAGGAGAAAAAAAGGGGGGTGGGGGGGGGGGGGGTTGCAGTGATGCGAATGTGATTCGTTTCGGTTAACTTGATGGTCCTTTTAGGTCTCCATTAATCAAGTTTAAGTCTAGCTCTTTCTCCAAGGGGCAAAAGTAGCAATTGATGGCTTGCCCCTTCCCACCAGGTTACTGTCTAAATCTGGTGTATATCAGAAGTAATAGAATGGTGATTATTGATCGAAGGGGAATGAAGGATATTTCAATTTCCCTTTCTCCAAGATCTAACAATACTCACCATTCTATTACGGACCCAGCCTCCCAGCCTCGCGGAGGCAAGCCATTGGTATCTCTTGTTTGGTGGCTATGCAAACAATATGAGCTTCATGGCAAACGGGTACTCGGCAGTTGGGAGCCGAGTACCCGGTTCCAGGAGTCGGTAAAGCTTACTAACTCCATAGTCCTAGGCCCAGCTATCCAGGATAGCTTGTATCAGAAGGAATAGAATGATGATTATTGTTAGATCTCGAAGAAAGGGAAATTGAAATTTCCTTCATTCCCCCTCTCCATCTCTGAATATATTCGTCAGAGAGCTGCTGTTTTATGCTTAATTTTACCCAGTCACTACATCACGTCATCACCACATTATGGATAGCAATTCAATGTGAGGAACACCTTTAGCTTATGCCATGCCACATAACGTGCCATCTCAGCATTCTGATACAAATGTTGACCTGGCATGAATGAGACCCGATAATTACCAACCTGGCAGCTAACTACTACTTGGCATAACCTTTGGAAACATCGGTAATTCAACCCATTCACCCTCTAATGTATCTTTCAGTTTATCCATCCACCATATGACGTCATAATCAACTATATGCCGTATAATGACGTCATGAATGACGTAGATAAGTTCGTCACGAACGCATAATTGATGATGGACTAAGCGTTTCAAGAGCGTTATTGTACGAATTGTATGCCTTTACGATTTAATAATCATGCTGTTGAATATTTAGAAACTAATTTGACGAGGCAGCAACAGCAGCTAGTGAAATTAGTTTCAAAATATTCAACAACTTACATGTATAGTTTTCTGGAAATTGATAATCTTGGGGTTCAGGGCTCGATCCCAACATCGTTGAAGCGTGTGTGAAGCTTAACTGGATTCCTCCGTTGTATAACCTTACAGTGTGTTGAATCAGAATTTTGGGACCGGTTCTACTTTTATTATAACACGGTCATTCTTCACACAGCAGAAACATGTCCAGTTCTGTAGTAAATCTCTTAACTGAGATCTCACAGTGAGGCTTAAAACTAAGACGCAAAGGGCGATTTCCTCCAAACGTAAGGCGGTTTGTAGTGACCACCACGGCCAGTGGTCAGCTACAGCTTGGTTGCTATAAACCCCGAATTTGCCGAGAGTTTGGTAGAGCGCGGTGACAAAGACAGCGAGGCCAACCACTGCGCATGCCCAGATCAAGTAGACCATCTTGGAAACGCTGGAATGGTTTGACGTATCTACAAGAAAATATAGATTAATGTAATAATTTACTGTTAAATGTTGGCTTCTATTTACAGGACACGGCTAGTATGTCAACCTGTGCTCGTCCTGAGAACAGTGCTACTGAGAGCTACAAAGGAATACAATCTGTCGCTCAAGTATCTAACTCCGTAATTACAGTACGTCATATGTTAGCTGACCTTACAAGCAAATGGCATATATCCGTCACGGAAGTGGCAAACCTCCACCACGAAAGTGTTTTTGGTGAATTCACAATTTAATAGGGTCTAAACATTTCCTTGAATCTTTTGAAACTAATTTGACAGTGAGCTGTTGCTGCCAAGGCAGCAACAGCTCGCACTAAAATAAGTTTCAAAATATTCAACAGCTTACCTGTATAGTTATCTTGCTTCTAGGATTCTTAGAATTCAGGGTTTAAAGTGTTAAAAATGGATTCAAATTCTCACACAAATTGGGCGGACCTTGTCTAGAAATTGGAGGTGCATGGCTAGAAATAGGTCCATGCATTGCTGTTCGAGATAGGAACAAGCAACGGCTACCAGCAGCGCTAGTGTTAGATGAATGCCGAACGTCTTTCCAATGGCCATTATTCAATGGATGAATCCGACCTGTCGATCAAGTATATGACGTCATAAAAGATTACGCCACGTAGGCTGACGTTACAATCATAATTGACAGAAATAATCCGTCATAAAGATGGAATAGTTCGTCAAGTGTCCGAATTGTATGTCTTTGATGGATTTACTATTTAATAAACATTCTATTGAACATTTTGAAACTAATTTGACTGGGCTCTGTTGCTGCCATAGGCAGTAACAGAACCATGTCAAATTAATTTCAAAATATTCAACAAATTTATCTGGAAATTGAGATACATGGAGTTCATGGTTGGATCGATCCCAGCACGGGAAAAGTGTGGATGGAGCCTATAGCTAGAGATGGAATGGAATAACTAAAAGTGGAGTCAAACCAGTATTCTTGCAATAGCATATATGGGTTGCTTGCAAAGTGTGACAGTAGAAGTTAATAGGAACAGTGACTACCGAATAGATCAGGGTGGGGTTATATACCAACTCACCTAGCCCATTGGTGATTTACATTTGTTCAACCACTGCCACATAGTGTATGTAATTCTACATTATGACGTTATCTGCTGGGTTAGTCCGAGTTCTCTGACTCCGCCCTCCGCCATATGCCGTTTCTGATGTGCCGAGGGAGTCATATCAGAAACGGCATAGGGCGGAGGGCGGAGTCAGAGAACTCGGACTAGTGCTGGGTATGCTAGAAAAGAGGCATTGTCTAAAACACCACTAATCGTACCATGTATCTTCACCAATAATGAGTTTCTATGAATTGGGGACGTAGATTTCAACAATCTTTGATTGTCGTTCTCGTTATAATGGTCAGTGTACCAATACCATCATTATATTACAGTCACCGCTGCTACATATTATATAATTAAAAGTTTATTTCTCACTCTAAAATGATTACCAAACATTCTCCACAACCACCAGCACCAGCACCGCCACCACCAAGTACACCCAACCTTCCCCCATCCACTACAGCTACACTGCTCGCACAATACCGCAATAACAACCAAATGTATCCCTATGATCGACTATATATTTAGTCTTTGCTGGATTGATTAACTGTCTGGCTAATACAAGCCACCAGATGATAATTTCAATACGCAATATCTCTGAACCTGCTGAATATTTTGAAAACGATTTGACTGAAACTAACTTTCGGTCAAATTGTTTTCAAAATATTCCGCATAGCCAGAGTTAAACACCATGGAAAATGTTGCCTACAGAAATTCAGCGGGCAGACAGTTAAGATTCGCATGTCTAGCAAGGCAAAATAAGATGAGATGGGAATCAGTCCGGTTCGAAAGCGGAAAGAGGATTCGAAACCGACGAAATAGGAGCGGTTGGAAAAAACGTGTGAAATTTTTATTGTTACCCTGCTATAGGTTATGAAATTTCCGGTATAGTCATACCAAAACCGTTATGCTTCCGTTATTATTTTTTGGGAAAGTGTCTTTCAACGTGATCCGGAACAGGGTAACAGATTGTATTTAGAAGAAAGAGCCAATCGTTTAGGAGATACTCGGCTTCCAGGGCCGTAGCGTGGGCCAGCCTTGCGTTCCATAGCGAAAACGTTCCAGAGCGCTCTGCTTTTCTTGTTTTGTATATTATATGATGTAATTAATGCGAAAATAGCAGATTAGCAAAACGTTCTGAAACGTTTTTCCTACGGAATGCAAGGCTGGTACACGAGGGGACAATGGGTCATTGGGGAGTGGGGTGGGGCGGGGTATTAGGGGTGCTCTCCTGAAAATGAATGTTTTGATGTTCTCAGATAGCGCCTCTTTTCCGGAGGTAATTGTTGTACCTTCTACTGACTATAAGAAGAGATCTTATTTTTATTTGCGAACAACTGCCAGTTAAACGAGTAGATTAAATGTAGGCTACACGTCGCAAATATCAGGTGTTGCAACTGACACTGCACCCCACCCCACCCCCACCCCTACCCACCCTTCTTGCACCCCCACCCGACCCCTGGCAGGCTACAGCCCTGGTTTCAAAGTTGGTGATGTCGGATATTTGGGATGTGCGCTAACTCGTTATTTTCCGGTATTGGATATTGGATATAATGTTCAGTGAGTGAGGTCAGTTCGAATCCTGTCTTTAGAGACCACCTTATATATGTAGCATAGTGAAGCGGTCACAATCGACGCATGGTCTCTTAATACAAGCAAAACACAACTTCGATAACGCAGCGTACTGGGCCGATGCTGGACCGATACCGGGCCGATACTAATCGGCACAATCGACTCAGCATCGGCCCAGTAAGCTGCGTTATCTGGGCATGCATTCACATGTCCTAAAAACCCACCCTCTCCTTTGGCCCTTAGAAGAAGGTGGTCGATACCTCGACCACGTTGACTGTATTTGAAGCGCGCGTAAATCACAATTCAAGAGCAACAACTCTTGATGCGAGTAGCTTAATACCAGTGCATGCACGAGTTATCTCTCTTTATCATCAGCAAAATTGAACTTACTTATGCTATTTATTTCACATATAAGTATGGGGCACGTCTAGAATAGGTTAAACTATTTCATTAGTAGGACATAGACATTTAAGGGTCAAGTCCCCGTTTAAAGGTCAATTCCACGCATGTGCTCATAACACGAGTATCTTAATCGTTAAATAGGGGTACATATCCTGAATTGTCACCGAGAAAATCGTGGTGGGTCGGGCTAGTTCAAACAGTGGAACTGGGAGAGTGAGAAAGATATTTAGAATTAGATGTTCCTAAGCAAAGATGAGAAAGCTCGAGGAACGGTAGCCTATTATTTATAAATACAATATAGTTTATTAACCATGTGAACATAAGTTTAAGGTGAAATGAGAAAAATCGTCTAGATTACAAGAACTATTTTGATGAATATCTTGATGGCAATTTAACTGGAAGCTGTTGCTGGCTTATCGAAGAAAGATTTTCACTGATTCCCACATATCCGACAAGATCAACTGACGGTCGCGTGGATTGATTGACGCAACAAATTGTTTAAATAATGTGCTCCAATTCTAACTGAAAGGATAACTAACCTCATCTCTTGCTAGCTATTCGGGTGATCTCATATGCCACTCATAAACTATGCAGGTAATTTTAAGCTTTTTATCATGCCGCTAAAGAAAGATATTCAGGCTTTAGTAGCTACACGTTGCCACATTTCTACAGCCTATGGTGGCTGTCATGATTTACTTTTCAACCAATCAAAAAGCCTAGTGTGTCTGCCTCTGGATATAGGCTCAGTCATAAAGGTGCCAGCTAAAGTTTGGCAATGTAGTATAAAAGCAATCATACAGGTAAGTTGTTGAATATTTTGAAACTAATTTGACTGGAAGTTGTTGCTGCCATAGGCAGCAAATGACTGCCACAACTTCCAGTCAAATTAGTTTCAAAATATTCACCGAGATACGTGTTACATAATAAAGAACCTAATGTATTGGCACTTACATGACATCACACATTATCGCTTGAGGAGACAAAATGTGGCGATCTCTGTTCAACATGTACGCGATATTACAAAGCAGATAATTGTGATACTGAAACGGGAATGTGACAGGATATGAATGAAATGGAATCTATAAACCATAATCTATCGGTGCAGTATAAAATTTGAGATGAGATTAGCATCCCTTTAAGTTATCCATGAAAAACTGCAATTTTGATGGATTGTCACATACCAGGAGAGATGAACGGGTGAACGGACGACCAAGTGGCCAGATTGACTAAAAATAGAATGCATCCCCTACCGGACAGATTCATTAATATGCTACAAGTAGAATTTATGTTATCGTAAGAAAACTTAAATTACTGAAGGGTCCAAGTCATCAGACCCGAGAACAAGCGCGACCAGTTCTCTCTTAGAGCAGTCTATGGACACAAGCTATTAGGAACTGTTCACAGCTTTGCCATGGAAACGCTTATTACCTATAGGTACTCAAGACGTTCATCTCCATTTCCGTTGTACATAGGCCCTACTACTAGTCTGGGAGCATATGTCATTCCATAGAATCTTCATGATAAAAGTGAAATAACTTATTTGATGCTGCTTAATATCCCAGTAATTGCAAAAAAACATGTTGTCACTTGATCATAACAGTTTGTATAGCTCGAACATACTTTTATCCACCCGTCCGTCTGCCCATTTTAGCCGGGGAAATAAATTGTTACACGTTTTGTTATGTCTGGTCAAATTGATACCAAACATGGTCAAAATATTTATATATATATAATATTGGCCTTTTAAAGACAAAATTGGTTCGCCCTCACATGCCATAGTTATGTCCCTTTACAATTGTCTATAGAATGGTTCAATGAGGAAATATCGAACTTTGTGACGCATTTCACCACCTTTTAGAGTCGGTGACTTGTAATTTGGTTTATGAACACCCTTGGGTGTAAGTTACATTCTCTATAGAATGAAAGTAAGTTTGACTTAGTTTCTGGAAATATAGGTCAAAGGTTAATTATTCTATTGCAGATAATATTAGTAAAATACTTAGTCAGTGGATTTTCTCAAACCTTGGAGTATTTTCAGCAGATCCAATGAATGTGTTCATATGTATCTTATATCTACATTGTGAAAACAAAGTTGAAAAGCAAGTTGCATAGATGCAACATGTTAGAGTTATGACCCTTATGAAAGTATGGGCCTATACGGAAAGATAATACTTAGGTATCATAATCAAGTTTCATCCTATTTAGATATCCTGACATCTTGGGTACGCATGTTTTGGTATAAACACAGGCCTTTGAATTTATTTATTTCATATCACATACTCGACCCCCCCCCCCCACCCTGCCATATATATCACAGGCCTTTGAATTTATGTCATATCAGGTACTCGCCCCACCCCACCCATACCATATATATTTATCTCGCATTTATTATCTTTATATGTACCCTGAGCCGCGCGATACTTGCACACCAGCAACAGCAAATTTAGATACAATTTGTCAAGAATTGCAGATACATGAGATAAAGAAAGCACGTGCTATGCTTGTGGGTACTATAGAAACACTGGATAGCTCAGGAAAGATGAAAGCGTATGATGAATCAATGGGAAATACACATCCTCTTTTCAAATTTGTTCGACAATATCTGCAAATGGTCATGCTTATCTACATGTTTATCCTCATGTGAAGGTCTTTGTGATATACATCTTGCATCTCTTGGTCCTCTGTGTAAAGATTCCTTTGCATATGATAAACAAAAGTGTGCCAGGCTCTCGTTCCATTGCACCTATCTGAGATGCACCAATTGAGAGATACTGATCGAGAAATATGGCAGGAATTGCAAAATGAAAATTGTGTTGTCAGTAAAAACAGATTCCGTTCTGAGCAATTGGATGCGATCACGCAATAGAGCATATTAACCTTCCATGAAAGTCATCGGCAGACTGAAAGGCATTACACAAAATCCCAGTGCGCATGAACGTTTCTTTCTCATTGCGCCAGAGTTAGCAAGACTCTCTGGTGAAGCACATGCAATGGCTGGAGCCGTGGGACAATCCTTCCGAAAACATCACGATATTTCACTCACTGTGATTCACCGACAACAGAGTAAATTAACTTGCTGAGAACAGTCATTAACTCAGCAGTCAATCCAATGACCTATGAAGATAGTGATTGGAGCAAATAAAAAAAGTAGAAGGAGCAATGAGAGAGTTGAAGAAAAAAAACTACTGGGAATTTGTACATGACCGAATTTACACTGGAAAGAGACATATTTGGGCCAGATTGCCAACATTACAGCTTCCAAATTGGAAGGATGTCGGAAACCTAAAGCACAAGCTACATGTAGCAACTGAGATTGTGGAACTGAAAGATGGCCAGTCTTCATTTACACATCTACTTATTGTAGCCCAATCATAGCCTAAAGTTAACTTGAAGGATGTTGTGGGCCGTAAAAGTTCACTGCTCTACCAAGAGCAATCTTCACACAAGGTGGGAAATTAAACCCATGTACTGCCAAGAGCTAGTTGATTGATATCTTGGAGAAGTTGCCTCTGGATACTGTTGAGCATGGAACAACAGAAACCATGAACACCGAGTCCCCTAAAAGAGTAATTGTAATAGATGCATCATCTAATCTGCTGTCTTCAAGTGTAGATTCTACTTCATGGAGAGCAGCCATGACTGTGTGCATTTCTCCAGTTCTCAAGATCGACTTGCCTTTACAGTCATTGTCTCATTTCTAACTGTTTAGCTTTCTCATAGAGTACTATAGCTAGTGTTATAACTGTCTTTCTATCCGGTACAACAATGTGTGCCTGCTTTAGAACTGTCCAAAGTATTTGCCACTCCTGTGCTGGTGGAGAGCTGACTAATGTTATTGCAAGTGATGAACCAAATAAATAATCATATGCTAAATACGTAGGAATATGCTGATCATACTCTGTTGTAGATTGGGTAGGGTGATCCACTGGTGAGGGAGACGGTTCCTCTTTTGACCACATAATTATATCTTGAGGTTCTGATATCAGTGATGAATTATGTTGATTCGAACTTGTTTGGTCAAGCTTCCTACAAGTTAGCACTTTCTGACAGATCAATCATTGTACATGTACAGGATACCTCAGTTCCGGTAATCTTCGCAACATCTAACACGTTGCCAACAGACAGATCGTCCCAAACCAAGTCCTTCAGTTGTCAAGCTTCCAGTGGCTTTAAATTGGTTTACCTGGTCAATTGCAGCAGCTTAGATTCTGTTCTTATGGTCCCTCTCAGAGATCGATCACGTCATTTCATTCTTAAGTTTAGGTGTATGGCGTATAAATTTTCCTCTTGTTTTCCCTGATATATAGCTGTTGAAGTTGAATGCAGTCTTATTTCCATCTGGCGTATCCTCACTGAAGTCGCTACTATAAATAGCAAATAATACAAATTTGTCTTTAACCACAAAATGAGGTATATGGACACCGATCCCTGCAACTCCTTCTAGAACTGCATTTTCAAGGTGTGTTTCAGGCCACAGAACACACCCATAGTCAACAGATAGTCCAAATCAATATAATAGTTTTGTTACTCCGGGTAGCTTTGTGTATTGCAATAGACACAGCAAAAGGCCATTCATACATGTGTCGAAATCTAGAGTATGTTTTCCGTGGTTTGTGCTTCACCCGACGATCAGTTTTGTAGGTATACATAACATTTTGTGACACGGATAGAACCTCTTGGTGGACTTTTGTTGCGCGGCTCTGTTTTTGAAGCTCTGAGCAAGGGCCTTGGACCTAGGATCTGAATATCACATTCTGTATCTTTTGCCTGAGATGCAATTGCTGCATCTCTGGGCAACCTCTGAGAATACTAGTTCAGATTTATATCTACAGTTTTGTTTCATAAACTACACATCGTTAATATTTGTGAATATAGTATCCTTTAAGGGTTTACAATGACATGTATTGTTTTCTAAACCATTTGCTTGCTGAAAATTTTGATATTCATCTTTTAATTGAACAGTAATTCAGCCATGCTGTGAATAGCAACCTCATTCAAAAGCGTTCTTACAAGACTCATGAACACTACCTTTGCTGCAAATTTGCTCATTTTCTTAAAATCAGATTCAGTATCGAGAGAGGGCATATTTGTTGGATCATCATGTATGCCCCGCCTCGTTGAACATGTTTCATCAAATAATATAAATGATGCAGTATTTATCAGTTCTGATTTCATCCTTTTTCAGCTCTGTCACTATGGTTTATTTACCAGCATCATATGTTAAGACATTATGAAGTTCTGCATGATTTCAATTCGTTTCTTGACAGGAGGAACAAGGTTCTCTGTTCCTTGTTGCCAGAGAGCGAGTAAACTTAGGCTGTGATTATTTGGCATCACTACTACATTCATCTTGTGACTCGCGACAACCTTGCATGCCACGAGTCTTAGAACCTTGCTGAGTTGCTTTATCGCAATGTAACTGTTGCGATCTAAGACAGCAACATCATTAAGCAATATTGTTTCCAAAATGTATAACAGCCTTTCTACCATTTTTCTAGGAATTTCCTATTTTCATCAGATTTAGAAGGGTTAATACGTTTAGCATATTAAATGTCTGTGATAAGTGGTGTGATTACGTCTGAGTAAACCACCTATGCAGACCTTCTAAGACTGGACTTATCTCTAAATTTTACCA
This sequence comes from Chaetoderma sp. LZ-2023a, assembly GCA_034401795.1. Taxonomy (NCBI): domain Eukaryota; kingdom Metazoa; phylum Mollusca; class Caudofoveata; order Chaetodermatida; family Chaetodermatidae; genus Chaetoderma; species Chaetoderma sp. LZ-2023a. Next base: position 46,448,441 of record CM067367.1, read on the forward strand.
AATTTCGAAGAATATCGAGTTGCAAATATTTAAAGATAATATTGATGATACATGATAAAATGACCCTAGCTGGAACACTGAAATTAGCGCAAAACGTGTTTATAAAGTGATTATTTTATAATTTAATCATACTATATGACCCTCATCTTATCCATACATGTATCTGTGACTTTGGAACCATAATAACATGACAGTAACCATAAAGACCTAATTGTTTCAAAACTGTCTACGTTTAAATGGATTAATTAGTTTCGGTTTTTTCCGAATAGTGACCATGACCTTTGACCTCAAGTTCCATATACTAAAAATAAAATCCCAGAGTGACAACATTGTTTTTCAATTTTATTAGATGCCCCAAAAATAAAAACATAAGTTGTCTGCTTTTAACAAGAGAATCCCACGGGAGATATTTTGGCTACGTAGGCTCCTACACTATACATACAAGGGCTTTCTCCCATGCTGTCGTGGTGTCATCCTTGTCACCAGTGTAGTTTGGATCGACCGGTCGGGTACTGGCCGTACCAGCTAGGCTGGGTACGCGCCGCCCATTCTGGATTCGTTCCCTGAACACGCCCCCCCCCCTGGGTAGAGCCATAAGCGTATATGGGCCTATGAGAGAGATCGCGTTGCAAAAACGACTAAGTTTGTTAAAGCGCATAATGCTAATGCACGTGCTTAGATGCTATTTTTGATGGAGCACGTGATTTATGACCAAGATAGGATGGCGCTTTTAGTGTACCAGGATGGTACCCTGTAATCCTTTTTGATTACCCATTCCCATTGAATCTGGCATTGATCAAGACCAAAATTCAACGGGCTTTTTAAATCTGTAAACCATTTCCAAATCGGTTAAGACATGGCTAGGCTATCCACGGAGAACCCTTCTTGATTATCTTCAAAATATTGCCGTGACGTCATAACCACATGGACGCAAAACTTCTAGAATGTTCTAGAACATTCGGCTGCGCTATTATTAGCTACGCGCTGATTGGCTGTTGCTCGAAGGATGATTGGTTAGGGCCTGCGCCTGTGACGTCACGAGGAGCATAAAAGGAGATGCGATCCAGTGATCGAGAGTATTCTCGGCCAGGGGCCGAACAGGTTGGATCTGTACCAGCTACTATCAGCGCAACAGACAATATGCGTATTACTTTCTATGTATCTGGTTTTTCTCCCGTAGATGGCAGTTGCCCAACCCACCGCACTAAAACAATTTTGTAACTCCCTACCCACGGGAGTAATTTGGAACTTTCTGATTATTGTTCACGAATATCAATATCTACGTCAGAACACTAATTTGCGGTGAGGCCTTTACGGCCTGAATATGTGATTCTACAGATGTAGAGGCTGGATGTTCTTTGATGGATGACTCGCCGGATCTGCTGGCCACGCCTAAAAGTTGTATTTCAACCGTCACCACACTAATATCGTGTAGGTTCTTCTAACTTTCGACCGCAGCAAGTAAACTCTGCCCCGGTGCGTCTTCAGAGCTGGCTGACGTACCCCAGCACCTTTAAGCTTTGTTTTGCATCTTCATTCGCATCTGACAACCCCCGCTTGTGATCAGATTGTTGACAACTTCCATCCATGCCATCAGTGTATGGGAACTTTCTTCACCACAGTAATACTATCGTATCTTTCGCTGACTGCTGAGCAATGTCCTCCCGCCCTGAGTGTTCTTGCGGAAATCTTGTTTGCGGAAAACAACTTGCAGGAACCAACCTGCGGGAACTTTCCAGTTTCCTGAGAATGCATCAATGCATGTCAACTATGGAATGACGTATCAATTTCAGTAAAACGGTGGCCTAACTTAAGAATGACTACCGAGTATTCAAGTAACTATACTTCACATTTTAATGATTTCTCTATATGTATTTCGTTAATTATATTGTATCCGTAAGAACAGTCCCGATGACTAAAAGGTACCGTAACGGACCACTAGTTATAATTTCTGTATTTGTTTATAGGTATTCTCATTTTCTGCAATGTGTTGCTAACCGCACTTTAGTAGGTTCGTTAACCTGTACTGACATTATATACATATATATATATATATATATATATATATATATATATATATATATATATATATATATATATATATATATATATATATATATATATATATATATATATATATATATATATATATATATATATATATATATATATATATATATATATATACCTTGATCATTTGATACCGTATTGATTGTTCCAGTGGCCATCTGTTCATATGTTTTGCTTATTTATAGAAAATATAGGACTGCAGTGCACGTAGGAAACACGATACAGCAACACATATATATGCAGCACTTTCTCCCGCCACCAAGAATTTTTCACTGAGGTCGCTGTCCGTGCTATAACTCTGTTTAGCATGGCATGCTACCGATTAAACCTTTTCTATTCAGCTCGATAGGATAGGTTCAAAATGATTAGAGACACTTTCTTCCTTACATACTCTGTAATATACTCTTCTCTTCCGGCGGTGCGATAATCTAGCCCCGCACTCCGGTAAGACTCATAACTCCAAGATTGTGTCTCTCTTCATGTTCCACTCAGCCTAGTGGCTTCTTAATTGTTTGGATGTCCCCATCCGCACCATGGGCTGATCCGACTGGGAAACTGTTTGGGTTTCTGAGTGGTGATGGCCAGGGTGTGGTGTCACACACATTCCCGCATATCTTTGGATACTTAGTAGTTAGCACTTTAGCCAATGTAGGAAAGCACTGCGAAAACATATATTAATTATTATTTTATTTCCTAAACCAACCTCCCAACCCGCAGTGCAAAAGAAGGCAACTTGTATAAAAACCTAACGCCAGGTTAAATGATCAGTTCCATAGGACCCGGCGAGATACGTACCCCCACCGAATTCTGTCAGAATGTCTGGGCATGATATTTAGAGCTGCCGCGCCCTTGCAGGAAGGACATTTACGATGGGTATTCGTCTCTCTCACCCCCACCATAATGATAGAAAAATGGTCTAATATGCTTTCGTGAAAAGTAACCCATGTCTTGTAATGTTTTATGAGGTTATGGAGCGGGATGTCCGGATTCTTATCCAGTTCGGAGATCTTACTAAGTAACATGTGTGAGCGCTGTCTTCAGTAGTGATGTCATAGGGCATCTGTTCTCAGTGACAGCCGTGTCTAATAGCTAGGTAGATACCAGCCAGTTGCGGCCAAAAATAGTTCTTGTTTTGAAAACAACTAAAAGCTAATTAAGCAAAGCAGAAGATCCGCATAAATAAAGCGGCAACTACTAATTCAGCATACTAAGAATCACATAAGACGGTGTCGAGGGAATCCATCAGGAATCGCCCGTCCCATCTTCACGTAAAACAGCACACACCCCTATAGTCATAATCCCACTAGGTATGGTCTTTTCTTTCTCAAGAATTTTTGGTTGAAATATTAGGGTGGGCCTACTATTCTTCTCCCGATTTAAGCAGTGGCGACACCTTCCCGAGACAGAGGCCCATGCGAGGCACTTGCCTCTCGCAAGGATTCAGCGATTACGGTCCATGCAAGGATAATACTCCTCACACAAACTAGCACTAGGAGTAGTGCCCGCGTGAGGCACATAACCTTTCGTCCAAGATAACCGTCTTCTTTTCAGCTTGGCGATATAATAACTTATATTAAGTTAATTAGTTAAGTCTGCGGACCTACGAGTCTGTGTGGTACCTCCGGGAGCCCCATGTTTAAAAGTTCATCTACCTGTCTCTATGTCTCGTATTTTCGTATGCTCTTACTATAGTTTTATCTAGCATATTTATAATTGTTTAGGTAAAATCATTGTACAGACTTATATTTTTATGTCACCAAATCAAATCTTGTAAGTCCATAGATCACGAAATTGCTATGGACAGGCATACTGGTGGCACAAATTCTTGGGATGAGACAGTTATGTTTAATGTTCACGACAATGGTCGCACGGCCCCACCAGAACAATTGAGTTCCACCGGCCTTAGGAGCCGGTTTTGGTTTCCCGCAGGGCAGTCTCATACAAGGTCCATCACCCCGAGACCGGAAGCTAACCAGCATCATCACTCGTCATGCACTTGCGGCATGGCGAGTCAACACGATACACCGGAACAGCCCCACACTACCCAGCGAGCTACAAATGGCGCCCGATGTGGGGCTCGAAGAACATCATTAACCACACACAGCGAACTCACGCCCACACCATATAGTGAGCTCAGTTCAATACCATCTCCATTTAGCGATGGCTCCCTCGTTCAAGAGGTAGCGTCCTACGATGGATTTTCAGCTCACATGCTCACTGACTATGCCAGAAATTCAGTGGTATCAACAACCCCACACTATAACCTGTTTTCGCCTGTTAGCGATGGAACCTTTCGACATGCCTCACAAGCGGGAACAGAGTTTAAAACAATATCGGAAGTCCGCGACAGGCCACCACCAAGAGGGCCGAATTGTGGACGACCCAGACAAAGACCTGATTACGGGCATATCAACAGCCCTTCAGACTACTATTGTTCACCTGTGTCATCTACTGAAACTGTATGGCCGCGTGATAATCCACAATACAGACCACGTCCTGCACCACCCCCTTCTAGCGCAACGCTATACTCAAGGGGAACCCCGCAGCCTTATCGGGAGGAATCGGCACCATTTTGCCGGTATATCAGTCACGCAACCCATCACGACCGTCACCCGACCGCACAACCACCATAGAAGGAACATCAGTCCTCACCTCGGGAGGAACGACCACGCAATCTTCACAACAATCTGCCTTCCGTCCATAGACCCATGTCGGTCTATGGCTCTACAAACGGGGCGGACTCATTGAATTGGAGTACGCGTGTCCTAGCTCCTCGTCATCGACATCGATGGGAAACACCAACACCACCGCCACCTGCACCACGACCAGCTTCCACATATTTATCAAATTCCCAGATACCCGCACCACCCGGATTTCAGCCGCTTCATTCGTCCGCGGTCTTGGCCGAATCATCCTCCCTCCCGAGTATAGTGGGGAGAATGACTGGACCAATTATAAAATACAGTTCGAGATCATAAGGCGGACTAACCGCTGGAATGATCAGCAAATGGGTGAATATCTCGCTGCAAAGCTTTCCGGAAAAGCCATCCAAGTTTGTGCGGATCTGGGAACTGACTACACACCCACCTACACACAATTGGAACGAGCATTGATGGAGGGATTTGGCGACACAGCCCTCAGAGAAACGAGTCATCTTCAACTTAAAATCCGACGACGACGCGCTGGAGAAACTCTTCCTGAGTTAGCTAGCCGAATCAGGAGGCTAGTCACCCACGCATATCCCAGCACCAATACGGAGGGCATGATCCATTTGCATCTTGATACTTTTATCAATGCATTGAGCGGTGAACTCGTCCTGAAAGAAAAATTATTTATAGGCGACCACGGATGTTTGGCCCAATTAACGGCAACCGCAGTTCATATAGAGAACTTTCTGGAGCGGGAAAAGAGTACCCGACGCCAACTCCATCCTATCAACGAGATAGAGGGTGCAGCTATCATCCCACCCGCTAATACTCCCCCAGTTTAACAACATCGGCCACACAAACGTCACCACAACAAGCTATGCAGAATTCCAGTCAGAATCAAGCACCTGGAGGGAGGGTGTGTGCCCGTAGAGGAAGTTACAATGGGGCCCCCGGGTGCTGGAACCAGTGGAACAACAACAACAACGACCACATGAGAGAACGCATAGACGAAATTAATAAGCCAATCTCTGCACTTACCAATTTAGTTACTACACCTAGCACCAACCTTGCCACCACACAGTTTAGGACAGCAAACACCACCAGCACGGCAATGCCACCGAACACCTGTTTTGGATGCGGTCAGCCAGACCATTGGAGGGAACGGTGTCCTAACCGACCTCCTTCCACCACGCCTGCTCCCGATCACAGCACACCACAACCAGAGAAGCAGTCAAACTCCTAATGGCACTGAATCAACTAGAGCCACTTCGGTGCCCGTATCCGCCTCCCAGCTCGACTGCGGCTTCCATACAACAAGGTTCAGTGGCCAACCATCATCCACCGAAATCAGCTTTGATACCGACACCAAAATGCACGGCTTCACATATGTCATTGCCTACGTTGCCTCCCCCATCCGCAGCAATGACATCCCCTCTTTCGCTGTACACAGCAAGCGGAACGCACGTCCTTGGCGGCATCACTGTTTCTTCTGTGCTTCACCAAAGCATCCCATGAAGCATTGCAGGAAATGGCTTGCACAAGTGGAGCTTATCCATTATCCCGTACGCGCCACCGTCTACACCAATACAGCCTACACAGAGATGGCAACAACACCATCACCATTGCTAACACCAGCTCTGCATTCACCGCAGCCTTCACACCAGCAGCGACGGCGACTTGGCCCTTTCCTCACACAGCCATGCACAAAAATACAAGAATCTATATGGAAACAGTAGGAATACATACAGAGTGATGCTGCTCCAACGCCATTATCGTGGACAGCATCATTGGAAACTCTTCCACAGGTACATCGCAAAGAAATATACAAATGTGCCTGTCTGTTTAGTGGCGTTTCCACCAGTGCCACTGTCGACACCGGTGCTTCTATCACAGTATTTAACCAGTGCTTATATGAGCGCATCCCACCAAATAAGAAGCCTCCCCTTAAACCTACAAACATTTACCTACAGACGGCTACAGGAGCGGATGTGCCCATAGCTGGTGTAGTCAATTTAGTTATCCAAATAGAGGAGATGCAATTCATTCAGCGAGTTGTCATCGCCTCTATTCATAATGACGCCCTACTTGGCTCTGATTTCCTCAGTGCCAGCGAAGCCATCATACACTGCAGACAACAGGAACTCGACATACACGGCCGACGAATACCTCTCGGACCAGCATCGTCATTATACGATATGTGTGCAGTAATATTATCAAGTACCACCACAGTTGAGCCGGGACAGGAACAAATCTTATGGGCCACTGCACCACAGTTAGGAAGCAACACACACATCGCCATGCTGGAACCCGATCCTGATTATATGATCACCTCACAATGCGCAAGTCCCTGCATAATAGTAGATACTACTAATAGGGAACAAATACCTTTTAGAGTGTTTAATGGTACCGCAGATCCCATCACTCTGGAATCCGGAGTACGCTGCGGCCCTTTAGTGGCCATAATCTCATTGGAAATACCTGCACTTGCTGACACACCACCACAAATGACTGATGATTTACTCAAACATTTACATGATTTGTATCTACGTGCCACCATTGGATTACTGCAATCACAGAAATGTTAAAGTCGGAAACTACTACATAAATATTGCGCTAGTTTTTCCTCCGGAGACATGGATATCGGAGAGACTCATCTCGTACGACACTCCATCGATACAGGCAATAGTCGCCCCATACGACAACCGGTACGACGTCTTCCCATTCATAAGGAAGCAGAAGCACACCAACAAGTGAACGACATGTTGCAGACTGGTATTATTGAACCCTCAGCATCTCCATGGGCTAGCCCTATAGTGCCAGCAGGAAAAAAGGATGGACCTTGCGATTTTGCATTGACTACCGCCGCCTTAATGATCTTAGTGTTAAGGACGCTTATCCATTACCACGGATAGATCAGGCCTTGGATTCCTTATCTGGAGCCAAGTGGTTTTGTACCCTTGACTTAGCTAGTGGTTACTGGCAAGTAGCAATGGATGAAGCTGACATGGAAAAGACCGCATTCGTTTGTAGGGATGGCCTTTTCCAATTCCGCAAGATGCCCTCCGGTTTGTGCAATGCTCCCGGAACCTTTGAACAACTCATTGAGCAGGTATTAACTACCCTGCAATGGGAAATCTGTCTCTGTTACATCGATGACGTAATAGTCTTTGGACCCACGTTTGAGCAAGCCTTAATAAATTTGGATGTCATGCTTTCACGTTTTCGCACGGCCAATTTGAAACTCAAACCGAAGAAATGTCATCTCTTTAAACGGAGCGTTGAGTTCCTGGGACACGTCATATCTGGTGATGGAGTGACTACTCAGCCATCAAAAACGAAGGCAGTAGCAGAGTGGCCTCAGCCCTCTTCAGTTACAGAGACACGGAGTTTTCTTGGCCTATGCCAGTACTATTGCCGTTACATCCGACATTTCAGCGAGATTGCTTCGCCCCTCTACAAGATCACCGAGAAAGATCGACCATTTGAGTGGACGAGTGAGTATGAAGGCTCCTTCAGGGCGCTGAAGGAACTCTTGACGACCGCTCCGATTCTTGCTCACCCTAATCCAAAGCTCGATTTCATCTTAGACACTGATGCGTCAGCTTTCGCTATTGGCGCGGTTCTATCTCAGGTCACTGAAGATGGAACAGAGCAGGTATTGGGTTATGGTTCGCGTACTCTGAATAAAACGGAGAGAAGATACGCAACCACCAAGCGAGAACTATTGGTGGTGGTCCATTTCGTCAAGTATTATAAGCACTTTCTGTACGGGTGCCCTTTTACACTCCATACAGACCATGCCTCACTACAGTGGCTCTGGAACTTTAAAAATCCGGAGGGCCAAGTAGCGAGATAGCAGGAATCCCTGCCGGCCTACAACTTTAACGTTGTTCACCGTCCCGGCAAATTGCATGGGAATGCCGACGCCCTCAGTAGAATCAGCGTGGAAGCTGAACATGAAGAGGCCGCCACCGTGACACAGTCAACAAAGCCATCTCCGGAGTTCCCCGAATTGAGGTGCACAGAGTGGAATCCAGAGAAAATCGCACACCACCAAACAACAGACGTGCAGACACTGAATATATATGCGTGGATTCAGGAGGGGTTACATCCTCCTAAGGAATCGGTAACACCTCCATCCACCATGGCAAAATATTATTACCACCGGTTCGAAGAATGTCAATTAATAAATAATGTTCTATATATTAATGACCGTTTGGTAGTCCCGGAAAGTTATCGTGACCTTATATTGATACAACTACATGATAATGCCGGGCATCTGGCCATGGAAAGGACTGTTGCCCATATCAAATTGAGATTCCACTGGATCGGGATTCGCGATAGTGTCAAGGCATGGGTTGCCAAATGTGTCCCATGCCAAAAACGCGTTGTTGGCCAACACCATATCGCACCATCTCAAATTAAGATTGTTGGTGCACCGTGGGAGCGAGTGGCTATCGACGTGCTCGGACCTTTGAATATGACGGATGATGGAAATAAATACATCCTCATATTACAAGATTATTTTACGAAGTGGGTAGAAGCATTTGCTCTGCCGGACCAAGAGGAATCCACCGTAGCGGAGGTCTTGGCCAGCAATGTGTTCTGCCACTTTGGTATGCCTTATGAGTTGCACGCCAATCAAGGAAGTACTTTTGAGAGCTGGCTCATATCAGAGCTCTGCAAATTGTTCCATATCATCAAGACAAGGACAACTCCATACCACCTCCGGAGTGATGGGATGATAGAGAGGTTCAACAGAACTCTCGCGGAGATGCTTACCAAGGAAACACGCCTTGATTGTAGAGATTGGGACCTACGGCTTCCATATGTACTCATGGCTTATCGCACTTCAGTACATTCCAGCACGGGTTACACGGGCTCAGTTAATGTTGGGCCGTGAATTAGCCTTGCCTCGAATACCAGGAGAGAAAAATTCACCATCTCTCTATGTCGAACTCTTGCGGCAAAGGATAGAACAAGCCCATGAGTTAGTGAGAGAAACCTTATCCACTGCACACCGGCGGCAAGACATGGCACAAAGGAGGGTGCAATGCGATCCGTATGAGGCAGGAAGAATGGTTTGGGTACACGATTCACGACGGTCTGCAAACGTGCCAAGTAAACTGAGTTACCAGAGGAAAGACCCCTATGTGGTAGTAGGTAAGACGTCGGACGTGACCTACTGTATCCGTGCTTCAGATGGCCTGACCTCAGTCATCCACTTCGATCGGCTTAAACCTTGTGTCAGTGACAACCCAGCACCAGAGCTCGGACTGGGCGTTTCTCGTGACACCTGTACCCAGACAGATATTTCTATGGAAATTAGTATTCCCACAGTTAGCGCAGAGCACTGCGGTGCCAGTTCAGCCCCAGTTCTACCAAGCGAGAATGTGGGTGAACAAGCGGCTAACACTGACGACGATGACGAGATGCGTACTCGCCCTCTCCCTCCTCAGCGTGGGTCTACTCGATCTGGGAAGTCGTATCTGAAGAATTTTGTGTTTGTTTTGTCCAAGGGACCAGATGGAAAAGTTGTTCCTCCGATCTCTTCCCATCCCACCCACTTCATGCTATGCCCCCCATCATAGAGTTACCACAAGCGGAAGCTGAGGCTGACCCAAGCCATACTTCCTGTGGGGTGGAACATATGGTGAATAGCATGGAAGTGAAGAGGCTGGATGAAGCCTTAGCGTGTCTAGACCTGCAGAACCATACAACAAGGTGTACCCGACCAACTCCCGAAATCGCGAAACCACGCCCCCAAGGGACACCCTCTCCGTGAGTCCCACCCCTGTCCTCACTCCAATTCGCATCCCTCATCTATGCACCAAGTTCGGACATCACCGGGCCAGTCCATTTCACACTCCACTCGTCGTCTGTTGACCGTCAATCTTCAGATATGGGAGAGACTGCTGCAACAGAGGAGGTGGCATCCCGCACCACACCGCCCAACATACCCCCCGTGGTGGGCATGGAAGTAGCCTGTTCAGCAAACTCTCGGCTCGAATTTTCCCGGTGTCTAAAAACTACGACAGAACACCAACCGTCATGTAACAGGAGATTAACACACACCCCTGTCCAAGGGCCACCCCATCCAATTGGCCTACATATACTCCCCCGTGAGCAGTCAGAACACTACACACCAGACAGAACATCAACACCTACAGAACACACCTGCCTTCAAGACTGCATAAATCAATTCGGCATTGTGCGTACATCGCATACCTGCTCGGTTATACTCAGCATAACAGAGACATTCAACATCGGCAACAACATCATTTAGCAGCACCTACCGGTATTAATTAATTCCCGATAGAGACATAAAAATTCCCGCAACAAATTCCTCCCGCACAAATTGCGGGAGAGATAATATCTCCCGCAGACTACACCTCCCACAAATAACAACAGATTTGGCATTCACCAGCGTGGAAACTGGAATACGTCCACTTCGCTTATAACACTGGCATCATACAGCAGCCCGGACATCCCGACAACAGCATTATTATCAACAGACAACAGCCAACAAATCTCCCGCACACACCCTCTTATCCAGTTACAGGATTACTGATTATGTGGATATAAGGAATGCACTACAGCCATCTACAGTATGCGTCACGGGAGGAACGTTTGTCCAACGGTCCTCCCCTTTCCCTTTTCCCTACGTTGTTTGGAAACAACTAAATCTACATACGTCATCTACACGTAATAACAGTCGATATTATTAAGAGAGCAAGATGCCCGCATTGTCGTCAGCCACGAGTAGGATTTTACTACCGAAAAGTTGAATTCGACAATGGATTGATCAAAGTTACGACAGCATCCAACAGGTCATCTGCGCTCTAAAGTAACTCTGTCCCGCCCACGGGCTCGGCCATTACATAGTGAAATACCCTCAGGATTCGATAAAGTTGACATTCATGCCGCCTCTCCCTCCCCGCTCCCGCACCTGGCGGCCATAAACACGTCACCTTTGTGACGACAGTTGCTATCATATGATCGTAAGATCATACATAGCAATCATATTTCTATACAATCACGTTAGCTTATGCCACCCGCAACATATTTGGCCTCCAAATCCGCTACAATATAGGTAGACAGATTGGTATTCAGTCTTGCATGCTTTCTGGTTGATTTAATGAAATAAATTATTTCATGTCAATTATAAAAGCGTAGGGGATATTCGTAATCGAGATTTACATTTATACAAAATTTATATCAGTTAGAATTAAGATAATTGTATTTGTTATTATGATTAGGTTATAATCAATGTAGATTTCATTATTTATACAATGTATGGAATCTCTATGGATTATTTGAGCAGTTATGCAGGAGTTACAAATCAACATGTTGTTGTATATCCGCGTGATCCAGACGGGTCACAATACATTGTGTGCATGTGTTAAAATCGTCGCCTCGACAAGCATTCGGTGGTTGGCCTTCGTGAGAGTTAGTTGCGCCTTAGCGAAGTTGTTATATAGGCAGCCATCGTCTCACGTGTATATATTTCTACGCCGGCCATATACACCGGCGTGGCTGAGAGAATGTTTCCATTGTGAAGTTCAAATATAAAATGAGTTTATCAGCAGTCCTCATACAGATTCGTAAATAGATATGGGCGCCATCTCAGTTTAGGGCCCACTAACAGTTAATTCACGTTTGTCCAGTCAATATACGTTTTGATTTGTTGGCACAGTATGAACTTTCATCCAAGAATCTTTCCATGACTTTGGGTCATTAATATCAGCTATAGCCAGGTCTCCAGCTCCTGGTAATATCATCTGTAGCCAGGTTTCCAGCTCCTGGTAATGTCAGCTATAGCCAGGTCTCCAGCTCCTGGTATTGTCATCTGCAGCCAGGTCTCCAGCTCCTGGTAATATCATTCGTAATCATGTCTCCAGCTCCTGGTAGTATCATCCATGACCAGATTTCCAGCTTCTAATAATATCGTGCGTAACCAGGTCTCCAGCTCCTGGTCATCATTAACTATCACCAGATAACCAGCTCCTGGTTAACGTGGTTGTGGGTCAGATAACCAGCTCCTGGCCATTCGCTAATCCATCACATCTTTAGCTTCTGGCGGCCCGTGGCCAGGCCTATTCAGCATTTCAGATGCGCCTACGTCATAAGATAAATTCGGGTCATTTATATTTTTGTGTTACGCGTTCGTCCGGGTGCACCCACATCTTTCCGTCGTCTTCAATACGATATCAGAATTCGTATTGTGATCATTCGTCCCCAGGACCCTTTCGTCTTCACGCCACAAAGAAATGGCCGTTTCCATTGAGCATTTACAACAGCTATACTACATTCATGTCGTATATTATTGATTTATTATATAAAAATTTTATATTGATTGTTGTCATAACTATTAACACATTTATTACATTAATATTTTCAAGGTTAAATTCTGAACCAAGAACCGTTAAGGCTTAAGTTTATCAGCATAAAATCATACATGCTGCCATAGACTCTGGGGATTATCCGATGGCCAATATCCATCCCAGGTTCTAAATGATTCAGTAGTCGATAGTGGTCTTATGGATCAGATCGAATGGTGATCATTTTCAACTTGGATAGTGGATGTACCCGGATCTCATCTTACATTAATTTTGAGCATTTATGATTTCTAAATCGTCTGTGATATTCTTTGAGGATTGATATAAATGACATCGGATCGAAAAATCGATTTGATGTGATTGTTATTAAAACTCAAAGAAAGAGCAGGGATTGGATCAACCAGGATCAATCCGTTGGATCGACAATGGTCGTTTCGATCTAGATATGACTTCAAGGATTAGAGTTCTTGTTTTGGGTCAAATTAGTTTATGAATATACAACGTAAGACATTGAGGGTTTCAGTAATTATAATTTTGAAATCCCGCTTCAACAGAATCATTTTTATATTCATATACAATATCAATTGTAACAATCATGTCAACTGTACAATACTGCTATAATTTTACAACAGATCAGAAAGTAGGCAAGAATGAATGAATATTATTTTTCAAATCTGTCTTTGTTTATTTCCTCTTAATTACCACCATATTGTGAATCAATAGGTTAAAGTTCAAATGCTAATGCAGCTTACTCTTCCATACGTCGATAAGGAAGTGTTGGAATTCACCTCAAATCGGTCCCATAAGCTTTCCTTCGAATAAAAGTGTTAACCATTGATAATGGAAATCATTTAGATACCCCTAGACATCTATTCTATCGTTTCCATTTTGGGTTAAGCATTTTGGCAAAATAAAATATCCGGTAATCATTTGATTAATGACGTCATAATCATTACTGAGGTTTTGTCTTTTGGATAAAACGAATTGGTGTTTCACATCATACAGTAATCTAATCCACGCCAACGTCAGTTAATTCCCTTACACCTTCACCACAGCGCAAGAATCATCCACAGATAACCACCCACGCGTATCAGATTCAATTCACCAACATGTCAGAAACACAGACACTCAGGTTGACTGTATTCACAATCTCAGAACGAAGGCATTGTAAATTGTAATAACTGTGGCACACACTTTGCAAGTTGTACTGTAATTTAACCATTATTGAATGATACTAATGTGTTTGGTCTAGGCCGGGATGGAGCTAGTTCTACCCATTGAGGAGAATGCTTGGCCAAGCCCTCCCACTCGGAAAACACAGCTATCTTGGCGGGATCAGTAACGTTGATCTACCGCCTGAATAGATCTGTTTAAACCACCCACCAAATTACTTACAACTTTACTGTTAAATTTTTGATTAAGAACACAACTGCTCTACCGTTAAAAATCATTAGCGCATGGGCCGGTAAAGCGGCATAAAAAATCTGACAGTATAATTACAGAGAATTTCAAAAATTCTCTTCCTTGCGGTCCAGTCTATAATCAGCACGGGCTGAGAACTACCTATTACAGACACCTACCAAGACGCATGTTAAAGAACTCTCGTAAATACGGGACATTATGAAGATCTTGATGTAACATATATATTTCTATCTCTCGCATCTGCAATAGACTACGCCTCAGCAACAGCATTTTTGGCCATCGCCATAACCAGCATATATGTTTCCGATCAAACATGTGCTTTTTAGAGCCACGTTACATTTACTGCTATTTCCAGTAAATTGGATCAAACGCTTTAAACACAAGAGCCGCCCAAAGATGCGACTACCACAGCGTGATGGAGGAGTGGCAAGGGTGAGTCCGGGAGATTACCGCTGACGTCACCTGGCTCCCACACACCCCGTCGAGCGCTCCAGCAATTAGAATAGGCAAGGTTATAAGCACCCAATCTGGAGAACCGCCTCATGCTAATTAAAAGGTGAGACACCGCCAAGGAAAAGTAGTACCACGTTTCTATGTTGATCAAAGGCTGTTAAAGGCGCGAAATTAAGACACGTTTAATGAGCCATTCTTCCTATAATTAAAAGTACTCCCTTTATACGGGAAGAATTAATCCCTAGACGTCTAGGCCAGAAAAAGAGGAAACTTTCACATAAGAATCACCGAATCACCTGTTAAAACTTTTAGGTGTGGTCATCCGCCGCCTGTGACGTCACCAAATAGCATAAAAGGAGGAAGCGTGCTCTGAAACTTTGTCTTCCCATCAAAACTCGACACCAGGGAGAACAGATAGCATTAGGCTTCTTTCGTGTCGCAAACCAAATTCTGCTGTTTTATTATTATTTCATTATTATACTTGGCCTGGAAAGTTAAAAACAATGAAGAGATAGGGCATTAGGTTTTGAATAAGGTTCCCGCAGCCAACTACCATACGGGAACGAGATGTCACTCCTTGAAGATTTAGCGTTATCGGATTCGTCTGAAGAAGAATCGGTACCAGTTCCAAAATGGTTCCCGTGCAGCTCGTTATTAGTTAGTGGAGAGCCCTGTACCAGAACTTTTACGAGAAAATCTGACCACACACTTCATGTTAATAAGGATCATCTCTTCCAGTCGGCCTTTTGTGTGACGTGCCAGTATCTGTACACCGCTACTCGCTACAGGGTGACCCATGCGCTCCGATATCATCACCGTGTGTTAGAAGTAACATTAGTTCCTGGAGAAGAGAACGAGGATCATGCCGTTTTAGCCACCCGTTTCGAATCTCGGTTCCCAGTCAAAGTTCTTCTGACTGAGAAAATGGCCCGCACAAAGAACATTACTCGCAGATAATCCGTTAGTCATCGTCTTCACGCAGCTACCGTAAGCAACGTACTGGCAGCCAGATGTGAAATCCTGTCCGCAGCCGCATCTGGAAGCGTTACGCCGGTACCAGTTACTTCATCCACACCAGTCCTGAAGCGGAGTAAGACGCAAAAGTCTCCTGCAAAATCCAGTCCGGCAGCACCCACATCAGTTATAAGACATCCGGCTACGGACACTACACCCGCCACCGTAGTGTCTAAGACAGTGTTAGCCAGTCAGCCGATTTCGGTAGTGATTATGACACCTGCGGAAATAGACATTCCAAGTTACCCGCAGTCACCATCTCCACCAGAACTTACCATAGACGGGGGACCAGGTCCGTTGCAGCCTGCGGCGATTAGTGTAACTCCGACCCATGTTATTCAGCATCCGCCTCCTCGCCTTTCTGACCCAGCAATCAGAAATGTAACCATAAGCGGGAAAGAGATGGATCGCCCACACACAGGACATTCAGCCTGTGACTAACATCACTGTAAGTCGTCTGTTAAAATATGCTAAGTTTCGGAAAATGTAGTCTCCTGCCGTGTCCGCTCCCGCATCACGACCTCAGCCTATGGTACAGCTCACCGCCATCACCACGACAGCTACAACAGCCACCACGACGACTACCACCACTACAGCATCATGGACATTAGCAACCACTAGTACCGCCGCTGCCTTAAGGACAGATATACTAGAACCGGCAGTAACTGTGAGAGACATTATGGACACGCATATTTCCGCCACCATCACTTCAGATGTTTCGGACAGTGCAGGTAATAGTGAAAGCATCTCAGCAATGACAGTGCATCCACGACGACCCACCACTGTCAGTCGCAGGACCCAGACTCAATGGGGAAATTTCGCTGCAGAGGTGTAATCATGTGTGATGCAGCAAAAATATCAATAGTGCGATTCGCGGAAATGTATTAATTATTACTATATTTTTGAAATACTTTTCTTCTTATTATATATGTTAGATCAATTGAATCCCGTCCCTAGGATGACTACGGTTATCCGACACAGCCGCACACTTCAGTACCCGACTGTGTCCTACACAAAATGGGCACTGTGGACTCCGGTGTTGTAAGAATGTCGTGTGCGGCGTAAAGAATACAACATGCGGCAGTGCAGTAATGTCACAATCCCGTCATGCAGTCTCAGCTACGCTGAGGTTGCCTGATAAACTAACTTTTAAGTTATTATTATTATATGTCCTATTTTTCTTATTATTTTTCTTCCTGTCTCAGACGTCAGGACGGATATGGAACCCAGCGAGAGCTGCCCATTGTGGACCCGCAATAACGGGCCGCAAATATTTTTTTTTTATAGATAATAACAGATACGTGTTGTAATTCGGTGTGATTTAATAAATACATCGTGAGGGTATGTTACATGGTTTATATACACCTTGACTTTTTCTTATTATTATATTATTATATATTTAAACTTAAATTGTCGTACGTTGGAGCTTGGGTGTTCTCTGCGGAGATAATAATTATCCGCACTCGGAGAGAACACTATTGTTTAGAATCATCTACTAAAAAAAGTTACAGCACACACCGTAATATTAATGAAACAAACCAAAAAAAGAAAGGCCTGGAAAAAATAATTCCAGGTCAAAATTGAAAACTAAAAGTATGCCCCCCCCCCCCTCCCCCTCCTCTTGGCACCTCTATGTGCTCTGTCTCTTGATTACGCATCTATTGCGTCACTACCCCCTCTCCGTCCATGCACCTACCCAGGAAGTCTATAATTCCCGCCTAGCGTGCATCCGTGCGTCGATCCGCCATGCACGATCGTTTGCCATGGATGTCAAACTAGGAGGGGGTGGTGTAGTTCGGATCGACCGGTTGGATACCGGCCGTACCAGCTAAGCTGGGTATGCGCCGCCTGTCCTGGATTCGTTTCCTGAACACGCCCCCCCCCCTGGGTAGAGCCATAAGCTTATATAGGCCTATGGGAGAGATCGCATTACGAAAACGACTAAGTTCCTTAAAGCGCATGATGCGCATGCGCGCACCAGGATGCTGTTTTTAATGGAACGCGTAGTTACGACCAAGATAGGATGGCGCTTTTAGTGTACCGAGATGGTACCCTGTAATCTTTATTGATTGCCTGTTCCCGTGAAATCTGGCATTGATCAAGAGCAGAATTCAACGGGCTTTTTAAATCTGTAAACCATTTCAAAATCGGTTTAGAAATGGCTGAGTTATCCACGGAGAACCCTTCTTGATTATCTTCAAAATATTGCCGTGACGTCATAACCAAGTGGACGCAAAACTTCTAGAATGTTCTCGAACATTCGGTTGCGCTATTATTAGCTACGCACTGATTGGCTGTTGCTCGAACGATGATTGGTTGGAGCCTGCGCCTGTGACGTCACGAGGAGTATAAAAGGAAACGCGATCCAGTGATCGAGAGCATCCTCGGCCAGGGGCCGAACAGGTTGGATCTGTACCAGCTACTATCAGCGCAACTGGCAATGCACGTATTACTTCGCTATGTATCTGGGTTTTCTCCCGTAGCTGGCAGTTTCCCAACCCACCGCACCAAAACAATTTTGTGACTCCCTACCTACGGGAGTAATTTGGAACTTTCTGATTAATGTTCACGAATATCAATATCTACTTCGGAACACGAATTTGCGGTGAGGCCTTTACGGCCTGAATATGTGATTCTACAGATGTAGAGGCTGGATGTTCTTTGATGGATGACTCGCCGGATCTGCCGGCCTCGCCTAAAAGTGGTATTTCAACCGTCACCGCACTAATATCGTGTAGGTTCTTCTAACTTTCGACAAGTAAACTCTGCCCTGTGCGTCTTCAGAGTTGGCTAACGTACCCAGCACCATTAAGCTTTGGTGTGCATCTTCATTCGCATCTGATAACCCCCGCTTGTGATCAGGTTGTTGACAACTTCCATCCATGCCATCGGTAGTACTATTGTATCTTTTGCTGACAGCTCATTAGACATCCTATTAGGCCTATAGTGCTGAACGATGTCCTCCCGCCATGAGTGTTCTTGCGGAAATCTTGTTTGCGGAAAACAGCTTGTGGGAACCAACCTGGGAACTTTCCAGCTTCATGAGAATGCATCAACGCATGTCAACTATGGAATGACGTATAAATTTCAGCAACACGGTGGCCTAACTTAAGAATGACTACCGAGTATTCAAGTAACTATACTTCACATTTTAATTATTTCTCTATATGTATTTCGTTAATTTCGTTAATTATATTGCATCCGTAAGAACAGTCCCGATGACTAAAAGGTACCGTAACGGTCTTAGGACCGCTAGTTATAATTTCTGTATTTGTTTATAGTTATATATATACCTTGATCATTTGATACCGTATTGATTGTTCTGGTTAGATTATGTATATATATGGCCAGTGGCCATCCGCTCATATGTTTTGCTTATTTATCGAAAATATAGGATTGCAGTGCACGTAGGAAACACGATACAGCAACACTTATATATGCAGCACTTTCTCCCGCCACCAACAATTTTTCACTGAGGTCGCTGTCCATGCTATAACTCTGTTTAGCCTGGCATGCTACCGATTAAACCTTTTCTATTCAGCTCGATAGGATAGGTTCAAAATGATTAGAGACACTTTCTTCATTACATACTCTGTAAAATACTCTTCTCTTCTGGCATTGCGATAAGACTCATAACTCCAACATTTTGTCTCTCTTCATGTTCCACTCAGCCTAGTGGCTTCTTAATTGTTTGGATGTCCCCATCCGCACCATGGGCTGATCCGACTTGGAAACTGTTGGGGTTTCTGAGCAGGGTGTGGTATCACACACATTCCCACGTATCTTTGGATACTTAGTAGTTGGCACTTTAGCCAATGTAGGAAAGCACTGCGAAAACATATATTAATTATTATTTTATTTACTGAACCAACCTCCCGCACCGCAGTGCAAAACAGGGCAACTTGTATATAAACCTAGCGACAGGTTAAACGGTTAGTTCCATAGGACCCGGTGACACGCGAGATACGTTCCCCCCACCAAATTCCGTCAGAATGTCTGGGCATGATATTTAAATCTGCTGTGCCCTTGCGGGAAGGACATTTACGGTGGGTATTCGTCTCTCTCACCCCCACCATACCGATAGAACAATGGTCTAATATGCTTTCGTGAAAAGTAACCCATGTCTTGTAACGTGTTATGTGGTTACAGAGCGGGATGTCGGATTCTTATCCAGTTCAGAGATCTTACTAAGTAACATGTATGAGCGCTATCTTCAGTAGTGATGTCTTAGGGCATCTGTTCTCAGTGACAGCCGTGTCTAATAGCTAGGTAGACACCAGCCAGTTGCGGCCAAAAATAGTTCTTGTTTTGAAAACAACTAAAAGCTAATTAAATAAAGCGGCAACTACTAATTCAGCATACTACGAATCACATAAGATGGTGATGAGGGAATCCACCGGGAATCACCCGTCCCGTCTTCATGTAAAACAGTACGCACCCCTATAGTCATAATCTCACTAGGTATGGTCTTTTCTTGCTAAAAGCATTTTTGGTTGAAATATTAGAGTGGGCCCATTTTTGCCTACTATTCTTCTCCTGCTTTAAGCAGTGGCGACACCTTCCCGAGACGGAGGCCCGCGCGAGGCACTTGCCTCTCGCAAGGATTCAGCGACGACGGTCCACGCGAGGATAATACTCCTCACACAAACTAACACTAGGAGTAATGTCCAGGTGAGGCACATAACTTTTCGTCCGCGATAACCTTCTTCCTTTCAGATTAGAGGTATAATAACTTATATTAAGTTAATTAGCTAAGTCTCCTGTACGGGAGCCTCCCTTGCAGGGATACCTCTGCGGACCTACGAGTCTGTATGGTACCTCCGGGAGCCCCGTGTTTAAAAGTTCATCTACCTGTCTCTATGTCTCGTATTTTCGTATGCTCTTACTATAGTTTTATCTAGCATATTTATAATTGTTTAGGTAAACTCATTGTATAGACTTATATTTTTATGTCACCAAATCAAATCTTGTAAGTCCATAGATCACGAAATTGCTATGGACAGGCATACTGGTGACACAAATTCTTGGAATAAGACAGTTGTGTTTAATGTTCGCGACAATGGTCGCACAGCCCCACCGGAACGATTGAGTTCCACCGGCCTTAGGTCCCGGTTTTTGTTTCCCGCAGGGCAGTCTCGTACAAGGTCTGTCACCCCGAGACCAGATGCTAACCAGTGTCATCACTCGTCGTGCACTTGCGGCACGGCGAGTCAACATGATACACCGGAACGGTCCGACACTACCCGGCGAGCTACAGTAGACAAGTGTTGCACCATGACTCGATCGCCCAGACAAGGATGCTCGGTCTTGTTGAGACATTGGACCTTTACCGTTTATCCATCGATCATGTGACGCCATAATCAACAACGTGACGCGTAGGAAGATGTCATAATCAATGGCGTCATGAATGACGCAGATAAGTTCGTTGCGAACGATTAATTGATGATGGACTATGCGTTGTTGTACGAATTGTATGCCTTTACTTTATAATGCTGTTGAATATTTTGAACCTAATTTGCTTGGGTGCCAGTCCAGTTCAATAGTGTCCGATTCTTTTCATGACATGAAGTTCATTCCTGAAACAATACAGTTCTGAATGATGCCTTTCAAGTCGAGGCTGAAAAGTATGACAGCATATCATGTACAGCCTAAGGGTGTACCCCAGCCCAACTTTCATATACAATCAGAATTTATCACTTTCCATAGGGTATGCATCATGCCCATATACCGCAATAAGATGCCTGCCGTTCGTAGGTCCTTTACTGAAGCTATCTTTGTTCAATTTCTTTGTGATTTGCCTGAGAGCTTCTGGCGAGGCTACTTCTGTCATTATGCAATCAAATATTTCACGATTCTCAAGTGAATACTTGTCTTAGAATGGTTCTTCCTCTTTTTGCAGCACATCCTCTTCCACATGTTTCTTCAACAAGGTCATGTACTCTGTGCAGCTTCTCAGGAGAATTCTCCAATCTTTCATTCAGTTTACCCATATTGGGATGAGTTGGCATGGCGTGGAGACATCCTATACGGCTAACGATAGCATATTCCATTGAGTTCCTATCCATAGCCACTAAGACGTGGCCTCGATTTCATTGCCGCTAAACATGCACTTTACATCGATACCAGCTTGAAGCACTTCAAAGACTTCTTGTAGATGGGTTGCTGTCACAAGATGACCTACCGAGCCTAAGAAGTTCATTTCCATGTGACGGCCCGAGTGTCTCAAGGGAATAGACATTAATTCAATCCCAATGTGCTCCGATTCTGTTCCTATCAACTTTCCATTGCAATTCCAGAATTGAGTAACGTTGTAACCCTTGGCTTGGTTATGTCCATAGCTAAGTATTGAGAGGATACATGACATAAATAACCATGATTAGATCCATCATGAATCATCAGTTAAGTTTCCGCGATGGCCAGTTTGAGGCGTGATCCAAACCGTGCCGCCCTTGAGGAATCGTGCGTTAGCGATACTTCCCTTTGAAGGTCAATGTGGAGTGTGAAATCAATAGAGTGGTCCATTTCTAGCTAAGCTCCGCCCACCGTTATAGGTTTAAAACGTTGAAGCCTGAATATCCATTATCTAAATATCAAAGTAAATTATACTGCTTAGCTGATGAATTTTCTAAGACTAATTTGACTGGAATATGTTGCTGCCCATGGCAGCAAAACAGCTCCTAATCAAGTTAGTTTCAAAACATTCAAAGGAATGTTTATTAAGTTGTAAATTCATCAAAGGCATACAATTTGTAAACTTTAATAGCGGAATTTGATTGTGACGTCAGCTAACAAATGACGTTTTTAAACTGTGACGTCAGATATTGAGTGACGGCTTAGATCGCTTCATAATTTTCAATGATCCCTTTCAGCGCTTTATACATCACTGGACCATTTCTTCTGTGCTGCGATTCAAAGTACGTTGTGGGCCTACCATACGTTATATTGATTCTTTCAACGCGTATAATAGTCCAGTCAATCTAAAAAAATGACCTCTGCAAAATTTCAACCATGTTTCCGTCACTTTTTGCGCTGCGTTTATTACTGATTTAATGAGCGCGCACATTGCCCTATAGCTTGTCACTTCAGAATTGAAATCGCCCACTTTTCCTTTATTCTTCCCGATATCCTATTTTTAAACTGGCGCGCTTATTTGGTGTTATGTTAGGTGTAAATCTATGCTTTATGAACGTTCATCTGCACATCAGTTATTAAAATATTTGCCGTGTTACCGGATTTCGAATGCTCTTCTTACGTGTTACTTGTAGTGTAGACCCCGTCTATCTTGTCTAGGAGAACCACAAGCGGATACTTTGAAAGTTCTACTGATGTACTGAGCTTAGATTTCTGTCATTTCCTCGAGTCGGTTTCCTCTTCTTCGGATATTCCACCGTTAGTAGCGAGGAGTATAAGGATCAAGTTATTAAATATATTTTAACATAGCAATCTATGATGACGTAAACTTAGCTTGGTGTGGTAGGTGATAATCCACACACTTTTGGTATAGTATTCATTAATACATACAATTCTCATTTTTGTCTGAATGCAATGTATTTACATCTACCAAAACATACATTTTTTCAAATAAATGTAGGCAATTTGGAGCGTACATGTGTGTGCCTGATTTAAATTTATTTTTCAATTATGACATTTTAACCAATTATATAAATTTTATATCTGTAGCTTACATGTCTATAGCTGGTGTGAGGGCTACAAAAACAAACCCCATCCCCGCTCTGTCTCAGCGTTGCACTCTACGTATTATAATGTTCATGGGTTTTATTTGATTAAGCGGCGATGAACCCGTTCCTATGAACTAATGCAAAACGTCTGGGACTAGACAGAACAACACAATCGACCTTTAGATGGCATAATAATCAAGTTAAATTAAAGCTAATTTACTGGGAGTGGTATAGAGTCACATATGGTCGAGCGGATACAGCCATATAATGAACACTTGTCGACTGATGACTGGAAAATGTGGAGTACTGCAGAGCACGCCGCCGATGCAGGCTATAGAATACAGGAGGGAGTGAATAAGCTACAACAGTAGACAGAACATTTAGGGCTAGAAGTCAATCAAGTCAAAAACCGTATCCAGCATCTCACTCATGCTTGGAGAGAGTACCCTACCACAGATCGGCGCACCCACCTTTTTGGCATCAATCTAGATTACCGCCTGGCATCGAAGCCCTGTACTGAGTTGCTGGAGACGAGGGCCATGCAAAAAGCTTGGTGTCATGAGGAAGCTCCTGGAAATCACATGGGGATCAAAATGTCATCTCTCATGGCATGGCATTTGTGAAATTCCATGCATCAATGATCAGGATTGGCAACATATCATCCTTCAGTGTTCAGAAGTGGTAACAAATCATGTTTTAGGGGTAGAAATATGATTTTTCAATAATAAGAATTGGTAAATTATTGTCTTTCAGGGCTTAGAATTGACACCAAATCAGCTTTCCTCGCTCACAATTGGTAAATGTCATCTTTCAGGTGTTAGGTTTGCTAAAAGGTCACCTCTCATGGCATGACGGTTGTGAAATTCCATGCATCAATGATCAGAATTGGCAACACATCATCCTTCAGTGTTCAGAAGTGGTAACAATCATGTTTCAGGGTAGAAATATGATTTTTCAGCAATAAGAATTGGTAAATTATTGCCTTTCAGTGCTTGGAATTGACAACAGATACCACTCCAGGTACATTACATTTAAGTGAAGTATATCACGGTATGTAAACACACATTAAAATACGTCGTGGTTCAAATTTGATTTGATTGTTATGCCATCTAACGTTTGATTATGTTGCTCTGTGTGGTCATAGACGTGCAGCACTAGTTCATGACAAGGGTGGGCATCACCGCTTAATCAAATACAGCCCATGAACATTATAATATGTATAGTGCAGCACTGAGATAGTGGCGGTGATGGTGTGCGTTTTGTAGCTTTCACACCAGCTAAAGACCAGGTAAGCTAGATATAGAATTTATTGCTTAAGATGTCATAATAGAAAAATAGATTTAATTCAGGCACACACATTTACGCTCCAAGTTGCCTACATTTATTTGAAAAATTAAATGTCTTGGTATATGTAAATACATTGCATTCAGGAAAATATGAGGGTTGTATGTATTAATGAATACTATACCAACTAAGTTTACGCCATCATTATCATCATCATCATCATCATCATCATCATCATCATCATC
Source organism: Chaetoderma sp. LZ-2023a (assembly GCA_034401795.1). Classification (NCBI taxonomy): domain Eukaryota; kingdom Metazoa; phylum Mollusca; class Caudofoveata; order Chaetodermatida; family Chaetodermatidae; genus Chaetoderma; species Chaetoderma sp. LZ-2023a. Next base: position 46,473,595 of record CM067367.1, read on the forward strand.
ATGTACGACGGTTGAGGCGTATATAGCCTTTTGTCGGTTTATCGGCTGTTCTAGCTAAATAGGTTTGATGGGTTAGGCGGAAGCACACATGTTAAAAGCACAAACGTTATGATGTGACCGATAGGACAAGACATACCAAGTCATAAAACAGTTATTTGCAGTGGTATTTTTCATAATTAACACTGGTGTATCATGGAAATTCAAACTGACAAACATTAGAAAGAACGCAGACTGGCAGGACAATTCCAACCGGGCTCATTTCATGATTGAGGTATTTAACTGATGTGTTCATATAGGAGTAACAAAAACTCATGGATTATCAGATGCTTCCAAGCCAGTATAAAATAACCCGCTTCAGTTCTGTTTTCTCTCATTCATAATTATTTCTTTAAAGGTTGTGTCAAGGGATCCACACTATCTACATTATGGAGAGATAGGGGTGGAAAATGAAACTGGTTGAAAAGATTTTTACTGTGACTGGTGATTGATCGACACAATGTAATTTGATTCACTATATACAAAGTGTTTTTTGACAAAGTGCAGGGTTCTTTACAATATGGTGCACTGACAAAAGTTCTTGCGAGCACTAGGTGTGGAACAATAGAACAGTCCCTACCAAAACCAGACGGAGGGATCTGAAGTTTATTTACAATAATAATGGAAGTATATAGCAATAATTGGCTTGCCAGGTCTTTGTGGGATCTTAACACAGACTAGCAGGACAATCCCTACCAGTCTGCCATTCAGTAATCAGTTGCCGTGTGTGGAGGCAAGATAATAGCTAGTAGGATTTCTGGAGATCTGTGCTGTACAGCATGTGTGACCACTGCTTGTTAAGGCGATTTTTGAAACAGTCCAATGACGGGGCATGTACGACATCTTCGTTTGGGGAGTTCCAGTGATTTATCACTCCGTTACAGAAGTGTTGGCGCAATCATAGATTGCTATATTATAACATAATTTAATAACTTGATCACGATACTCATACTAACGGCGGAATATCAGAAGAAGAAGAAAATTACACGAGGAAATTACAGAAATCTTAGCTCAGTATTTCATTTAAAAGTATCCGCTTATGATTCTCCTAGATTAGAGAGACGGGGCCTACACTACAAATAACGCGTAAGAAGAAAATTCGAAATCCAGATGCACAGCAGATCTTTTAGTAACTGCTGTACAAATGAACGGTCATAAAGCATAGATATACACCTAACATAACACTTAATAAGCGTGCCAGTTAAGAAAATATGATATAGCGAAGACTAAAGGGAAAATAAGCGATTTACATTCTCAAGTGACGACCGTTACGCCCTCATCAAATCAGTAATAAGCGCGGCGCAAAACAAATAAAATGATATATTCCCCACAGTCAGAATTAGGTAGGTTTTTTTGGGTCGTATGCCATTACTTCTTCGTCATAAATCTACTGACAGAAATTCTGTTGCAATTTTTCCCGGGTGCACATACAATTTTTCTTAGATTGACTGGACTATAATGACATTCAGAGTTACATGTACTGATATTCTATTTCTTAATGGCGGCGTTAATTTGCATATTTAATGAATTTGTATGCATATAAATTAATACAAAAACCCAATAAGCATATTAACTGACACTCAAAACCTGTACCTAGACATTTCATTTGTGGCGATTGAATACTTAGTCAAAGAGTTTTTGCATAAAATTAGGGGTTTTCAATAGTGACGGTAGATAATTTGCATACTATGTAATTTCGACGATTTTCCAGCAAATACATTTGAATGGCGTCATAATCAATTACGTCATGAATAACGTAACTAAGTTCGCCAAGAACGCATAATTGATGACGGACTAATCGTTCTTGTACGAATTGCTCGTCTTTATTACAGGTTTTTAATAAATGTAATGTTGAATATTTTGAAATTAATTCGTCTGGGCGCTGCACCCAATCCAATTAGTTTCAAAATATTCACCAGCTTACCTGTATAGTTTTCTGGAAATTGAGACTCAACACAGGTGAAGCGTGGTTGGAGCTTAACTATGGATGGGAGGGACATGGAAACTGGAATACTCCATTATTCTGCAATGGACTTTGTACCGGTATTGGAGTCAATATTAACACTTTGAAACGTTAATTCGCAGCATCCCTATTTCTAGGTAACTGGTCTAATAAGCTGTTTAATATTTTGAAACTAATTTGATTCGGTGCTTTTGCTTCCTATGACAGCAACAGCTCGCAGTCAAACAGATTTCAAAATATTTAATATTATCTTTATTACAATCTAAATCCACCAAAGACATACAATTCGTACAACTTCGTGACTGACCTTTTGTGACGAATCTACGTCATTCTGATTGTGACGTCAGCTAACGAGTGAGGTAATCGATTATGACGTCAGATACTTGAGTGACAGATCGGAACCGTCTATTGGACTATATGCCTATATACTATAAAACAGGCAAGCCTAGCAAGGCATAATCTTCACTAACTTTGACCGTATTGATGTGACTTTGACACCCAAACAGCTTCAAAACAGTATATGCCAGTCCACTCAGGACCGCGAAACCAATTTACATACAAGGTTCATAGAAATCGTGCCACATGAGGCAGAAATATGACCTTTTGTCTCTCCGAATGGCGAGCATTTTTTTATTTGTCCGAGTGATGATTCGAGGTGCTTCCGTAAATTTTTTAATTCCTCATGGTATAGAGTACTTGTGGGAAAACGCCAAAAATTGTGTCTATAATTCTACTTTTCTAGCACCAGGATGCAGAAACTGATGTATAGCCATGAGAGGTTCCCGATTATCACCGGCATCAGTAGTAGGCTAGACATATCCTCCCACCCCACCCACACCCCATACCACTCCACCCCGGAGCCGCTATGACTGTAGAAGACGTAGTTATTGCTATATACTTACGTGATGAAGGCAACGCATTCTTCTTGATCTTATACGATACGACAGCATATCCAACAGATAATGTCAAGCCCCATGTTGAAAAAATAACCTGACAAACAACGCTCACAAACTTAGCTTCCGGTGCTAAGTACAACGTCACTTCAGACACAAGTGTGATCACGATATGAATTCCTGTGACTAATAAGATGGCCGACAATCTCTGAAAACGAGGCGGTGCTAAGTACATCTTCAAACTGTCAAGCAGTGCTAGGAGTAGCAGACTGATTGCGGAGGTCAATAAAGGCAGAGCTAACGCCCAAATCATGCGGTATGCCTCACTGGGAAGATACGAAGACGAGTTGTAAGGATCCCAGAACAGGGCTATTGAACGCAGCAGGCAAAACATAACCAACATAGCCGAGAGAGCAATGTGTAAATGCGCAGGCTTCTTTTGCTGGTAGCATAATATAATGTTAAAAGCGCAAGTCAGGCATCCGATAATAAGATACGATACTGGGATAGCTAACACGTGGATATCCCAAGCTAAGCCAAGGTCAGGAATAGCCACCTCCCATTCAGGAATCGGTTCCGGTGCACTACACGAACCACAATCTGCCTCGGGGTTATCCAGAGGAACTCCCTCAGTGGCAGTACTGTCCTTATGAAGATGTATTCCAGTTGACACATTGCTGCGATTACTGGTATTTGGTAGATTATCGAGAATTGTATCCGCCATTTTCAAAACAGCTAGGCCTATTGATTATCAGACCTACACATTCAGCGCAGTTATGTTGGTCTTACCATCACGCACAACTGCCATTATGATGACGCCATTACTGTTACTGAGCGTCCGTTATAACCACTTTCCAAAACGTAATAACGATGACATCGACAGATTGGCAATTAACCCTTTAACTCGAGAAATACAAGTTTGCCAATTTCATGGCAACTATGCAGTAAAGCTGTTAGGCAGCAACAGCTTCCAGTTAAATTAATTTCAAAACATTCAACATTATATTCCTTGCATCATATAAAATGTGTTGTTGTTTCTAGACAGCGAGGAGTAAAGCGTTACTGTACTAAAATATCGGAAACAAGGAAAAAAGCCTCGAACGAAATTGATGCTGAGAGTTCCATAATATATTCTCAACAATTTGAAACTGTTGTCCAAATGTTACAATCGCGCTCTGCGTTATGGGGAATCAACTGCGTGCGTTGTTGGATTTCGCTAGTGTTTGGGAGAAGATAACGTTCACTATGACGTGACAGTTAATATTAAAAGCTTTCGTTACTTTATAAATACAAACACCAAAGGCAACTGAACTATTCTTGCATGTAATAGAATCATGAGATGACACTATAGTTAGCGTGTTGTGCATCGGCGAATGCTGCGCAGTAACGGCGAATGCCGCTACGTTCGTGTACCTGTTACCCTTTAACCATCGAATTTGTTCAAATATCTTTCAATTTTCTCATATAAAATGCCCATTTGCAGACCAAGAGAAGCCTATTTTTGAGAATTTACCACTGGAATGACTGGCTCGGTTATCGAGCCAGTCATTCCAGCGGTAAATCTTCAAAAATAGGCTTCTTTTCGTCTGCAAATGGACATTTCTCAAGACCACTTCAGAATCCGTTTTGGGTGATATAAGTGATATATGGTTAAATGGAAGTCGTATATTTATTATGTAACTTGTGAAAATAGTGTGTTTGAAGGTTGTTGCTCTCCACGATAACTTTGACTTTCAGCGAAGCCACTTTAATTGTAAACACCGAATCTTGTGTGAAAGAAACTATCAGTAACATAATCTGATAATTCAGCCTGAAAAGGATTTAATAGAATAAGCTAATCAGACTGGACATTCCTCCAGCCAGGTTTGTATCATTCGTGCTAATTGTTCATGTAAGCTAATTGGATAATGGCCAATGCGAGAGTCCTCTGTCAATATGAATCGAGCATTAGTGAGCTAAATATATTGTCTTGGGTCGTTTGTTCATTCCGATTAATCAACAGATCGAGTTGCGAATGGAAACACGAACACGTTAAAGAGAGTGTGACTGTGGCACATATATGTATGTATGTATATATGTGCGTGTGTGCGTGGGTACGAGCGTGTGTGCGCATGGTTACAGCCTTGTCGGGTAAGAGGCCTTTGAACGTAGCCCGACAATGTGAGGAGTAATGCGACTGATGAAAATAGGCTAGAATAAAATTGGTTACACCGTTACAATACCGATAAAATTAATGGTAGGCAAATTGGTTAATGTCCACGGTAGCTCAGATTATAACATAAAACAACAGTCACGCAAAGTATACAGTACAACTAAAAATAACTTAGTATGTTTCCAAAACAAAATAAAACGCACAGTTGCCTAACTATTGTACACATGATTGGATTGGATTAATGTTTTCGAATCCAATGCACCTTTCCATTTTTCGCTATGCTCCGCCCATCTCGAGCTAATCTACTCCCATACTTCGCTCGTGTTGCGATCGATCGATCTCTGAACGCTCTGACTAACAATTTCCAGAAAACTATTAAATATTTTCGAACTAATTTGACGGGGCGCTGTTGCTGCCTATGGCAGCATCAGCGCCCAGTCAAATTAGTTTCAAAATATTCAACAGCATGTTTATTAAATAGAGAGACATACAATTTGCACAACGTGTCGGACTATTAAAAATTAAAGACGGGGCGAATACAATCATTTATGACGTACTGATTATGACGTCATCATACACGCGGCTTAGCCGGGAGTAATTTTGACGTCATATGACGTCAGATTGATCGATGGATACTCTAGAAAGGTGAATTATGTTCACATTGCAGTAGATGATATTGTTACCGCTCTTGTACCCAAGAAATCTGGTGTACCTCAGGGTTTTTTCACGCTTTTACTGGTTGCGACCACACATTTTCATTTGCCTGAGCCTACACAGAATAGAGAGGGAGAAAGAGAGGCCGGCCCTGTGGTTGATGGCGATCAGTGGTGTATATCGTTGTGGAGGCTTGTCTCTAAATGGGCGTTCAGACCCTGGTGGTAGTAGTGTTATACTACCTCCTTGGCAGCCGTTCGGCGATCCGTGGAGGCCCCCGCAACCTATGCCCCAGAGATTGAGAGGGTGGTGGTATCATTTGCCTAGTAGTAGTGTCGGAATTAAAATGATACAACCTCCCTCAACTGGCCGCCGTTCTGCGGGCATAGGTTGGTGAGACATGTGGTTGGTGTATGCCTCTAGATGGAGGCCCAGGGTTGTTGAGACAGGTGGTTGGTATGCCTCTAGATGGAGGCCCCACAGAGCAGAGGTCCAGGCCATGTTCATCATCTCGTTGAGGATATGATCATCGTGGCAGACCCCAGGAGTCTTATTGCTAAGTTCCAGCAGGGGTTGCAGAAGGCCCGTCGCAAACTTGACTTTGCTATTTCGCCACACCTACGGTTGATTCCGAGCAACATGATCTTGAACATCGAGGACCTCCAGGTCAGGGGCTATAACAACATGATAGTCGAGGGGACTTCCCCCGGTGTCCACTTCGGCTTCAACACTGCCATCAACGCACCTACGCATAGTACGAGCCATACAGTCGTTCCGACCCTGACACTTCACCCAGTCGACATGGCAGCTCCAGGCGCCCCGACACTGCAGCCAGTCGACACGACACCGCTTACCATGGTAGCTCTACATGTGGTGTCAGGCCTAGCTATCGGGATAGCTCGGGATCAGCCTACTCCGCCGCTAGCAAATCAGCTATAAGACTATCCTGACTCCCTACAGTAGCAGTGGGGACCACGGTGAGACACTGAACCAGCTTGGCATGCCCTACAGCCCTTATACCTGCTGCCAACATGCACATCCAAGGGCTGGAGGGTTCGGCAGCGCATCCTTTTTCCAGCTTGTAGTTTCACAGAGCCTTGTTCAGCTCTGAGTCCGGTGAGGCCATGGTGGTCTGCAACTGCTGGAACACATCTGACAGATACTCCCGATCCTTGTAGAAACCTTTAGCTAGAGGGAGCTGCTCGACGATACTTCCGCCCATGATAAGGTATTCGAGGAAGCAGATCTGTCCCTTGCCAAATCCTAGATAGAGCTTCACAGCTGTCAGCTCCTCTGTCAGCTCAGCACCAGAGAGCTGAGCGAGCTCATCTGGTGTCTGCTTCTTGTAGTCCTTCAACTCCCTCCGGAAGACATCATAGTACTTCTCGCATAGCGTGAGCCTGGACATGTTTAAGATGTCTCAATAGAGAGATGAATATTCCTGAGTACCAACCCGGCCACCTGGTAGACGCAGACTTGAAAGATCTTATTAGCTCTCTCAACAGGCGATGCAGACATTTAACCGCATTGTATACTCAGTGCTTAAACAATGATGTCAACGGTACAGATCGTGAAGCAACTGCCCGAGAGCCAGGTGTGTCTTCAGAAGGTGGAGAACCTGCTGCGAACCAAGACACAGAAGTTACTGACCAAAGCAAAACCTCTGGCAGTCCATGTCGCGAGTAACGTGGCGGCGAATGTGGCAATGGTGAAGATAACAGGGGGAAATGAGGTTCTTCTGGATGCCACTGCGGCTGTCCTCGCTACTGTGGTGAGTGGTGTGGCTGGGCACTGTCTTGGAATAGCTCACCCCATCCCAAAGATCGCCCTCAGTGGTGCCTCCTACACTGTTGCCGCCAAGGTCATGGGTGAATGTGTTACACTAATGGAGACCGCGGTTCTAGGGCTAGCAATGAGTGCAATGGCTGAGATCATCGTCGCCTACGTTTAACCCCTCGGAATAGTGAGAGATGGATCATGAGACCCCTGTAGCATATGAGGCATGGCGTGCCGGAGGGCGGTGTGTAGCCCATAGTCGAGCACGTGGACTGAGGATCGCCAATGCCTGGGAATGTTTGACCGCCAGAGAGGGCCAGTACCCTGAGCACTGCTACCTATTCCCTTGGCCGACTGCGTGGTCCTCCTATGCCCAACTATTTCACTGGGGGTATGACTAGTAGGTTTAAGCCGTCTGTATATGACTATGACTCTGTCACTCACAGACCTAGAAAGCAAAGAGCTAGGCGATCTTGCTCACTTTTGTGAGGCACACCTCGGTTCAGAGGAAACTGTTGCCCCTATTGCCTTCCTAGTCTTCGATGAGAAGGGAGACCCGCGGGAGATACGAGGTACCATCCCAGCCCAAGATCTCATCGGGAACACTGATACGGTAGGACAATCGGCCATTAACAAGGCCAAGACTGTATACAAGGGGATGGGCATCAAGGAGAGGGTGACGATGCGAGGTATGCTCGGAGTCGATCAGGCTGCCGCCATCAAGGTTATGGCTGAGTCCTATGCACAGGACCTGGTTAAGGATCTCCTGAAACCACGGAGCTCATTCCGACAGGATGGAGAGAATCTCAAGATATGCACCCTCTGCCTGAACCATATCACTGTCGACGGCCAAACAGGTGCTACCGCCAGCCTCCGGCTACCAGAGGTGAAGAGGTCAGGGTTCTTTGGTTTGCCGTTTAAGACCACCGGATAGTCATGGCTTCCCATGCATGTATCATACAGATAATGGATGTACTAGACACTATTGGGTGCTGACACAGGCCCTCTACACTATCTTCTCGGCTGCTGCTGGGATTTCATGCTTGACGCCTCCATCACATCCTTCGTTTCCGCCCGAGGACGAGGCTACCGCCGACCAAGTGCTAACCGTCCTCCGCACGCATGTCTGTACCATTCGACAGTAGGCCGGCCGATGCTGGCCGGGTGGTGCTGATCATTGCCCCATCAGGACACGGGGAAAACATCTTGCTGCGGGCTCTCCTTGTCGAGCATCTACACTCTCAATACATCCTTCTGGTGTCTGACTCCGCCGCTGAGGTTGTTGACAGTAATGATCAATGGTACAATGGCACAATCACCAAAACGCAGAAGCTGCAAGCACTGAAGGAGAAGCTGCTGGTAGCCAGACTGACAGAACCACTGGTTCTAGTTATCGATGACCCTGCAATGGACCAGAAGACAGTCACCTACCGCAGCAACATCACCAGGCGCATCCGGCACACACAGATAACTGTCTTCATCCTCGTTCAGAAGTACACCCGCTAGATCTCACCAGACATCCGCCACAATACCCGGTTGCTATACTTCAGCTCCAAGGGTGGACGTGCCTTGCTCGAAACCATACACGACTGCCTAACCCTTAAGGAGACCAAAGGGGACTTTATCGCAGGTGTACAGAGGGCAGCTGAGCTGTACCGCTTCATCTTCAGCAACAAGGAGACAGGTGAGCTGTCACACTTCAAGCCATCTCTGGAAAAGGCGCAGACCTTCATCTACAAGCTGAATCCAGCCAGGAAACTAGCCTGCTCTATGCAGCATCGCTGACAGACTGAGCGGAGACTGCGGCTGTATCTGCTGCAACTTTTTTTCATTCATCAGACGGCTGCACGGTCTCCGCTACTTCGTCTGCAGTCTCCGCTACTTCGTCTGCGCTCTCCGCTGCTTGAGGACCGTCGTCAGCGGTCTCTGCTGCTACTTCGGCAGTTTCGTCAAGTCTGTACTGTCGCCAAAACTCTACCCACTGGTCCGTATCTAGGACTCTCTTTTCTTATGAAGCTTCTCACAGAAGATCCACTTTGTCCATGCGCGATGAGCATCTGATTTGCGAGCGGATTTGATGAGGTAGTCCTGGTAGTTATCTGGGAATTTCAGAATTGCTGGCAGATTACTGGCCAATCTCCTGCGACCTCTTTCGTTGAAGATGTGCTCAACAGCCTCCTTGTGGCCAACAGTGAACTCCTCCTGAGTACCTTCTGCACTGACCTCATCCCTGAAGTAGGTATTTGCTCCAGACTGGAGGCTATCCAGCATATCTCGCTCTTCCTGGCTATGGAGGCTAAATAAGGCAGCCCACTTTCAGACCATTAGTAGATCTTTGGGGTCGACCCTCACCCTTCGGAGAGCTAGAATAATAGGGCTGTTGGTTTGGTCCATAGGAGGTAGCTCGAGTGTCCTGCACTGGGTGCTGTAAAACTTCTGGTAGAGTGTCCGAGTCAGGAGTTCTTTTGTACTACGAGCTGGCGCTCCTTCCTCTATGGCGGCCAGTATCTCCGCATCAGACGGAGGTGTGACTTTGGCTCGCTCGTGGATAATGTGATGTCACGAAGCAGTCCTCGGACTCTGTCACAGTGGGACAGTGCACGCCATGGCAGTCGTGCTGACTGTCATGCCAACTTGTCCTGCTGCCTATAGACAATCTGCTGGAGAACCTTACCAAACATGGCAGCCGTTTAACCGCTCTATATACCCAGACCTTAAACAATCTGCAGTATGTGCAACATCCAGATGGGGTCATTGAACCCATGACATCGCACCACACTGATCCTCGGAAGGACTGCCTGATGGTCATTCGACCCAGTATACATGATGAGAACCCGTTGTCCGCTGCTGGACAGTACATTGACTTTGCAATCTCGGCACAGATCCACGAGATCAAAAACATGTCACTCGAGTTCAAGCTTCAGAGCACAATAAAACAGACGGTAGAGCTCCCGCAGATGCTGAACAGGTGGGAGATCATGCAGAGCAACAGCACCGTGGACACCACCTATGTGAACAATGAGTACCGAGTCCTAGGTCCGCTGGCTCGTAGCCCAACCTTCCATGCGAAGGGAAAGTGGTACTACACTGTGGGATGCAATGAAGGGTTCACGGAATTTGAACTATGGGCAGGTGTCGAGAAGCACGTGGCAGTTCCACTCTTAACCCTCCTCGAGAACACACAGGTGAATCCGGCTGCCATGCAGGATAGGCTGTTCCTCCGGGTGTACACTGGACAGCTCTCAGATGCGACGATGAATGCTCCAAGACTTCATGTCTAGCATGACAAGAATGACCAGGAGCTGAAGCAAACGGGTTCCAAACAGCGGTTCGGGCATGTGGAGCGAGAACACCAGCAGGTCCAAGCCACAGCTAACCAATTGGTTGAGCTGACATTGCATCGTGGTGCATCAGACTGTGTCGCTGTTGCGGTCCTGGTTCAGAATGGAGGAGCCATCCAGCAGGTGGATAAGCTAGACGACTTTAAGCATGTGGTTGCTGGGACCAATGTTCTTGGTGAGGTACGTGACCTGGCTGATTGCCAAGTCTACAGACAGAAAACTAAGTCATATGCACTTCTGCACCTAACCAGTGGAAGCGACGACCTCGAGTTGGCACTCGAGGGCCGTCACCACCTCGGGGGCAGGGACATCCCACCTAATCAGGGCAACCGGCTCAGCTGCAACATCGGAAACCTCATAGCTGGGACTTGCTCATTAGGTGTGATGGTACTTTACTTTGGCTATGCTAAGGTATGCGTGTTAAACACATCAGGTATTCAGCTTGAGCGTGCGTAGAGCATGACTCCTGTCGTCACAGCTGCAGCTGCCACTGCTACTATAAGCTCTGCTGTCTTCTGACCAGTCGATGCTTCATAGTCAAGCGTTGGCTCAGATATCTTTACTTCTCCTTAGACAGCTTCCCCATCACCTGGTTATGATGCTCACGCTCGACCTCTGCCACCTTCTTGTCGGCGAAGTGGAGTCCCCAGTTCGCTAAGGCAACCACGCCTGCATTCAAGATTGCGGAGGCCATGCTATAGACTACAGTTTAAAGCTTTTATATACCTGCCCCAGCGACGGATCCCCAGAGCGATGTATGAACCAGAGGCTGATCCAGTCGAGGATATAGATGACGAGGACTATGAGGAGGACTATGATGAGGAGGAGGATGATTATGATGCAGACGACTACGGTGTAGCGGAGACCACGGGTGAGTATGATGATGTGGAGCCTGAATCCCGCAAGCTAGTACACAGAGCGAAAGGAATCTATCGCACTTACGTAAAAGGTTCTATCGGTCTGCTGGCAGCAGTTGGGGCTCTGTTCACAATGAAGGCTGGCGAAACGGTCTGCAAGATCGCCAACAATGCTCTCCATGGTGTGGAGAAGATTTCTAAAGCCATACCAGCCATCGCCTCAGGAGTAGGTACATTCTTCGGAGTCGCAGGCCCTTGGCTACCGTATGTTGCCATAGTGCTCCCGGCCATCTGGGCCGCCGAACATTTAAGCCATACTATATAAGGATGGCGTCTCTGTACGACCTGGTCAAGTCCCTTAACTTCCGAGGGTTGGTTGTTAAACTACTGTTCAGTGAGGATCCAGCAGAGATTAGATGCCAGTGTACAGAGGTGTTTAAGGAGGTCTTCAGTGATGGTCGAATGAATGACAGCCGTCTGTTCGTCTGTTTAGAGTTCACCCAGGCCATGCATGGCAGGACGGAAGTGGACGTCAGTGATGAAATCCGGGAGTTTATCAACCGTCTTTCGTGAGGAACTCTACTATCAGCCTGGTGGACATCACCATGAGCCCCCTCAACTACTCGAGGCTGCACGTCGCAAGGGCCACAACTTCACATTGGAGACAGTTAGCCAGTGGCGCATCCACCAGGCGATGTGGCAGATATACAGACCTCGTCCACGGCACATCAGGCATGCCCATTTTGAGGAAACTGTCCTGAACAGAGTTCACCAGGCAGATATTCTATTCCTTCCACACGACTCGGTTGGTCGTAAGACCTATAAGTATGCCCTCACCATCGTCGATGTCGCCAGCAGGTACAAGGCGGCAGTACCGCTCACAGACAAGTCAGCTGGCCAGGTGGCCCAAGCATTCCAGGATGTCTACGAGGCTTCGGAAAATCCCCTCCAGTGACCGGAATTGTTGCAGGTGGATGAGGGTAAGGACTTCAGAGGGGAAACTGCAACCCTCATGCGGAAACACGGTGTGGCAGTTAGGCGAGGCGAGGTAGGGCATCACCGTGCCCAGGCTATCGTTAAGCGGTGGAATTGGACACTGGCAGAGAGACTGTTCCTACACAAATATGCCCAGGAAATGGCCATGCCGAGTGAACGTTCTAGAGTATGGGTGACAGGGCTGCCTGCTATGGTGGAGAGATCCAATGCCGAGGTTACTAGGCTAATCGGGAAGAAGCCGGTACAGGCTTTTAGACACTCTGCTTGTCACAGCTCTGGAGGAGCGAACAAGGGAGAGGAGTGCCTACCACCTGATGCTCTGGTTCCGTACCTATATGAGCCTGGTGAGCTGGAAGGTGGTCGACAGCGTGCAACAGATCCTAACTGCTCGATAGATGTTCACAGGCTTGACAGGTATGTAGAGGTGGAGGGGCAGCCTACACTGTACTACCTGGCACACCAGCACGGAGTGCCTAGGCGACCATTTGTCATAGAAGGGCTTCAGCTAGTCTCTGAAAACACACAGCTACTACCCCCTAGGGTGCTAACATGATACTCGATGGCCTCGGTATGGACCCCATCTGGCAGCACATGGCGCTTAGCATAGTAGGCGGAGAGTCTGAGTTTTTCCTGCACATACATCACCATACCCTGGTTGCGCATGCGTAGGCCTTGGTTTTGAGCTCTGTCCACCCCGCCATGTAGGGCGCTGTAGAACCTCTGCCAAGAGACCTCATTCTGCCACTTTGACATTCCCTTAGATGAGCACTTACTAGCAGCTGCACTCTCCACGTAGTAGCATTTGGAGCAGAGAGCGACGCCATGAGATCCTTTGAACTCGAGTGTGAACAGTCCCAGAGTCCGTCCAGACCATTTGTCCCAAGCTAGCCAATCCTGCTTATGAGCCTAGTACTCTGCTCGAATCTCAGGGCGAATGACGTCGTCGAGGTTGGAGCCTGCTATAGCGATATACGCAGAGTCAGTGTCCATCTGCAGGTACTCAAAGCTGTCACGAGCTACGTAGTGATCGAGGAAGTCATAGTAGAACTCCAGCATTCGCAGCTTCGCGAGCTCATAAACGGCTATCCCCACCTGGAAGGGCCTTCGAATAGTGACTCTCGGCTTGTGACTCTGGAGCTCGTATGACTCACCGATCTCCTCGAGATCTTCGAACCATGCACTACGCAGGGCCTTGTCTACCATGCATTCATCCTTCGTGAATCTGGTTTTGCTATGGCGTTCTAGGGCCTCGATGAGCTTCCCGTAGGCACTGTTGCTGAGGAGTTTGAAGAGATCCGCCAAGAGTGCTTTGCTCTTATCTACATATCTCGCTGGTGTTGTGGACACCCGTGCCAGTGGCAGCCATGGAACTGGTACACGGTGTTGGTGGTCGGATCATAGCCATCTACGGGAGCACCCTCGATCCAACGCTCGCCACCGTGCCCACACTCTACATGGTGTATGTGTACGCCTCTGTTTCTCGACTCATACTCGATCCTATGAGTAGTCGCTGAACTGGATGGTTGGAGTGGATAGAAGGCATTCTCATATGCAGACTGTGGCGCCTCAACCTTCTCGCCAGGACATACGATTTTTGTTTTGCCGCCTGTACAGTGATCAGCATGGCGTTGAAGATTGCATGCCTGTGTACACCTCTGCTGACAGTGACTGCAGACTAGTGTATGTGCCAGCTTGTAGATGTTCTTGATGTAGAAGGTGTGGTGGTCCCACACTCCGATAGTCATGGTGTCATGGTAGTGAGCCGTTTGCCTGATCATGTGCCAGGTGCCCTCTTCGGTTGGTTCATACACGCAAATCCCGATCTTGGCGAAGAACTCTATCTTGTCCAGCTGATCCAGCGAAGTCTTGCGGACATCAGGTACTGTCTTGCCGTAGAACTGTGTGGCAAGCTCTCATACAGGAGCTGTACTTATATCAGCTCTCGCTCCTCGGTGGACTGCTAGCCATCTCCAGAGACACATGTTGTCCCTGTAGGTGTCGAGGGCAGTCATACTCTTCTTCTATCATAACCAGTCTGGGAGGGGGCCTGTCCCAAGCAGAGGTTGGCAGTCGATGACAGCCCAGACCTCCACGTTGATTGATTGAATGAAAGCCCACTTGGTGTTGGGTCGATTGATATTGTCTGTGTCGAGGCAGGTTTGCTCTCTTGCTGCCACCCAGTCCTGAGTGGCTTCTATCATGTTCAGCCACGGGCTCCCTGGAGAATTCTTGTGAAAGAGCATCACCCTACCGTCTTCGATGTGACGGGTGCGATAGGTATGGGTGTAGAGGAGATAGAAGGCGTTCTGGACAGTCTGCTGGATCTTTTGCATGATCTGGCCTGTGAGGTCTCCTTCTAGACCTCTGAAGAATGTCCAGCATACTGACCAGCATCCTCTATCCTCTGTCTCCCTCTCACCGAGACGCTGGTCGAGAATGTGTTCGCCTTCTCGCCTCATGCTCCGGGATAAGGGTTCAGACTTCGGCCCCCTTATTCTCCAGGCTGGGCTCAGACCTCGGCATTGCTTAACGATCCTGCGTTTTGAGAGTTAAGCGCTCCAGTGGATGGGCCTCCATCCACCTCGCTACAGTCTTGGCTCGCAAGCTAGCAGTCACCTCCTCGTCCAACTGACGATGCTCACGTATCCGATGCACTTTCTTGTGGGGATTCCAAAGGATCCTCTTTGGTAAGCATGGGAAACCTTCCCATATTCATTGCTCGGGAGAGTCGCTTCTGCCACTCCTCGGCACGGACCTGTCCAATCATCTGGAGCAGGTCGGCTTTCTTGGCCTTAGAGTAGCCTCTAAGGCTGAATTGCTTTGCAATAGCGCGAATCTGTGCAATAGTACTCATGGTGTATATCCATGTGGACGCCTGTCTCTAAATGTGCGTTCAGACCCTATTATGTGTGCCGATCAGTACCTGTGGATGCCTATCTGGGCGTTCAGACCTATTATGTGTGGTGCTGGCGATCAGTACCTGTGGGTGGATGCCTGTCTCTAAATGGGCGTTCAGACCCTATTATGTGTGGGTGGATGCCTGTCAGGGCGTTCAGACCCTATTATGGCTAGTGTATATCCCTGTGGATGCCTGTCTCGAAAATGGGTGTTCAGACCCTATTATGTGTGGCGATCAGTACCTGTAGGTGGTGTATATCCCTGTGGATGCCTGTCTCTAAATGGGTGTTCAGACCCTATTATGTGTGGTGCTGGCGATCAGTACCTGTGGGGGTGTATATCCCTGTGGGTGCCTGTCTCTAAATGGGCGGTGTGCATGCATGCCCCCTGGATAGGATAGTACGTGCGCATGTATAAAGCCCTATGAGAGAGGTATGGCTAAGTCCGTAAGAACGCGTAGCATGCATGCGCATGCATCAGATCCATGTGTCAGTATTGTGAGAGAGTGTGTGCTTATATTGTATCGCGAAATCACTCCATTCTCGGCGTTCTTGGCACCGATTAGGACCGGAATGAAGCGAGAATTTCAAAACTGTTTACCATTTTAAAATCGGACCAGAAATGGCCGAGTTATCTACAAATGGTAATAGTGAGATTTAAACATGTGATTTTAAGTTTGCTAATAAACACAAAACAAGGATCTCCCGCATTAACTACCTCGGCCATGTATGCATTAGTAATTATAGCTGATAAGTTATGCGTTCTCATTGCTGTATTGCTGCGCTTATCAGTCCCTCTAGATCTTGACGTCACTTCGAGATAACGCAGTAACAGCAATTTTACAACTCACGTTCAGAGATAAGCTTACTAAGAGGAGGTTTTAGTGGTGTTGTGGTGGGTCAATCAATAGAGTATTGAATTGCATAGGGTTCCCAGGCTGCAGACTGGGGTTCAAATCTGCTCACAAACCTCGCTAGAACTTACCTGAAATTTCGAAACTAGGTAAGACACTAGGGCCGGGGTAATATGATCAGGTTAGATAAAGACCCACCACGACACTCCCCAGTGCGGGGTCAAAGCACCACAGACACACACACCAGCTGGCTGGAATAGCAACATGGTGGGGTAGGAGATAGGTGGGGTAGGATAGGTAGGATAGGAAAGGTAGGATAGGTAGAAAGTGTCCCACAGATAGAAAAACCTCCTCAGGATACTGGTCAGAATAGAGAGAGAGAGAGAGAGAGAGAGAGAGAGAGAGAGAGAGAGAGGCCAGCCACTGGCTGGTATCCTGAGGAGGTTCTCCCAGACAGTGGGGTCCGCACTAGAGTTTTATATTCGCCATAGCATTCCATGGCCACGGATCGCCGAACAGCGATCAGTTGAGGGAGGTGATATCATTTTAATTCTGACACTACTACTACTACTACACGTGCATACCAGAAAGTCAATGGTACCTGCAAAATTCTGTTCACGTATGAAGGAAGATCTCTCGAAAACATATCACCTACATTAGACACGTTACTGCAACATACAAAACGAGTTGCATATAATGCTGGACATTGTTAGGGCCAGCCCCTGATCCATACTCATATCCTAGCTAATGCCGGGTACCAGAGGAGATCAGAAACATAGTCTTGTAAACCTCTGTGGACAACGTCGCCCGAGGCATCCAAAGCATGCCAGGAACGATTTCGTTGTGCATGCCTTGTAGACATATGGTGTGGACAACAATGCAAATATACCAACGCCTAAAATTAATGTATTGCTCTTTGCATGTATGGTGATCAATGCAGCCGTGATGAAGACGGTCACTGTACCTAGTCTATGGGCCAATACTAAGGCTGAATTTAATCTGTCAGTCTGATAACTACTTTAATCATTTAAGGTACCAGAGTAATAATAGAAACCGTTTTTCGTATCGTAACTCAACGGTTATTGTGATCAGTAAATTACCAGGTAATATGATAGAATTTTAAGATACTAGAGTAATGGTAAGAAAAAGGATTAATTTCATGAGTAATCTACTGATGTTTGTTTACCTTTTACTTTTGAAACATACAAAATGGCACATGATGTTACGAATATTTCAAATATTTTGAAATTAAATTAACATTTCTCTTCTCCAGTAACGTTGCATTGAAAACGAGATACTGCAGTTGCATGGACGAATGGCCGTTTCCCAATTTTTAAAATGGCGCCAATTTTGACATAAAAGAAGGTATGCGTGGAAAAGCGGTTTAAAGGTTGATATCATACATTTACTATGGGAGACATCGTCGGTAAAGAAAAGCTGATTTCTCGAAAAACATTTGATGGATCCAATATAAAATTGATTCGAGAACCAAGAATAACGTCCACTCCATGTATAGTGGTGAAGCGATAAAAACTCTAGGCGTAGTTGAGATTTAAATATCCAGACAGTGAACTCTCATGCTTTTCCTCCATCTAATGGGTTTCTAGATACCCAGGATTCTTGGGTATATCGAAAAACATTGAATGGATCCAATGTAAAATTAATATCAGAGGTTGATCAAATTTCACATTGATTGGACCAAACATCATTTTGGCAATTTTGTGTTCAATCGCTCTACAATTTTGTAATTTTTCATAAATATTTAAGTATCCATACACTATGCGATTATTCATTCATATTGGTCTATTTGAATTAATATTCGAATATTCGGATTGAACTCGAATTCGTACTGGCTATGGCCATACTTCATTTTACCACTATGACATGGAACAATTTTATTCTATTTTAGTCACACTGGAATGCTTTAGCTGGCATTATATTGGTGGCCATCTTAAAAATGGTGGCCATTTTTAACTGTCCATTGTGCTTTTCACCTGTTACGTTGCTGCTGCATTGAAATTTGTGCGGGAAGATTCTACAATACCACCACCCCCTGTCCATACTGGTTATGCCACTAAGGGATGGAATGTGCCGACGACGTGGACTTCATAGACGAGTTAAAGAAATTCCTTGACGAACTTCTCCCAATAGCTGCACGCAAACTAAAATTTAAGAATCTTATGAATGAATCCAAAACAAGGTTCACCCACATATACCTATCTACAAAGCATGAAACTAAAGAAAGTGACGAAACACTTAGAGGCGGCGAACCCTGGAGGAAAAGTAAAATTCTGAGCTCACTGCCTTATAGTACTGCTGACATTGCTGCATGTTGCGTCATGGGGAACATAGCTTTCCAGTCCTTCTCGAAGCTATGGATTCGTATATCAAAGATGCCCTTGACAAGAAGACCACGTTTATACAGCGCAACCTGCATATCCTTGATGCTGTATAACTGTAACAGCTGGGCGGCTCCAAAGGCAGCTCTAGATAAACTTGATACCTGCCACCGCAAGCAACCACGCACCATCACTGGACACCGATGGCCAAACAGAATAATTTCCACTGGATACCGATGGCCAGACAGCATAATTTCCAACGATGCACTATACAAGATGTGTAATACATAGTCGCTGTCCGTAAAAGTCGCCCAGGAACGATGGCCCATGTTTGGCCATGTGCTAAGAATGTCAGAAGACACACCAGTACAGTCATCCTTGGAATTCACCCTACTAGGAGCCAGAAAATATAAAGCTAGGAAAGGACGTCATTGCATAACTCTTAAACGTGCTAGGAGGTGACCTCAAGAAAGCGGGACTCGGTACACTCAAATCAAGAATGGACCTGAGAAATCTCAAGATTTTGGCTGAGGACAAGGCCCAGTTGTCAAAGATGAAGAAGGACGTATTGCAGCTGTAGGATGTTTATACTAGTACATCCGCAGAATGATCATACATACACTTTGAACATTAAGAACAGAATGGACCTTTACATTTTTATCTATGCCCCGCCCATCTCTAGCTAAGTTCCACCCACACTTCGCCATGTTGGGATTGATCGATCACCGAATGCCATGACTATCAATTTCCTGAAAACTATGCGGTTACGTTGTTGAATATTTTGTAACTATAAAACAACCCGCCCAGTCAAATTAGTTTCAAAATATTCAACAGGACATTTATTAAATATTAAAGACATACCATTCGTGCGCATAGTCGTCTTCAAATATGCGTTCGTGACGTACTTATCTACGTCATTCATGACATCATATTGACGTCATTGATTTTGATATCATTCTATACGTCAGGTAGTTGATTATGACGCCATATGATGGATGAATAGAGTGGAAAGGCCCCTTTTGTTGGGACCCATATCTAATATTAGTACATCATAATAATATCATCAAATTTTGATATTTGACATCCTTCGAGTGGAACATTTAATGTTGTTTACCTGGCTCTGCATTTTACTTTAATATTCAGCCATCTTGATAGAAATCGTCGCCATTTAAAATTAACAATAAAGTTAACATATAACATCTATTAGTACTCTTCAGATATACTACCATTATGTCAAAGTCGGTGTTAATTCGCTTTTCTACGGACATTTAAATGCGATCATGGAGATTTTGCTATATTTCAGTATTATCCTAGCGATCATTTTGAAAATGGCAGCCATCTTGAAAATATTTTAAAATTCAAATGGATCATTTTTATCCTTTTATATCCTTTTATCCTTTATAAATAAGCGATGTAAATGAGTTATGAAATCATTCGAATTATAATAGTCTAGAGTTAACGTTAAAATCAATACGATACGAAACACTGGCAATAAACTGTCGCCTTCATTTGAATAAGGTAATCACATTATATTTAAATTATTTTAAAATAAGGGACATGTTTAACCCTTGCGACTCGGATGTCAATATTCTATCTTTTTATGGTGCCAGTAGCAAAGAAACTGGAGTACATTTTAAAACAATTTTGGTGGACGATGTTGCTGTCTACGACAGCACCATCTTCCACCAAATTTGTTTAAAAATGAACTCAAGTTCATCTTTTAATTTAATTTGAAAATTATAAATTTTGACATTAGAGTGCTAAGAGTTAAAGGTATCACTCCTATAGATTGACCAATTTCTATCCATGGCCTGCCCATTTTTTAACGGTCATGGAATCGATTTGAAACTTTGAAACCCGAAGTCCCAGACTCAATATTGTGCAACTACTTTAACTTTGGCATATCAGCAACAGCTTCTACTCAAAATCTTTTCAAAATAGTCAATAGAATGATTATTAAATTATACATACAATTTGTAACCCTTCGTGAGGGGCTTTTCGATTTTCGCGACACAGCCATGCGATTCTGATTGCTACGCCAGCTAACTGGCAACGTAATTGATTCTGACGTCATATACGTGAGCGGTATCTCAGATCTCTCAATTACAAAAGTAACTTTCTGCTAACAGGGACCCGTGCAAATTGACACTATCTCTCTCAGAGAAGCATAGATTTCCGGTACAGCACAGCAAACCAATCAATTTGTCATTGAACCTTTCCATTTTATCCATCCATCTTATGACGTCATAATCAACTACATGACGTCATGAATGACTCAATTTAGTCCGGCGTAAACGCATAATAGTCCGATACGTTGTACGAATTGTATGTCTTTGCTATTTAATAAACATGCTGTTGAATAATTTGAAACTAATTTGACTGTGCGCTATTGCTGCCTATGGCAGCAACAACACCCAGTCAAATTAGTTTCAAAATGTTCAACAGCTTACCTGTGTAATTTTCTGGAAATTGATCGTCAGAGAGTTCAGAGATCGATCGATTCCAACACTAGCGTGGTGTGGGTGGAGCTTAGCTAGAGGTGGGCGGGGCATTCATAGTTTCGCACCTCCGGGCATCTTGAGATCAGCCGCCATTAAATTTGGGACAAACTTACGACATGCTAAAGAGGACTGCCCAAAGCAATGCATTGTTTACATTTTCCATGAAGCTCAAACCATTAAAACTTGTGTCTCAGTATCTGTAATAAACCCGCCCGGTATCAGAAAACATAAAAAATCATGAGTGAATTTTGCGAGATCGTAAAGAAAATGTAATTAATGTTTTACGGCCACTTGCTCGTAATGTTAAATTAGCCCCTCCATAAATGGCTTCGCTCCCAGGGTATTATGGGAAATTTGATTGTGATGAAGTCATCGAGATTCTATGAATAGCTAAAACTGTAAATGCCCATTAAGACGCCCATATGAGTAGAGTAATCAATAAATTTACAGCTTTATAGAATGGATTGTAATTCAAAGAATATGATCAAACAAGACACACAAAAACTGCGTGGCTAATTAGGCATCCGGCTGATATGTGGATCCATGGATTGCGACAAGTAATTAGAAAGCAGCATTTATATTATAATATTTTTAATTTGCGAGGTTATGTTAAAATATCATCTAGAATTAATGTGTGTTTAATATAGCTGTTCTACCCTGATTTAGTGTACTTATATTACCCTCGGATTTAATATAATTTTTATCGTAAGGGGAACAGTCAGCAGACCAACCCTGCAAAATATACCTAGAAAA
Source organism: Chaetoderma sp. LZ-2023a (assembly GCA_034401795.1). Taxonomy (NCBI): domain Eukaryota; kingdom Metazoa; phylum Mollusca; class Caudofoveata; order Chaetodermatida; family Chaetodermatidae; genus Chaetoderma; species Chaetoderma sp. LZ-2023a. The sequence continues at coordinate 46,495,607 of CM067367.1, forward strand.
AATGTTGATGACATTTTTTGTCACAAGTGTGTATCCATGCTAGAAAGTATCGTGATATATCAAGCTTTCGGATGTTGGTAGATACCCGCTGAATTTTGACCATCAAAGCAATAAACTAGGTCAAAAGTTCATGTAAAAATCAAACCTAAAGTTTTTCCCAACATCATCGGTATGTTTTGTACTTTCAATATCAAGCAACCATAGTGTAAAATATATATTTGTTAACTGTACACGAGCGATAAAACATTGGTTGGTGCAAAAGTGAAAAAAACTAAACAAAAAAAATTCTCATATTAATAAACGGCACAGGGTCATTTGAGAAAATCTGAATTGAAGTAAGCTGAAAATAGTTTACTAATAACAGCACCATCTTTTGAAGGGTTTTACTTAATTTTCATGACTGCATGTTATTCCATGTATTCATTCAAGAAACAGGAAGAGACACAGATTTAAAGAAGGATGCCGCATAGCAACTGCATCATCTTGATCCGGCAAAATGCCAATAGGAAGAAGGGTTGTACCAGTGTTTCAAGATCCATCCATTCTTGAAACGAGTGATTGGTTTCACTAGAGCACATGTAGAAAGAAATCTAAATTGCATGGGTCTTGGCAAAGATAAACCCAAGTGACGAACAAGAACACAATGGGCTATGTTTAATGAGGTAATAAGCAAACTGGACCAACCAATGACATCTATACGGATTGGCCACATTCTAAGCACTACGGCTGATACATACGATCCCATCACGACCATCATCATAAACCATTTATCCATCTCACAAGTCATCTCGGGCAGAAACATATCGTTATTTTCTGGAACAAGCCACAGTATAGTAAGGCAAAGAAGGTGGTGTGGGCTCAGCCAGAGAAGTGTGATAAAGTAGTGCTTCAACCAGGTTGCCTTCACATGCTATTCAACTTCCTTAGAGCCATTGGTCAGCAGATGGAGAATTCTGGCCTTGATGACGTACGTGGTGAGTCAGGGTTGCTTGGTCAAAATGTAATTAATGGCATGATGGAATGGAGGAATTAGCACATAGCTATTCGTGGCCACCTTTAGACATACAAAGTCATCAATAGGATTTACTTCGAGCACTCTTCGCGTTGGTTGAGTTTAAAATACGTTGATTTAACAATTAAATTCCGTGTTTCAACTATGACTGGCTTGTTCATAGGCGAAGAGGCAAGAGGTCTATATGTGGCATTTATAAGGCGCGTGTATGATGATGCCACAATTATTAAGTCACAAAGGGTTCCATATAGACCGTCATCAAATCTCAAATAGTCCGACACGTTGTATGAATTGTATGTCTTTGTAATTCTTTGCTATTTAATAAACATGCTGTTGAATATTTTGAAACTAATTTGATGGGACGCTATTGCTGCCTTAGCTTACAAGTGTAGTTTTTTTGGAAATTGATAGTCAGGGTGTTCAGAGATCGATCGATCGCAACACGAGTGAGTGATGAGATGGGCGGGGCATAGCCAAAACCGGAAAGGTCCGTTCCACTTCATGAATTCATAGCGGAAACATCTATTGTCACGATACACAAAGGTAAGTTCAATAAATTTCCAGTGGAACAGGCACCAAAATGGACGAATCCAGCTTGCAAGTTTTCAAATATAATACTTGGCATTACAAGGAATGATCTGGCAAGAGATTCTGTACCGCATGGCTAGAAAGAAGCGAGATGATGAGGCTGTCGCTAAACTGGCATATCTGTTCCGTAGATTCGGAATTTCACCAAGGCATAGTGAACTCGATCATTATGGAACAGGCTGGTACTGGACAACTCGATCATGAAGTAACTGGTGAACGAACTACTCTGATATCACTAACTACAAATGATGTAGCCACCACAGACATAACTCTTTCTTCTCAAACCACAGTGGAGAGGGGAAATGCACTTATGAAGGACAATGTGAAACAGAGACTTGTTGAACATTTGGAACCTTGTATACGAGACAACAGGAGATGATACGTATGAATTAAGTCTTTAAAGACAGACAGACCTCTGATGCAGAAACTGTGTTATGCATCAAGTGCTGAACGGCACGTTGCAATGAGAGAGGCAATGAAACATGAGTTGTCGCTTGTCCCAATCTCCTTGGTCAAAACCAGTAGAATGATGAATTCAACTCCAAAATCGGATCTGTTGCCAGTTTTGACAGGTTGGTTAGGAATAGACACACCTGTAGAATTACCTGATGTAAAGGTTAATGCTCAGGCATGCCTACTAATAGATGGTCATGCTTTGAATCATGCTATGGGAAACCCGTTCAATTCATGAATGCATTTCCTCGCTCAATCATATGACGTCATAATCAACTACGCTACGTTTAAGCTGACGTCATACTCATGACGTCATGAATGATTTGATCAAACCCGTCTTTAACGTTTAATAGTCCGACACATTGTACGAATTGTGTGTTTTGGCTATTTGAGAAACATGCTGTTGAATATTTTGAAACTAATTTGACTGGGCGTTTTGACCGAGCACCCAGTCAAATTAGTTTCAAAATATTCAACAACTTACTTGTATAGTTCTCGGGAAATTGATAGTCAGGGAGTTCAGAGATCGATCGAACCCAACACGAGCGACGTGTGAGTGGAGCTTAGACAGAGATGGGCGGGGCATAGCTTAAACTGAAAAAACGATTATGCTGAAGTGTTCACCAGGAATTTTCTAAGCAACGTCTCTTGTTAAGTTAAAAGAGTTTATGTTGTGTTTGATAGATATTTTGAACAGACCAAAGCATCAACTAGATTATCAATCGTGGAGATTAATCTCTACCTTAGGTGTGGTCCCAACCTATAGCTCTTGATAATAACAATATGATGACAAGAAAGATATCACTCTGTTCATCAGCAAGAACTTGTCTGGTGTTAGTCCAAGGAATTTTTTGAGGGTCGGAGGTGTGACTGATGAGTGAAACACTGAGGGATGCTAATTGTTATCCTGTTCCAAAAATCGCAAAGAAACTCAAACAATCTGTGTTACCTGGTTTCCATGGCTGTGCAGGTTGTGACACTGTATCATCATTTGCTAGACTTGGAAAAACAAACTTGCTGGAAATATTTTGGAGAATCCAGAGGTACTCCCAGGAGTCGGGCGAGATGTCCCTTTGACTCATTAGCCCTTTTGGCTATGTTTGTTGACTCTATGGAGCACCAGATGTTTATGTTGGCACAGATAAAGCGAGGCTTGATATAGTTGAGAAGGATAGCAATGCCACTGTGATGCTACCTCAAACAAGTATTACACGTGGTTTGCAACTGCTACATTTGAATTATCAAGCGAAAGTGTGCTTCTGATACATGATGGAGCGTCAATATTTTCTTACATTTTAGAGCTTTGAGAAAACAATGTCGGTAGAATTTCGATAGTTGCTGATTCCAGATTCTTTTTAGGACTTTCATATTTTCTCGGACCGCCCCTAACGTAGTGGAATCCTAGTATATGGTCACAGTCTGTCGCGTGTTAAGATCTGAGTCAAATCGGCCCAGAAGTTTCCGAAATATTCACATATTCAGAATTTAATCCGTACCGGATCCAGGGTATGGATTGTATATCTAGCTATACATCTAGGTTATCAATCGTGGCGATTAATCTCTACCTGAAGTGTGGTCCCAATTTATAACTCTTGATTACAGCAAGATGATAACAAGAAAGATGTCACTATTCGTAAGCAAGCACTTGTCTGGTGTTAGTCTGTTAAACATATCCGGATTTATCCGGATCACGGCCGATGTATGGAAATCCTCTGCCACTGCAAGTAAAATTTCAGCCAAATGCGATCAGTAGATTTTTAGATACAGCCCGGAATATCGTTTTCTAATTGACTGACTGAATATCTAATTGACTATTCAAGGGACATGGCGGCTTATTGCGATGCTACCCGCAGCCAAAAGACGTATTGCTTACAAAGACATAGTTAGCATTTGAATCGGCTGTTATTGAACGTGTATTGCCCATAGAGGGTCTTGGGCTACAACTTTAAATTCGATCTTTAATCGACATTTTTACCTATTTTTTTTACGTTCAAGATCAAAATCCAGAATGGTATCCGCCCACATCCGAAAGCTTGACGTAGTGCGATACCTTCTAGCATGGGTACAAACGTGTAATAAAAAATGCCATAAAAATTTTAGGATTCGGCCAGCTGACTAGAAGATGATATTGCATCGGGTCTGTCCATGTGTCTGTTTGTGTATCATGAAGTGTGTCTAAAAGGTTTCTCATCCGATTTACCTCAGATTTTTACTATCAGAGCAATGGATCCTACCGTGGGAAAGAATATCCAGACTTTGTATAAAACCCGAGATCCTGATCAGATCAAATTTAGGATCTATTGGTATCTCGGAAGCAACGTGTCTGGTTTGCCTCAATGTTTAACAGAAGAAAGGGTCTTACCGTACATTAGGACCCAATAACTTTGGGCATGATTCTAAAAATCATAAACATGGAAAATCCGGAACATCTAGGAAAATGCACAATATGATAGACACGGAGGGTCAGGGTTGCAATCTCTGATTGCTCATGATAGTTTGTGTACTAGATTCTGTATAGGCCGATCTTTATTTTAGCTGCTTATCACGTTATATCACCTAAGTACACACATCTTTATCATCTACATTATCTTCGTGTATTACAGAGTTCAAAATGTATCTTCTTTCAGGGTTCAGTTTGTTGCAACGGATCAAAAAGTGTGTCTCATTATCTCATCTTCAGTATTTTACTTACATGGGCAACATGCTCTAGATTAATTTAAATCTTTGATAAAGAGCCCCAATTCAAAATCTAGTGACGTCCCGAAATTAAATTGGGGTTTCAATAACTGATAAGTCCTAAGCCTGTTTTCCATGCAACTCGCCTTTTCTTACATCATTAAAGATTTTCTCCCTTTAACAAATATAACAAGTTTAGCAACAGTGAAGTTTGGTTTGTTGTATTAAAACTATGTGTCCATTTATAACCAAATTTGCAGGCATGTTTCGTCAATGTAATGTCTCGCTGATCATGAAGAAATGCAAATCATTTCTTGCATTTCTCGGCCGCACACTTACTGCATGTTAAAATGCACTGGCCCACATTGGTGGGTGGCGAAGGCAAAAATTCACCATATTGCAAAAGCAGATAACGAACGTTAACAAAAAACGCTTAACGGTTTACCCTACCGAACATGGGCCGCCGCCCAGGGCTACCCGAAAATCAGCACCATGAAGCAATGGGAAGACTCGCTGCTGGGCAGAGTATTCGCGCTATTGCTCGACCGTTTAATGTTCACGCCTCAACCATTTCCCGTCTCCGCCAACGTGAGCAGGAAACTGGACATGTTAATGACCGACCACGATCTGGCAGACCGAGAGCAACAACACCACGAGAAGACCGCTACTTAGTGATGTCATCACGACGTCACAGGTTTGAGACTGCGCCGCGGCTGTCCCGTAATTTGCACACCGCTACCGGCGCTACAGTGCATGCGCAAACTGTGCGAAACAGACTACATGATGCTGGACTGCATGCCCGTCGTCCACTTGTTGCTGTTCCGCTTACAGAGCGTCACATCAAGAATCGGTTTGCATGGGCAGGAACTCATCAGCGATGGCGTACTCAACAATGGAGCCACGTTTTGTTCAGTGATGAGTCGAGGTTTTGTGTGGATGTGGCGGATGGTAGGCAATGGGGTTGGCGACGTTTAGGGGAACGGTATGATGCAGCCAACATCATTCAGCACAACAGATTCGGTGGCGGCAGTGTCATGGTGTGGGCTGGAATCCATGAAAATGGCAAAACAGATCGCGGAAATTTAACGGCTCAACGTTACTGTGAAGAAGTTGTCGCCCCTGTTGTCATCCCTTTTATGCAGCATCACGCAGACTTTATGTTCCAGCAAGACAACGCCCGTCCTACCGGGTCACCAGTGATTTCCTTGAGGCAAACAACATTCAGGTGTTGGACTGGCCAGCGCGATCACCGGACCTGTCTCCTATCGAACACGTGTGGGACATTCTTGGCCGTATGGTGCGTGAGAACCATCCACATCTTCACAACGTGCGGGAGCTGGAAGCTGCATTGCTCCAGGAATGGGATGCGATTCCTCTTCGTGACATCAGTTGCTTAATTCGAAGCATGAGAAAGCGATGTACGGCGGTGGTTAATGCGCGCGGAGGTCACAACCGGTATTGACAGCTCAGTGTCATTATTTAAATTGGACCCTTCCGTTGAATGATGCCGTGTTAAAGGCGCGATGCTAGCATTACAGTAACAAGAGACTGTTGTTCAAATTGGAAAATGACCTATCAATTAAATAATATATTTGAATCAATTTATTGTTTTTGTTAAATAACATTTATACAGTAATATTCTCAGTGTTGCTAAACTTTTTTGGCTCAGTATATTTTGTGTTGTAACATGGGCCGAATGAGTTTCTTTAAATAAAGCTGATAATACGAAATTCTGGTTAGTATGCCGACCTAACAGAAGAATTCAATATGGCGATCAAATATATGATGTCATAATAAATTACGTCACAGGTAGGCTGAGGTCACAATCAAAATACTAATGAATGGCAAATCTAAGTTCGTCATGAATGCTTAATAGTCTGCCAGTTGTACGAATTGTATCTCTTTACTACATAAAAACCATTCTGTTGAATATTTTGAAACTAATTTGATGGGCGCTGTCGCTGCCATATGTCAAATTAGTTGCAAAATGTTCAACAGCTTACCTATATAGTTTTCTGGAAAATGAAGTTTAGGGAGTTCATGGTCTGATCGACCCCTAGACGAGTAAACCGTAGGCTGAGCTTAGCTCTAGAGATCGGTGGGCATAACAAAAAGTGGATGAATCCATTGAGTAATGTTCAAATAAGCCTACTCTATATAAGCCTATGCGCGCTAGATAGGGTAACGCTAACAGACTATTCCCAGATGATGAATATCACCCATGCATAAACCATAGATGCCCGCATTCTCACGCACGGACAGGGCAGGCGGAATCTCGTTAGGAACAGTTCAATCAATAATCTTACATTCATATCAGCGCCATCTTATCCAATGGGCAAAACTGGTGACGATGACTGACGGTTAGGATGTTGCTAAATGCCTGTCTTTTGCGACTGGAAGGCCGAGTGGAAACATTTTGAAGTTGTAATCAATGTTCTTCAGTAGGCCTCATGTCCTTTGCCAGTATCCTAAGCTCATTTCAGTTCCTTTCGTCTTTAATTGTCTCAGATTACTTTTTAGGTATGATCGCAAAGCAAATTAGTATTATGGCGTTGTGTGCATGCCGTATATTTAGTAGCGCCCAGTACATAAAGCTACAACGCGCTTTCTGAACGAGTTTACTCTCTGGTATTCGAAGGACGTATTCAAACATTGACCATCTGCACATGCAGTGGAACTGCGTTGCAAAATTTTTGCAGTCCTGAGTTTGAGATTAGACTGTGTCACCACCAGTGGTACGTGATGGTTCGCAAGACGCATTGACTGTGTCCATGAGGCCCATTGGGGCTGGAAAGCTGTTACAGTTGTAGCATCGTATAAGTGCAACTTGATTTTTATGGGAATTGTAGAACCTCGAATCGACTATTTCCAGAAGGACTGGAACGCAATGTTTCCAGTTACGGAACGACGTGCAATGTCAGTTGAATGGAGGAATCCAGTTTTAGCTATGCCCCGCCCATCTTTACCTAAGATCCATCTGCACGTTTCCCGACGTGTTGGGATCAATCGAGCCCTGTACTCGCTGAATCTCACTTTCCAGCAAACTATATAGGTAAACTGTTGACTATGGCAGCAACGGCACCCAGTCAAATTAGTTACAAAATAGTCAACAGCATGTTTATTAAATATTAAAGCCATACAATTCGAACAACCGTCCGGACTATTAAGCGTTTAAGACCAAGTTGAGACAAGTTGCACATCACGTGGTTGATTATGACGTAATATGATTGATGGATGAACTGGATTCCTCCATTGCAGACAAGTAAGCCCAAGATTCAGCTCTCTCCACTTCTTTGCGCCCCTAAGTAACGTACCCACGCCATTCGTCTCCCGTATGTCGGATAGGCTATGCATGTGTGAAGTCCGTTTGGTTTCATTCATTGAGAGATTCGTGGTTTTGAGCTGTTTTGTGACTATTGTAGATGCAGTTAATGTGGTAAGTTGTTGAAACAGATAACAGATTGATCTCTAATTGCAGAATATGTTTACCATCAGATTTAACGTCACAAATTTGTCACAAACAGTTTGTTTCACAACTATTGTTTACTCTTCAGTCTAAACATTATGCATGTATGTTAACAGTTAAGCCGAACGTTCTATATTCTATTTTCGACGAGGTTTTCATTTCACTTGCAATATAATTGGCATTTCACAAGCAAACACAAACCGATCATAATTTCACAAAGAGTAGTCGATATGGCATTATCTGTGTTCATATCGGTCCTAAACAGAATGACATTAAACAGGTATTAAGTAATATATCTAAGAAAGTTAAAGTGCACAAGCACCTGCATCTGTAACTGAATGATAACAAATATGTGGGAAAAGTCAATAAAAATATAGTCGTTTAAAACTTATGAATGGACTTTTCCAGTTTATCTATCCATCATATAACGTCATATGACGTCATAATTCACTACGTGACGTGTATGATGACGCCATAATCAATTACAACATGGATGACTCGATTTAGTCCGTCTTAAATGCTTAATTGTCCGACACGTTGTACGATTTATATGTCTTTACTATTTAATAAACATTCTATTGAATATCTTAAAACTAATTTGACTGGGCGTTGTTGCTGCCATAGGCAGCACAGTCAAATTAGTTTCAAAATATTCAACAACTTACCTGTATAGTATTCTGGAATGGATAGTCTGGTCGTTCTGGGAAGGATCGATCCCAACACGAGCGTGGTTGTGTGTGTGTGCGCGTGCGTGCGTGCGGGTGTGCGTGCGTGCGTGCGTGCGTGCGTGCGTGCGTGTGTAGCTTAACTAAGAATGGGCTTGGCATAGCTAAAACTGGAGAAGTCCATGGTGCCAGGTTCAGAGATGTAAGAAAAGGAGGAGCTTCTCGTACTCATATCGTATCACTCGTACCAGTGCACCTTCTCAGTCACCGCCAGTGTTCCTATTTGTTTGACAGCTGATGGTTCTATGGATGTCTTTGATGGGAGAAACAGGAGGATCCAGCTCTAGCTATGCCACGCCCATTCCTAACTAAGTACGTCCACTTTTTATACCAGTTGAAACTCTGAAACATGAATTTTATAAAATTCACGGTAATTATAGAGCTAAGGTGTTGAATAGCTTGCAAACATGCGAGGCTACTTTCGTAACGGACTTTTCGTTATCCGAGACGGAATTACGTCATTTGTGACAGCAGCTAACATGTGAAGTATTCACCGTGGAGAATCAGATTACCCATGCCCGTGCTGGGCCGATAGTGGACCGCATTTGGTCAGTACCGGACAAATAACTGCGTTGTCGAGGCTTTAACAAAATTGGCGCAAAATAAAATAATTATCCGTGTGTTCAGAAATTCATTTGTATGATATAAGCCCGGAAATCTAATTATTAATGTGAAATGATCATTAGATAAAATAGAGATATCCTGAAAAAGCGGAGACATGGCTTTCTGGTGCTAACAATTAAGCTTTCCCACACCACATCCCCAACACACACACACCCAACTACACCCCAACTTTTAAAACAAGACATCTATTACATTTTTCGGACCTTCGAGGTTTAAAAAAAATTAAATATTGTATTACGCTTGTAGAAAGGAGAACAGTTCACTACCAGCAATTTGCGTTTGCATCAATAAAGACACGTCTGAGTCTATATGGCACGATTCATGTTGGCATGTTTGCCTAAAGTGTTGAATTATATCCAGGTGAATTCGGCCCCGCTGGTTATACTTGTAGACACAGTTCACGAGTGATTGTTTAAATATAAAAGATCAATAACGAAAATCCAATGCTACATGATACCTTATATTCAATTATTAATCTCAATATTGGCATATTATATGCTGAATTTTGCTCAGGCTGATTTTGGCATTGTTTATCACGTTAATCTTTCATAGAACAGAACAGTTCACGAATTACACACATTTACTATAACCACATATTCGCCCTGTATGTTGGGCTTAGAATAAACCTTCCGTATCCTCTGCGTGTCGTATGACCACATTTTACACCTGCACAAAGTGAGCAATTTACCTCGCAGCAATCAGATTTGATTGTCGCAAATGCTTATGGTTTAGGACAGTGGGTGACTTACCAATAACGGAGACAGTTGCTGTCTGTATCCTCTGATTTAACTTGAAGTCGTGGATGTTCAAGGAAGAGATTGTTGAACCTTTTATATCATCTTAGTTCGTTAAATGTGTCGACATTTATATTTCTTAGCAAGATACTTTTCAGCTTCCTCAATGTCTCAATCTGATAAGGCGCCAGACTCCCTGTCAGAAAATGTTCTGGTTCTGAAATTAGTGGCGACTGTTTGGTTCTAATGCTGCTTAAAACATCGTTTCCAGTGGTAATATGCTAATTGAACAGAAAACACTGCATGGTTCGGGTACAAGCTTGATCAAAAGCTGATGCAGTGGTAAAAGTCGATGTATTGCCCTTGTCTCAAAACGAATACATAATTCATTTAATTCTTTAATTGATCTTATTCAAGATTCATACTTCAGCATTACTGCCACTGCTATTTGAGAGGATGACAACACATTGGACACGATGCTCGATTACCCAATACATATTGGAAACACTAAATGCATCCAGTAGCTATCATGCACACATACACGATGAGTGGTGATCTGTACATATGTGACAATGGACCTTTACAGTTTTAGCTATGCCCCGCTCATCTCTAGCTAAGCTCCACCCACACCCCGCTCGTGTTGGGATCGATCGATCCCTGAACACCATGACTATCAATTTCCAAAAAAATACACAGGTAAGCTGTTGAATATAGGCAGCAACAGCGCCCAGTCAAATTAGTTTCAAAAAATTCAACAGCATGTTTCTTAAATAGCAAAGAATTACAAAGACATACAATTCATACAACGTGTGGGAGTATTTGAGATTTGATGACGGTCTATATGGAACCATATGTGACGTAATGATTATGACGTCATCATACACGCGCTGAGCTGATTATGACGTCAAATGAGGTCAGATGATGGATGGATACTCTAGAAAGGTGAATTAATGGACCAATTATACCTATTAAAGTAAACAGATACCTCAAAATCAGCCATTTTGTGAAAAGGGTTATTTTTTACCACGTTTAGGGACAATCTGCGGTGACATCCACCCTAGCCCAATGCTGGGTGCTATGGCATAACTATCTATGGTAGATGCATGTCTGTAGCGTGAAGCGATTCTTAAATCAGTATACAGGCCTTTTTTGAGATTTCGCCTCACTACTACTTTTTCATGCTTTGTGCTGCAAAGAACTTGGCAGATATATACATATTGTAAACGATGTGCTAACATTTGCTAGAGACTTTATTGTTCATCATTATTTGCCATTTTAACACATGTGGCAAATACGGTATTACCACGCACCGTAGGCCTATACATAGGCAAAAGGCGACTAGTCTTTACAGTCTAAACGGTGGTCTATAACAGAATGGAATGGACGTTTCCACTGCATCCCTCCATCATATGACGTCATAATCAACTACTTGAAGGGTAGAATGAGATCTCAGTCAATGACGTCATTATGACGTCATGAATGACGTGGATAAGTACGTCACGAACGCATAATTGAAGACGGACTATGCATTGTTGTCCGAATTGTATGCTTTTATCATTGAATAAATATCTTGTTGAATATTTTGAAACTAATTTGACTGGACGCTGTTGCTGCCATAGGCAGCAACAGCGCCCAGTCAAATTAGTTACAAACTATTAAACAACTTACCTGTATAGTTTTCAGAAAATTGATAGTCAGCGCATTTGGTGATCGATAAATTCCAACACGGCGAAGTGTTGGTGGAGCTTAGCTAGAGGTGGGCGGGGTATGGCTAAAACTGGAAAAGTCTATTGAAAGCATCAAGTCAAAATGTGCTAAATAAGCGCCCTAAACACTGCAAGATGCTATAGATCATGCGCACCGTGGAGCACAAATCGAACATATGCATAGGGTATTTTGTTGTAATTTATTCTTGACTAGATTATTCATACCTTCTGTTAATGTGTGACGGAATAAGTTGAACTGCCCTCCTATCGAATAAAGTAAATACTTCTGAGGACATATATCAACGCAGTCGAATACGCAGTAACGTGATGCTTGCTGGATAAATCACACGATTCTGATTGGTCCGTAGAAGACGTCATTCAAATATAGGATACGTCCCATGAGTTTGCTGAGTATATAAATGGATATCTGAACTCTGTATGCAAGAGGTGAACTGTTGCAACGAGTCCTGCAATAAATACATAGTTTACATGTATAGTAAAGTATCTGCGCGGAAGAACGTTCATGAAGACTGACTGACTGACTGACTGACTGACTGACTAGCTGGCTGGCGGACGGGCTGGCGGGCTGGCTGATGGGCGGGCGGGCGGTCGGGCTGGCTGGCTGGCTGGCTGGCCGGCCGGCCGGCTGGCTGGCTGGCTGGCTGGCTGGCTGGCTGGCTGGCTGGCTGGCTGGCTGGCTGGCTGGCTGGCTGGCTGGCTGGCTGGCTGGCTGGCTGGATGGCTGGCTGGCTGGATGGCTGGATCGATGCATGGATGGATTACCTATTCTATTGATCTATATATGAGAGATAGATGGATATCTGGATGTTCAATTTCATTTTTCAGTTACCCATAATTATTTTTCCAACGACTTTCCGATATTAATATTCTGCCAATTATCTTAGACTCATAGTAGCACAATTACATGAAATTAATTAAGTTTGCTGGTTGTCAGGTGGTATTTATCACTGACTTCTAAAGCTGGTAACACCAAAATATTCCTTTGGCAGCATCATTGCTACATCTCGATAACAGCCATTTTAATCGAGATGCTTGTCCTGACCAAACTCAACTCTGCTACACCGCCATCTCCGCGTTGTCAGTTGAACAATGGGTGAATGTGGCGTGATCAATGTTCACCAGTCGCTTCATGATACTATACGCGAGATTGCAAAGAAACAATGCTGGAACATCACACTATTTTAAAACATACCACATCTCTATTAGCTTCCACACAATCTCAACTTCGATACCATCAAATGGATGAATTCATTTTTATCTATGCCCCACCCATCTCTAGCTCCGCTCCGCCAACGTTTTGTCCGTGTTTGGATCTGTCGAAACCTGAACCCACTGAATCTCAATTTTCAGAAAACTATACGGAGAAGGTGTTGAATATTTTGAAACTAATTTGGCTGATTACTGTTGCTGCCGATGGCCTATAACCATCCAGCCTATTGCACCACCAGCACCCAGTCACATTAGTTTCAAAATATTCAACAGAATGATTATTAAGTAGTAAAGACATACAATTCGTACAACTTGACAGACTATTAAGCGTTTATGACGGACAGAGATACGTCATTCATCGCGTATTTAATTGTGACATCAACCTAGATGTGACGTAATTCGTTATGACGTCATGTATTTGACTAACAGATTTTATTCCTCTACTGCAATAAGACACCCTCATCATCAGGTTACGCTTCTTCTGCTGATTCAGACTAGACACTAGAGATTAATCTGCATTGAACCTTTCAATACACAGTTTTTACATTAAAGGAAGTGAAAAGGGAACTAAAATGAATCAGAATAATTTGAAATAAAGCATTTACTAGCTCTAGTAGTGTTTAGCTTGAAACCAATTAGTGACGTTGCCGGGCCTACGCGCTCATGCGTGTGTAAACTGGGCGTACAGGTAGCTCATACCCGAATACAAGGAAAACACACCTGGATATAGTATTCTCTATAGGCACCGATATAGAGCGATTATCTCGCTACTGTTAATTAATCGGCGATGCAATCACAGATTATTAAAATCACTCAGGATCGTTCTTTCTTTCTTTCTTTCTTTCTTCTTTCTTTCTTATTCTGCGTCAACAACTTTGCACCGCATCTCCTCCTACAGTTTTTATCCGATCAACTCCAACCTAGGCCAACTTCTGCTACCCAGTCTGGAATCGTGTGCTTGTGCTTTTATTTTTGATTCGCCAGTAGTTTTCGAGCTAGCCACCTTTGAGTGGGCAAAGAGGTCCCATAGGAAATGTATGGGGATTTTCAGTAGTGATCTTTAATGTGCTACTTCACCTAGAGTTTTGATCGGATCACTACAATACTTGATGAGGATGTTACCACTGCCGATTCGTTTTTCAAAATGGCCGCCAGACATTTGACCCCACAATGCATGGAAAATGGCCCCATAGGGAATGAATGGGCATTTCAGGATGGATCTTTTAACTGTGACTACACTTAGAGTTTTGATCCAATCACATGCATTCTTGGTTGGGATGTTACTATTGGAGGACTTTTTAAAAAAATTATTTTTTTCAAAATGACTACCATGTGAAAACTTTGGTAAAAAAAATAGCATTTTTCGTTTTTTGTTGAAAAGAAATGTTTGGGGTAAAAGATACCATTTTTCGTTTTTTGCAGAAATGAACTCAGGATAACAAACGGTGAATTATTTTTTCAAAATTTCCCTTGGGTCCGATCGACTTGAAATTTGGCGAACTTCTAGGTCTTATATAGCCTTTATCGAGTGTCAAATTTAAAGTAGGCCCATCCAACAGTTGTCGGGAAATCAGCTTTTCCGTGCCACATATCCCCATAGTAAACCTATGAGAGCAATATTTGAACAACGTTTTCCTATAGAGTTTTCTTCAGATTCTCTTCAAACCTGGCCAGATTTGAGAACATCGAGAGATCTAACTAATTTCCAATGAAGATTTTAATATCTTCCTTTGGGGTCAAGCTCATTCAAGGGTAAAATAATTCAAAGTTACATGTTTCGTGTAAGTTACCTGCCTTTCATCGTGGAACTTCAAAGAGCATGATAAAAGATACACCTTATTTTTTCCTTAGGGTCAAGGTGACCATTTATTGCAAACGTATGGGAATTTCAAGCATGGATCTTTGACCTGTGACTGTACCTAGCGTTTTTATTCGATCAGCATCACACGTGTTCAAAGGCCTTATAAGACGTCTTATAACATTCCGTAATGGTCAAACAGCACAGATTTACAGTTACTTCAGTAAATGTGCTGTAGTTCAATACTGATCCTTTTGAAAACATTATATTTGGAAGTCACTGTTTCTGGTGGAAGCAACGAGTTTTCGGACAAAAAGATTTCAAAATACACTGCTTTTTTCGGGGTCGCAACATGATGTCTACTGAATATTTTGAAATTCGTGTGGCTGAAAGTAGTTCATGCCGCTCGAAACAGCGGCTTTCAGTCAAATTGTTTTAAACTTAGACGGTATTTCCCCTTATGAAGTAAGTAGTGTCTAATTAGTTTACCGCGAATATAACAGATTATATGGCCGGCTGTAGAGGATATTATTCATTCCCTCGGCATACACCAGAGCGCGTAGGACCAGGCGCGTCACTAGTGTGTGTGTGTGTGTGTGTGTGTGTGTGTGTGTGTGTGTGTGTGTGTGTGTGTGTGTGTGTGTGTGAGTGAGTGAGTGAGTGAGTGAGTGAGTGAGTGAGTGAGTGTGTGTGTGTGTGTGTGTGTGTGTGTGTGTGTGTGTGTGTGTGTGTGTGTGAGTGAGTGAGTGAGTGAGTGTGTGTGTGTGTGTGTGTGTGTGTGTGTGTGTGTGTGTGTGTGTGTGTGTTCGCGTGCGAGCGTGCGTGTGCGTGCGTCCTGTTTATCCGAGACATATCTTGGGAATCCTATGAGGTAGAATAATCACATTTGGTACATGCATTGATAATATGAGTGGATAAAAATTGTTAGTTTGGGGATAATAGGTCAGAAATCGAGGTCACAGGGTCACTTAGTGCATCACGAAATACAGATTTCTAGCCATAAATCCAGAACACAAATAGATATAATCACCAAATTCGGCACATACATTGATATTATGAGCGGATAGAAAATATGTTAGGGTGGAGTCTAAATGTTAAAAATCCGAGGTCACGGGGTTACTTAGTGCATCCCGATATACACATTTTAGCCACAAATCAGGAACGCAAGTATGTAGAATCACCAGGCGCGGTACATGCGTTGATATTATGAATGTCTGGAAGGTTGTTCACTTAGTGCACCCCGAAATACACATTTTCAGCCATAAATCCAGAGCGCAAGAAGGTAGAACCACCAAATTCGGCACATACATTGATCTTATGAGTGGCTTTAGAATATTTTGGTTTGTAGTCAAAAGGTGAAAAATCGAGGTCACTGGGTCACTTACTGCATACCGGAATACAGATTTTCGTCAATAACTCTGCAATGCAAACAGGTAGATGTTACCAAATCGGTAACATACAGTCATCTTGCGATTTACTCGAGGGAAAACTTTGTTTTAGATCAATAGTCCAAATATCTAGGTCACTGGGTCACTACGTGTCTAAAAAATACACATTTTCATCTATAAATCGGGAACGCAAATCACCAGATTTGGCCTATCATTTCATATTATAGGTGGCTATAATTTCTATGAACTTCAGAAAAAACATCAAATATCTAGGTCACAGGGTCACAAAGTGCATACTGGAATACACATTTCTGGCCATAACTATGGAAAGCAAGAAGGTAGAGCAACCAGATTTAGCACACGCAATCATATTCCGACAGCTTATGATTGCTTTGAGTTTAAGGTCAACGGATCAACTATCTAGATCATGGGGGTCACTAAGTGCATTGCCAAGAAAGAGCCCAAAGGCGTGAGTCAGCATCTCCCTTAAGTGCATCCTAGTTCCGTTTTATTTGTGTTTTACTGGTGGCTATAGGTTGATTATTATATAAAGTTACCATTCAAGAGCATTTATTAGTTCCCTGGTCCTTTCCTTTAATTATACTATTTATTGTACTATGTGGTTTCCCAAATCTTAATATAATAAACATGTAACTCCTCACAGATATGCAAATGGTTTGCATCCCATGAAATAGTCCAATCATTGTCAGGTGCATAGTCAGAAAATACAAAGTCACTCATCAGCATGAGACTATTAGGGTTAACATATGATCCTAGAAATTCAGAGCATTCCAGATCTCTCCAGCCCATTGCCTCTCTTGACGTTGGCCTTGACCTTTTGACCCCAAAATCAAGGAGGCTCATCGAATGTGACGGGCAAAATTGCAACTAAGTGGATAAGAAGTTAAATTAAATCATAACTTTCAGCAGATAGTAGTTACAGCAGATACTTATAAACATAGCTTTATACCGAGAACAGTCAGAGACTGGAACCGACGACCACATAATATGTTGACCATAGCTGAATCCAATCCTGATCCCACACTTAAATCTTCTGAAATCATTCGTAATCATAACGATATAAAGAACAGCTTGGGTGGTGGTGATGCAAGAATGTTATTGACGTAGCGCCGTAACTATACTGATGATGATGATGATGATGATGATGATGATGATGATGGTGATGATGATGATGATGATGATGATGATGATGATGATGATGATGTCGCGACGGATACAAAGGGGAAAATTAACAGGCATTCATACTACAGACATAACGATTACAAGTCTTGCGAGAATTTATGACGAGACTATTTAATGATATGGATGTAATGCTAACCACCACTAGATTTTGATTAACACTGTTCCGAGTGAGATTCGATTTTAAATTCTGAAAATTCATAAATTAACGTTGTGCAAACAAATTACTCGATCAATTCGCCTTTCCAGAGTATCCATCCATCATCTGACCTCGTATGACTTCATAATCGGCTCAGCGCGTGTATGACGACGTCATAATCATTACGTCACAAAGCGTACCATATAGACCGTTATCAAATCTCAAATACTCAGACGCGTTGTATGAATTGTATGTCTTTGTAATTATTAGCTACTTAATAAAGATGCTGTTGAATATTTTGAAACTAATTTGACTGGGCGCTGTTGCTGCCTTAGGCAGCAACAGCACCCCGTCAAATTAGTTTCAAAATATTCAACAGCTTACCTGTGTAGTTTTTTTGGAAATTGATAGTCAAGGTGTTCAGAGATCGACAGATCCCAACACGAGCCATGTGTGGGTGGAGCTTAGCCAGAGATGGGCGGGGCATAGCTAAAACCGGAAAGGTCCATTAGCCTTCTCGCAGAAAACAATCATACCCCACATAAAATTAGTGGCATTTTTACTTAGCTCCGCCTTTAATACAATACCCACTTGTACCCCAATTCAAGGCTGGATATTGTAATTGATGTTTTAAAATTGATTGGACAGCGGAAACTAGCAATTCCATTTAGACTAAGTACAGGTCAAGGTCATCTACACAAGCCCATAAGCTTAGGTGTAAATATAGTCAATCTCACTGGCTCTCCATAAAGCGAAATGTACAGATTACTCCCACTTTACATTAATTATTGTCCTAACTGCTGCACCGATGAGTATAGTGGTGCGGTGGTCTATTTCTAACTATGCAATTCCCTTTTCTAACTAAGCCACACCCACTGGATATCAGCACTTGGGATCCTGCAGTCGCAGAATCTCAATTCCAAGATAACTACGCAGGTAAGATGGTGAAAATTGTAACTAATTTGACTGGGAGCTGTATGGCAAGGTTCATATGCGTGGAAGTGATAGTGTCATCATAGATTTTGACCAATCACAAAAAGAATCCACCTGGAAACATATCTACTCATATGTTATATTTGTATGCGTGCATCGAATGTAAATACACGGATTAAGCGTCGTGTCTACTGTCTTTTCTTTTTTGCAGACGTCAATCATGTGTTATGCGCTGTTGTTGTTGCTAGCCACGGCTGTCGTGAATGTTCAAACGCAGTCTTATGAGCAACTTAGTGATATCGTTAAGTCACTGACCAGGCAAATCATGCTACAGGTGAATAGATTTTTTTCTATCAATCAAGTGTTTTGCATGAAATGTGGGAAGAAGTAGAACGATAGAGAGGGTGTTGGAGAGAGGGACGGATGGAAGAGGGAGAGGTTGAGGGAGGGGCATATGGAGGTAGGGAGGGGAGATGGATAGATGGATCGATGAAGGCGTGAGTGAGTGAGTGAGCGAGCGAGCGAGTGAGTGAGTGAGTGAGTGAGTGAGTAGGTGGGTGGGTGGGTGGGTGGGTAGGTGGGTGGGTGGGTGGGTGGGTGGGTGGGTGGGTGGGTGGGTGGGTGGGTGGGTGGGTGGGTGGGTGGGTGGGTGGGTGGGTGGGTGGGTGGGTGGGTGGGTGGGTGGGTGGGTGGATGAGTGAGTGAGTGAGTGAGTAGCTGGGTGGGTGGGTGGGTGGGTGGGTGCGTGCATGCGTGCGTGCGTGCGTGCGTGCGTGCGTGCGTGCGTGCGTGCGTGCGTGCGTGCGTGAGTGAGTGAGTGAGTGAGTGAGTGAGTGAGTGAGTGAGTGAGCGAGTGAGTGAGTGAGTGTTGTGAGTGGGTGAGTGAATGAGTGAGTGTGTGAGCGAGCGAGCGGGCGGGTGTGTGTGTGTGTGTGTGTGTGTGTGGGTGGGTGGGTGGGTGGGTGGGCGGGCGGGCGGGCGGGTGGCTGGGTGGGTGGGTGGGAGAGAGCTGTGAGGGAAAATACAACATTGAAGTTTGAGAGAGATCGACATCTCTGTTAGCTAGAGGAGCTTCAATAACCTTGAGGGGTATATAGATATTGGTTTTGTGGTTCCGGTTTCAGCATAAGACAGCAGCCAAAAACGTGACTTACCGATCTCATTGGCAATATCATTCCTCCTCGTTGTCTCAACCAAGAGTATACAGAGGTATCAATGTAAAGCTGGGCAAGTTAATGTCAATAGACTGAAAGAAACCCCGCCTATATATAGTCTGAATGAGACCTAGAAATTAGAGACCAACCAAACCAATAACTTCTCCTGTCATACCGTCTCTGATCAGGTGACAACGCACGGCTGGTATCAGCGATAAAAACACCGACGCTGCATACACGAACGTTGGAAGACGTTCCCAACGTCTGAGTGAAAGCTCATGGACTTGTGTCAGTGACATGAAAACTGAAGACTCTTTGTTTCACGTTCAGTGTGCAATATCATGATCTGTGTCTGAGACGGAACAAGATGCCAGTATAAGAGAGATGTCCATTAGTCGCATGACCCAAAACTGTCCTTGTTTCTGCCAGAGTGGCAACCATAGCTATGTTTCTCAGTGAGAAGTTCGCAGTTTACATTCTTGGTATGATGGTAGTAGGAGTACTGCGTAATACCAGAAATATGACCTCCATTAACCGAGAGGAAGAGGCTCTTCAGGACTCTAGTGAAAAGGCGGTAGTAGCTTCGTCCGGCTCCAGAGGCATGCTTAAGATTTGAGCATAGCGCAAAGGAGTTGACTGAAGGTCTCCCATGTCCAACAAAGTGTGAATTAACGAATCAATGGTGTACAATCTAGTCGGCACAATTGTCCGACAGATGAGGTTTCGAGTAGCAGCAATTGGACAACGCAAGTGAATGCAAACCAGCAGCCGGGAGGTTGCTGTTGTTGAGAACGCGAGCATCAGAGTCAGGAACACACACCCCACCGCAACTCTCCAACATGAGAATATGGTCATGGTTTACGTTGTCAGCTTGAGTTCGGTGTGGATCAGATTCTCTGTTTGGTGCTTACTAACAGCTGGGTCCGTGGTCTGTACTCTTTTCCATTGGTAAGACGTGAATGTATTC
Source organism: Chaetoderma sp. LZ-2023a (assembly GCA_034401795.1). Taxonomy (NCBI): domain Eukaryota; kingdom Metazoa; phylum Mollusca; class Caudofoveata; order Chaetodermatida; family Chaetodermatidae; genus Chaetoderma; species Chaetoderma sp. LZ-2023a. Next base: position 46,516,400 of record CM067367.1, read on the forward strand.
CGGAATTTGAATCCGGAAAGGCGGGAGTATATTAATACTCCTGGAGTTATTTTAACTCTGCGTTCTTCCTTAGAATCAGTTTGAAACCTTTGGTGGTGATGGTTTGCATCGGTTGAGCTCACATTCCCTCACACTCTGTATAATGATTTGTAGATTTTAGATATTATTTTCCCCTTTAGAGTTTTAGCTGTTTAATTATATGCGGCTTAACTATAACAGCAATGCCACCACGTGTGCTGCTAATTTATTATTCATTTATCTTTTGAAAATTGTTAACTTGTAGGATGTACTGCTGGAGTCCGTTTTGGCATTATGTTTAGGGTTATTCTAACATTCAAATTATTTCTATAGTTAGTTAGGCTGAGCATTTGTGTACGGCTATGTTGAAGATTATGATCACATACAAACTGTTACAAATTGATAAAGACTGCCTATAGGTTGAAAATTCGGAGTTTCTCTCTTTATGAAACTAACACTCACGATTCTGGAGTCGTTCTGGAGTTCGGGAAAGGTGGTCTTCCTTTCTCTGATTCTTTTATTATTAACTTCACACAAAACTAACTGAACACTTTTCAATAAGAATAACAATAATTGATGAATTTATTGCTTGCACATTAAAGAGCCGTATTGTAGGCTTTGCAAAACTAGAACAAACTTATTTTCGTAACTATACAACTCTATAAACTGAAACAATCTTTACTGCTAACAATAGTACGTGTCTAAAAACTTACAGAGATCAACTACGATGTTATCTCAGTCAAGAGGTAGTCGGAACTTAACAACTTATGGCGTGCACGGCCTTATATACAATAAAAGTGGATTTCCAAAATCTAACTATTTTGATTGGTTAACACTATTCTTCCCATACCTAAAAGATGGTCGGACTCAACTGGTTGGAACCAGTACGCAAGTGATGCCTCTTGACAGAATATGTAAACTTTTCATAATTCTTTGCATACTTTATGCTTCTCACCTAATTGTTCTGTTATGACAAGAGCGTTGACCATTCAAGTATTTACTCATCATGATTAGGTTATTATGGAAGAACTATATTTGTACTTGCTAACTAATGGTTATGAGCCGTCATGGCGTATGCCTAGGTGATTCTTGACCTGACATGTACATTTTGGGCAATTACCAGAATTACGCATACATCATGGGTTTTCTACAGGGTGTTGAATCATATAACTGAATCTGTACACTCTATCCACGCTATCCGACCAACTTCTTCGAATCATGTAATAATCCTTTCTTAATTAAGCATCTTATTGGACCTTGTTGTATTAAATACGAAGAAGGTACCTTAAGACCTATCTTGTTCTTAATCCAACAGCGTCTTACCATTACGGTATCCATAACTTGTATCAAAATAGTAGAGCCAGTTTGCTAGCCTTCAAAGGGTAAAAGATTCAGTTTATTCCTCATAACGGATTGTTACTATGACTATGACTTTACCGTGGGTTGAACATTTATCTGAATTGTTCATCCTGAATCCTGATTGTGAAATGACAAAACTAGATTGATTACAGCAACCAATCCTAACCAAACGGAAATAAAATATGGCTAATTCAATTTGTTCGTCACCAGTATTTATAACTATCCATTTAGAAAACCCTCAAAATGTTCATATAAAATATATTTATATACGGTCAGCATACAGCCTGCATGATTATATGAAATAACAATGGCGGTAATCGGATATACCAGCATGATATAAATACTCATTACATAAATACCACAACTACGGACATACAGACGAGTATCCACAAAAGCACAACGTTATAGGGTGTAAGAGAACTGATGAATTATAAAGGCAGTTTCCATGTATCTCTCTGCAGGATCTGGCTGCACAGGAGAGGTCGCGTTCAGAGGGTGACTCTGGAATTAAGCTTATCCGCATGAGGCACCGAGGGACAAAGAGCTATTATTCCGAGACCTTTTCCCGGCAGGCGGTGGGAGCAATTCATGACCACTCTGATTATGAACGTACCGTTGGAATAGGTGAGCTGGTCCTATAATGAATGGCGTGGATTTCCGCACTCGGCATAATGACTACCAGTTGAAGAAACCAAGTAGTACCAGTACCAGTTGGCATGCCGTTGAAGATATTGAGTTTCCTGATGTCCCACAAGCAGTCCTTGACAAGGCTACGGTACAGGAGCAGATTGATGAAATGCGTGAGTGGTTTCGAGCGTGGCAGAACCAAGATGATACTGTCCGTGACTACAAACCATACTTTCCTGCCGTACTCTGCTACTTGGAAGGTGGTTGGACCTCTAACCCACACAATTTGGATGAGTCATTTTTCAGTGAGCGTCACCATATCGCCGCGAGTAGTTGGTTTGATCTTCATGAGAAAATACGACTCTCAACCTTTGTGGGTACAATGAATCCGGATGAAAACTTTGCTTATTTACCAAACACAATTATCAGTCTGATAAATGGTACCTATCCGGAGTTCGCACAATGGAAGTACCGAATTGTCTGCCACCCAATACCAGATGACCTCCCTCTGAACCGGCTACGTAGTGGATGATCTGGCATCACGAATGAGTTTTGATCGACCGTTGGAGGAGCACACGTTTAGCCGTGGTGCCAGATTTCAACTAAACCCATGGGAGAATGATGTTTATTGGGATACCAGCTTCGAATCTGGATTACTGGACAAACTTATGGGGCAAATCCCAGGTAAAAACAACTATCCGGGTTATATCGAGGATGTGACATTCGGCCAGAAAGCATTTAATTATCTCAATGACGCTACACGTATGAATGTCGCATACTATCACCGCATCTTAAGTATTGGCCCCGGCAACAAAGGTGAAACTACTGTTAACCGTGGTTTCTCAGATCAAAACCTATTTGTAGCCTATAACAGCCAACCACAGATGGCTGAGATGCGAATTAAAACATGCGATGGGGACCAGGCTGGCGAAGACTGCAGCATAAATAACGCTCGTGTGTCATACGCTATTCCACTGGAAATAATTTACCTAACACCACTTTATAGATGGAACCCCTATGCCATTGTACACAAAGGGCTGGCTGGCACCCATGCCGCTGATACTGTGACTATGGGAGGACGCAAGGGCGGATTAACACAGGCTGAAGCATTTGATGGAACACACAGCCAGGCATTCTACAGGATCCCAGTTGAGTTCTTCGCTGGAGAAACTGTTGACCGTGATGTAGCAGATACTACGCTAGATGCTGTCGGTGTATTGGACGCGACCGCAGTGGTGCGAACAGTGACTGCGTCTGGTACTAGGGTTATCCTTCCTGCGATTCCCACTATTGGTCAAGTACGTGTGCGCTATCCAATCATGCCTGCGCACGCAGACGGTAACAACATCCGGAAGGAGTTAGAGGCCGTCAAGGACGTTCTCCTGGACTTATATAAACGTAGCCATATGCTCCGAGATGTACCTCCTGCTTTCCAGTACAATCTACCAGCTGGTGTTAATCTACGAATGAAGACTGCGCCAAGCGCAGACGGACCATATGACCAGCATTTCCATTTCGTAGACCTGACCACTAATGACATTGCGAACGTGGATAATTATGAGTGGATCCGGAAATTCACCACAGGTTCACGTGAACACGATGGGCACAAACACGCTTTATATCTTAGCCGAGAATCGGGAAGGATGGTTATAAAGGAATGCGACGGACATTGGAACGGCAGCTGCTGACATGACCACGGTCTGGAACTTTTAAACATTTTAACTGTCTGACTGCTGCAAGTCACCAGACAATAATTTCAAAAAGGTAATAACCGTGGACCGGCTGAATATTTTGAAAACAATTTGACTGAAAGTTGTTGGTGCCTGAGCCACCAACAGCTTTCAGTCAAATTGTTTTCAAAATATTCAGCCACCATGCAGTGAAAAACCCATGGAAAATGTATTCTGCAGAAATTTAGCTTTCAAATAGTTAAACTGAATATTGGTGGTAATATGATGACAATTACCATACTGTAAATTACCTATTACAACTGTTTTGTTACGTTTCCTCTATAGTTCTTTACAAGTGAGGGATCCGATCTGTCGCTCAAGTTTCTTACGTCATAATCAATACGTCACTTTTTAGCTGACATCATGATCAAATGGCGTATGCCCATCAAGGGTAGCGATGGTCCATCCGGGAAGTGCCCGCATTATATGTTTTTCATGAATTGTATTGGATATTTTGAAACCAATTTGACTGAAACTTGTTGCTGTCCCCAGTAAAATTAGTTTCAACATATTCAACAGCTTACCTGTATATTCAGGCCTACCTTGATATTGGTATTCTGAAAATTCAAAATTCGAAGTGTTAAAATCGATTCAAATACGTATACAAAGCGGGCAGAGTCTAGTTAGAAGGGGGCGTGGCACAACAGCTAGAAGTATATCCCTTTATTTTCTCTTAAATCTGCCGTGCATAGCCCCAGCTTTCAGTAGCACCATTTACAAATAGATGGATCAGTTTATAGTCATGTCCCGCCCACTTTTTCCGCGCTTTGGAATCTTTGAATCCTGAATTCCCAGGATCTTATTTTCAAGGTAACTATACAGGTATGCTATTGGATATTTTGAAATTAATTTAACTGTGTGCTGTTGCTGCTCATGGCAGCAACAGCCCCCAGCCAAATTAATTTCAAAATATTCAACACAATATCGGATCCCTTGACAGCATTCTCCGTTCCGCTATTCCATACTTAGAATCGTGTCGTAGACATGTCATAACAGATCTATAACTATAATGTATAGTGTTAGTTGTCCATTAAATTTAAATTACGCTATTAAACAAACATGCACTTTACACGTCAATGAAACCTTTACTTGTTCATTTTTTAACGACATGTGAGGGCAGTGTCGGCAATACGAATGTAAAAGCCAGTGCGTGCCTATATACGACAGCTGGGATGCATGCTCCCAAAGGGAGTTGAATCAGATTCAGATTGATACATGTGGTATAAACATTATACAATTTATATACATGTAGTGGCAAGACTGTTTACATATTCTTTATATATCTCTATAGATTAACTGCTAACAATAAAAGGGATAATCTAGATTTACTACAGTAATGTGATTGCTTCTTTTCAGGCAAGCTATTTTCAAATTAACCATTTTTTCGTTCATAATTTCCCTTTGCTTTCGGGTTTTTTACCTGCACGGGTTATGTTTGTTGGGCGTTTTTGTGCGACAGTTTCATCCTTTTTGGAAATGCGTAATAATTGCATTTATTAGTCGGCAAACCTTATATAGTAGTTTTTTGTTATTGCTAGTGAATACCTGGAAGAATTAAAAATAATTTGATCTCTTACGGTAGTATTTAGGTAGCGTTTCTAATCGTAATGTATGAAAAAAGTTGCAAATAAAAATGTAATGAAACTCATCTCCAATTTCGTTTTTGTCACATACACTGCATTTCCTCTCTTCTGTTAGTATTCCTTCCCACCTTCCCTTTTCTATTGGTAATGAATGGTTACCGGTCCTATACCTAGTGAACAATATTCTATTCCTATCATTACGTCTAAGGAGGTATGGATCCGTTTGCCAGTTAGTCTTAAAAGAGTTATAGATCTTACCCTTCCACGATTCCTGCATTTGGGCGAGCCACGTTTGCATAAACTGGTCCTCTATGTTTCGAGTAATTGCAGCTTGGATGATGTTGGTGCTATGGATCGTGTGTGTGTTCCAAAGGTACGTGTGCCCTGTATTATCTAGAAAGGTTTTAATGAGTGTTAGCCATTTGTATGGTTTTCGGTTTTCATTAAAATCCTTTAACATGCAATTATATATTTGCAATGCTAGTTTATTTTGCTTTCCTGAGATAAGCCTTATCCAGTATATGATCATGCGCTTTTCTATTAATACCTTTATAGGCAGTTCCCCTAGTTCCCCATATGCCTTGTGTGCTTCGCTTAATTTTTAAAAGGTGTCTTAAAATTCTAGATGTGCTTTTTCGATTAAATTACATTTTCTATTCCAATAATTTCACAGCCATAAAGGAGGATCGGTTCTATCATTTGGTGGTAGAGTTTTATTTGACAATCAATGGGTAGATCTAATTGTTTAGCTCGTCGATGTAAAGCGAACGTTGTTTTTCGGCGTTGTTCAAATAAGCTTTTCTCCGCTAAAAGTAGGCGCCCATTGTACGAAAAATGTATGCCTATAGGTATTTATAGTTATATACAATTTCTAATGTCTTAGTATTTAGATAGAATGAAAGTGTGTTACAGTATGCTTTCGTTGTACCAAAGACCATAAGCTTTGTTTTGTCTGCATTTACTTTTGGTTTCCACAATTTGCAATAATGTTAAAATGCATTTAATATCAGCTGGAGATCAGTTGCGTTTTCAGCTAGCATAATTGTATCATCGGCATAGAGGAGTATTAAAAGTCTAAATAAGGTTTCTAGTTCGTCTTCTGTATTACCTAGTTCTATGGATTTACAGTTTTGGTTATTAAGGTCATTTAGGTTTATGGAGATGAGTACTGGAGAGAGGTTCTCGCCGTGACGTACTCCCCATTTGCAAGTACGGTCATCCGAGAATTTGTTGTTTAACTTGATTATTGATTTTATGCTTTTATACATGCTCTGTATTACTTTAAATACCTTACCATTTATGTTATGCTGTAGTAGCTTTGTCCAGAGGCCATTATGCCATATTGAGTCAAAGCTTTTCTCAAAATCTACGAAACAGCAGAATAGCTGCTTTCTTTTATTTTTAAATATTTCTACTAGTGCGGACAGTGTGAATATATGCTCTGTTGTGGAATATCCTTTCCTAAAGCCTCTTGATTTTCTGATAACTTATTGGTATTTTCTAATAATTCATTAATACGGTCTGTAGTTTTTGGGATCATTTGCGTCACCTTTTCGCTTATAAATCGGCATTATAATACCCTCAGCCCAAGCATCGGGAACTTTTGCTGAATCAAGTATTTTATTAACTAGTTGTTTATATATGCTGATCATAATGTGTTCTGTGGACCTGATATACTCATTTATTATGTCATCTGATCCAGCAGCGTTATTATTTCTTATTTCTAGCGTCTCTAGCTGCAGTTGTTCATTGGAAGCTTCATTATCGCCTTCTTTTTCATTCAGTGATCTAAAAAATGTATACATGTTCTCAAGACTTACTGGACACGGGTCCTGCTGACCTTTGTCTTTTATTAATTTCCAGTAGTCCTTAGGTTTACTACTGCTCGTGAGTCGGATTTTCGTATGGTGTTTTTGCTGGTATTTGGTCGTTGAATGTGTTATTGTTAGGTTCTACTTGTCCTTAGCATTTCCATCCTATTTGCTTCTGTTCTATGATACTTAAATTCAGATTTCGCATTATGGTATTCATTTCTGGCTACTCTGCAGTTGTTATCAAACCATGGACGTTGAATTTTGTTTTTTCTTTGAACTTTATATGATTTAATTTTTCCAAAGACTTGCTTTGCCGTGCCGTAGAACATGTGTGAGATTGCGAGTGTGATTTCGTTTATTGTTTGCTTGTCTAATGTTCGTTCCAATAACATACTTATAACAGTTAGTTTTGTGATTCGCTATTTTCTGTATAAAGTCATTTCTTTTATCTGAATTCCATTTTTAAATACTGCTTCATTTACTTCGTTCACATCCTGGGAGGCATGGCTCTGCATTGGTTGTTTTAATTGTACTGACAGTTTTAATGCAGTGTATGTCCGACAGGATAGGGCAAAAATCGAGTACCTCAAAATTTGATATGTGCGCTAAAATGTTTTGAGTAGATATGCCATAATCAATTACATTGCCATGTTGGCTTGTTATTTTTCCTACTGTGAGATTGTGTAGGAATGAAAACAGTCCAATGATCAGGGAGTAAACTAGGAAAGTCGGCTGGGCACGCAAGTGAAAGAAAACTGTAAACCATGACCTATACCTATATATACACACCTATTATGTGCTTTAATCATTATATAATTAAAATTCCAGGATCCCAATTTTATACTGGAAAGGTGTTGGATATTTTGAAACTAATTTGGCTGGGTGTTGTTGCTGCCTATGGCATAGACTCGCGAGCACGTCCCCTTATCTCCGCAAAGGAGAGTGACGTGCTTGTGGGTCTACCTATGGCAGCAAGAGCAGCCAGTCAAATTAATTTCAAAATATTCAATATAATGTTTATTAAATAGTAAAGACATACAATTCGTACAACTTGACATACTATTACGCGTTTATGGCGGACTTAGATGCCTTATTCAAGACGTAATTGGTTGTGACGTCAACCTACATGTGACGTAAATCATTATATATCATATATTTGACTCCTCTATTTTATTAGTTTGTCAGGAAATGAAACAAATGTGACTAAAACTACTGTTTCATTTCATCTTGAATGTAAATAAATGCAAAGCACATTTACAGCATTCTTGTAAAGCAATCAACATAAATTTAAATTTTCTTACATTTTGGTTGAGGTTAAGTAGTGGAGTTGAAGGTACACAGAGAGTTCATCAACACAGTTACCGCAATAATTTACTAAATATTGTGATGCTCTGACAATTTGCCCTTAGTTGTCTGTGTGATGTTTATCCTTGGACCCGGCACATAATTCACCTTTCCAGTCTATCCATCGATCGTATGACGTCATACGACGTCATAATCAACTAAGTGACGTGTATGATGACGTCATAAGCATGATGTCATAAACTCGATTTAGTCCGTCTTTACGCTTAATAGTCCGATACGTTGTACGAATTGTATGTTTTTGCTAATTAATAAACATGCTGTTGAATATTTTGAAACTAATTTGACTGGGCGCTGTTGCTACCATAGGCAGCAACAGCACCCAGTCAAATTAGTTTCAAAATATTCACCAGCTTACATGTATAGTTTTCTGGAAATTGATAGGCAGGGAGTTTCGGGATCGCTCGACCCCAACACTAGCGAGGTGTGGGTGGAAATTAACTAAAGGTGGGGGGGGGGGGCATAGCTAAAACTGGAAAGGTCCATTGTCATTTCTCGCAAGTCGTTAATGTCTCTCAGCTACTGACGTAATTACACGCTTATTAGAGCACACTAGTTTACAAATATGCAACATTTTTGCTTTACCATTTGCAATTACATGTAACACATCCTAAGTGAGATATTTCTACATATAATCTTACAACAAGCTTGACCACGCCGAGAACATTCTTGACCTCAGAACGCGTACATATGCAGCCGAGAAGCAAGATCCGGGTTCACGTTGTACGGAAGAGACAACATGACACGACACAAGACAATATCCTATTTACAGGCCTTGATTTTGATCAAGCAAACGGGTATGATAACAATGCATGCAGACTGAAAGGTGATGGGCTGCAATAACTCACAATGGAGGATACCAGTTTCTCAGTCAATCATATGGCGTCATAAACAACTACGTGACGTGTAGGTTGGCGTCGTGATAAATTACGTCATGAATGCCGTAGGTAGGTTCGTCACGAACGCTTAATTGATGACGGAGTAAGCGTTGTTGTATGAATTGTATGGCTTTACTATCTAATAAAACATGCTGTTCAATATTTTAAAACTAGTTTGACTGGGGCGTTGTTGCTGCCATGGTAACCAACAACACTCAGCCAAATTAGTTTCAAAATATTTAACAGTTTACCTGTATAGTTTTCTGGAAATCGATAGTCATGGAGTTCATGGATCGATCAATCCCAACATGGGCGAAGTGTGGGTGGAGCTTAGCTAGCGATGGGCGGGCCATAGCGAAAACTGGATTCCTCCATTGAGCCAAATATCCTTTCAATATATTCTTAAATGGCTCCTGTACAGGGACAACATTCCAAAACGACACAGGCGATGTTTTGTGAGCTTAGAGACACCCACCATCTACACCGTCATTCCCAAGCCAGAATAGAGTGATCCAATTCTAGATATGTCCCGCCAATTTATAGCTAAGCTCCGCCCACGCTCTGTGTGTGGCTGAATCGATTTATATATTTTGAACCCTGATTGGGCAGAATCCCATTTTCAAGGAAGCTATAACAGATATAACCTGTTCAATATTTAAAAACTAATCAGTCAAATTAGTTTCAAAATTTTCAACAAAATGTTTATTAAATAGTAAATCCATCAAAAGCATACAATTCGTACACTTGTCGGACTTCTTCAGCATCATGACGGAGTATTGCCTGCCAATTATGATTGTGACGTGGACCTATATGTGACGTAATTTATTATGACTTCAATAGTTGAGTGCCAGCTTTGATTCATCCATTGCATGACAGGTAAATACAATTAAAATCATTGATGCAATATCCAACGACATAATTTCATACCCAACACACCTTGTTTTTGGAGGGAATACATCCCAAAGGAGTATTCTCGATGCATGGAGACATGGCAAAAGCATACTTTCTCGAACAGCGGATATATAGCAATGTTAACTTATAGAATCATGTGCCAAAGTATCTGCGCGGGGATGATCGACTAGTGGAACACCAATCAAGTGTCAAAATAGATAATTTCAGAAGAGATGAATAACATCACTGCTCTTTAGGTTATTGATCACTAACAAGTCACTATAATATTGTCATCCGGGCCACCATCTCACATGCGCTCGGAAAGGAAAACGTTTCAGAGCGCTCAGTAGAAAAGCAACTGAATGGATGGCTACTCTGATTGGCTGAGAGCTTGATAACTTCATCAATATTTGAATTAAGCCACGCCCACTTTCCCCACGACAAAATACTCGAATTTATACAGCCGCTTATACAGTCGCCACTGTTTGAGATTGGCTGTCAATCGAGATCATGCATACAAGCTAAGTGCCTGTAGATCGTGGTAACAATGTGCACCTAAGAGTTATGCAACTTAAAGAAGAAATGGTAGTTGGCATATAGGTATTTAATGTTGGTAGCAGCTATCCCCCTAGCGTGTTTATGCATTACAAAACATTTAGAAAGCTTACTGACATAATGCCTGTCTTCGAAGATAGTGTGTGTGTGTGCGTGCGTGCGTGCGTGCGTGCGTGCGTGCGTGCGTGCGTGCGTACGTGCGTGCGTGCGTGCGCGCGTGCGTGTGTGTGTGTAGAGCTAGCAATAGCAGCAGAGTAGAGCATATAGAGTACGTTTATGAGTTAAAACCTACCTAAAAGAAGACTTAAGATCTTAAATGTTACTATCAGTACTAAACATCCTTACATCAACATATGTTGGTGCTTTACACATTCAGGTCGAAGTGAGATGACACCTACGTTTAGACGAATTAATTTGTTTGACGACGTGTGGCATATACTAAAGACTAACATCACAGAAATCAATGGGGGAGGGGGGGGGGGGTCTCTAGTAACATCTATATTGATTTAACTACATATGTATAGACAATCCAGATGGTGGAAGCCATGATATCGCAGGAGTCAAGGGACATGTTGGTAAGCATACAGTTTCTGCTTAACGAGTGTCATTCTGATGGAAGTATCCACCAGATAGGCATATTCTTTAACTCACCAGTGTCGGGAAATAGACTGTTCCTCAGGTTAATGTTGGACGATGACATTTGGAGTAAAATAGCAACAATACTAGGTAAGGAAGCGAACATTACAGAAAACTTCATCTCTAATGGTGTGTATGTTACGCTTAAACGGAGTAGGAGGTTTGGGAAAAAGTGCCCATTTTGTCGAATCGTGATGGACCGGCTATTGGGTCTAATGCATCAGCCCATGGTAAAAAAGTCTAACCTCTCAGAAAATCATGTATTAAACATGCCCCTCCCTCCATCTTTTGATAGCGTATTGCCAGAAGATTGGGATGCCTTAAATCTCATCGCACAGACTCTGGCAGAATTCGCATTACCAGAGGAAGGAGAGGAAGAAGCAACAGAAGATACCCGACCGGTGGCAGACCACAGGAATCTATTAACGGGATCAGCTGATCCTGTGAATGAAACTGACAATTTTGAGAACAATGCCAGGATGTGTGACGTTCCAGAAAACCCATTGTTTTACTATGGTGCTTCGGACGATAGCTATGGGTAGGGTTTTAATGATGACACGTGGCTGTTCAGACAGTATCTGTAATACATTTGCTACATTATAGGACCAGGCTATCGGTTGTCGTCACTGAATCCTTGCGAGAGGCAAGTACCTCACGCGGGCCTCCATCACAGGAAAATGTTGCCTCCGCTTAAAGCGGGAGAAGAGTATTGGCCAGAAAGGGGCCCACTCTAATATTCAACCAAAATGCTATAATGAAAAGACCATACCTAGTGAAATTATGACTATACTGTTGCGTGCTGTTTTACGTGAAGATGGGACGAGTGATTCCCGAGGGATTCCCACGCCACCATTTTATGTAGTTTCAACTGGAGTGAACTCAGGATGGTAATCACAATATAAGAATGTCTAACGATCAGTCAGTAAGTTCTACAATAACATTACGGCTACGAAGAAAGTTCCCGTACACCGATGGTATGGATGGAAGTTAAGAACAACCCGTTCATAAGCGGGGGATGTTGAAGCCGGATGAAGATACATAACTAAGCTTTCGGTGCGGGGTACATCAGTTAGTTCTTAAGGCGTACCGGGCAAAGTTTACTTGCTGCGGTCAAAAGGTTTAAACAAACCTGCACGACATCAGTGCTGGGGAGGTTGAATAACCACATTTTGGCGTGGCCGGCAGATCCGGCGAGTCATCCACCAAAGAACATCGCTGCCTCTACATCTGTAGAATCACATATTCAGGCCAGGAAAGGCCTCACCGCAAGTTTGTGTTCCGAGTTAGTTCTTGATTTAGTCGTGAACAATATTATCAAAAGTTTCCAAAAATACTCCCGAACAATCGGGAGATACAAACTTGCTTTAGGCGCAGTGGGTTGGGTTGCTGCTGTTGGCTACGGGAGAGAAACTGACTGAGACCGAAGTGATCTATTTAATACCTGTCTCACTGATAGTAGCTGTAACAGATCCAACCTATTCGGCCCCTGGCGAGGATGCTCTCGAGTTCTGTGTGTGTGTGTGTGTGTGTTGTAATATTTGAGGCGTTTATATGCTAGTTCCCAATGCTAGGGTCTAGACTCACGCCTGGCCTTTATGGTTTCTGTTGAATTCTTGTGAATCTCGAGTTCTGGATTTCATCTCCTTTTATACTACTCATAACGTCATAGGCACATGCTTCAGCCAATCATCGGTCGAGCAATAGCCAATCAGCGCGCAGCTAATAATGACGCAGTCGAATGTTCTAGAACATTCTAGAATCTCTGCTTACACGTGGTTACGACGTCACGGCAATATTTTGAAGATAATCAAAGGGGTTTTCCGTGGATAACTCAGCCATTTCTTATCCGTGAAATAGTTTACGGATTCGAAAAGCCCGTCGAATTCTGGTCTTGATTAATGCGGGAACAAGTAATTATAAAGGATTACATAGTACCTACTCGGTACACTAAAAGCGACATCCTATCTTGGTCGTGAAATAAGCGCTCTGTCAAAGCAGTGTTAAGCGCGCCCATGCGCGCTAGACGCTTTAACGAATCTGGTCTTGATTAATGCCAGATTCAGCGGGAACAGGTAATCAAAAAGGATTACAGGGTACCATCTCGGTACACTAAAAGCGTCATCCTATCTTGGTCGTAAACTACGTGTTCCATCAAAAATAGCATCCAAGCGTGCGCATGCGCACTATGCGCTTTAACGAACTTAGTCGTTTTTACAACGCGATCTCTCTCATAGGCTCATATACGCTTATAGCTCTACCCGGGGGGGGGGGGGGGGGGGGCGTGTTCAAGGAACGAACCCACGACGGGCGGCGCGTACCCAGCTTAGCTGATACGGCCGGCACCTGACCGGTCTATCCGAACTACAGCATCATAGGGTGTCAAAGTAGCAACCTCATTACCGCAGCACGGTAGGTATTTAGGGAAGCTTTCAACCTCCAATATCGTTCTAGATTTAAAACGCTGTGCATTTTTCTTGAAGAATTGAATTTAATAAATAAATAAAAAAATAAACCTATACAGCTCAGGTATAAGCGTTATGAATATAAATAAAGAAGAATTAACGAATGAAATATGCAAGAGGTCACAACAATATGTTGTTAGTGCTGAGCCATAGTCCATAGAATTGAGTGCAGGTGAGCGTGTGGACATTTGTCGGTGCTGCTGGTGCAATTTTGGATAGTTTAACATTTGCCTATCCAGTAAGCACATATAATTATATAGTTGCCCGTCCATTACGTGGTGTATATAATTATATAGATAGATGTTTGGTGTCTCATTAACATCAATCTTTGATGATCTACCGTCTCGCATATCATTATTATTTTTAACTCTTTAACCATCGAATTTGTTCAATGTTTTCATAGAAAACTTTCATTTGCCACCCAACAGAAGCACATTACTGAAAATTTACCTCTCGAATGACGGCCATGGTTACCGAGCCAGCATTCACCTGGTAAATTATCAAAAAACGTCTTCTCTCGTTTTGCAAATGGACCTTTTCTTAAGACCCTGTAGAACAAGGTTTTGCTGGATGAGAGCGTTCAATAGTTAATCATGGGTATCTAGAGAGACAGCTAGTGACTCTAGAGCTGCCAATGTTTTCATTATGAGTAGCGCTACAGGTATTGGCACCATTACTTTCAATATAAAAAGAATAAATAAATAATTTAAACGATAGCCTCTTAACCGTGGAAAACAGATTCATGTATGGCTGGGATCATGATGATGATGATGATAGCCTTACGGCGTTCCCTGAGAAGCTGTAAAGTTTAGTGAAATATTTGTCATAAAACAAGAGCATTTTGTAGGTGAATGTTCAAAGGTTTGTGATCTTTTAACCTAATGACGGTATTAGGATACTTTGTGAACGCTTCTAGATTTTCGATGTTGTAGCCTACGTCACACTGTTCATAGTAATAACCATGACCAAAGCAGACCCTCAATACTGCGAATGTAGGCATAATGCTCATGATATAGATAAAGGGGTGCAATCTATGAGCAGTCATCTGCTCTGCGATATGCATTTATTATTATCAGCTTTACTGTAAACCATGGGTAAAATCTGCGGTTTCAAGATGGCCTGAAAAGCATTCAGGGCGTCTATTCCACTGGGTTTATCAGTAAGTACACCTGCCATAGGCTGAAGTTCAAGAGTATTTATACATTGCTGACGATTTTTAGGATCAACACAGATAGACAAGTGCTTAAATATTCGATTACGGGGTTTTTTGCGGTCGGAAATTGTCACAGTCTGGCCAATGTAACTTAATGCGATGACGATACGGTGAACCATGCATAGGTTATCCACATTATAAGGTGTGTTACAACTTTCTTTCAATAAAGCTTCGAGTTTCAGATCATCGAGATATACTTTGGTGAGAATAGTGTTCCAACCAGCGGTATTAAGAATTTCAACATGAAAATGTCAATTTTAAATTCTGACTTCAGGAAAACGCCTCTCTGGAATTGACCAATATAATGGTCGAAATCTAAGTAGGCAATATTACAACCACACTTACATTAACCAACGTCCACTCACACACACAACCTCAAGAAAACCTGGTCACCCACACATACCCACGCATACCTGAGTCCACGTACGCACGCACGCACGCACGCACGCACATGGACGTACGCGCACACGCACGGAGACAATCACGCACGCACACACGCGTGCATGCGTGCATTAATCTGTCAGTCCGTTTTATCAGGCTCCCATTCATCATTCCTTCTATCATCTATCCATCTGTCATCTACATGCATCTCAAACATACAGAATTGATTGAGGAAGTGACTGTATAAATATCTTCATGAACAAATAAAATTTGATAAATTCAAAAATGATCTATTCTATTCAGTTACAGTAACTTTCGTTTATTCGTGTATTTAAGACGTTTAGTGAAGTTTTTGAAGAATCTTTCGCACACTACGGGATAGCGGTGATCACATAGAGGCTGGATTTCAATATACAGATACAGATACAGATACAGATGACGTTAATGCGGCTTAATTCTCTAGTGTGAACACAGTTTTATGCTACCTTGTGAGTAGTGGAAGAGAATTCTCCAGTGTATGGTATTTGGTCGTTGATACAATCTAGTGCTCTGCGCAAACATACCAGTCGAATACCAAAAAATCTAGCAGTATGGAAGGTGCAGAAAACAACTAAATTGCCTAAATTTTACTATCTTGAAAATAAATTCCACATTTCAGCGCTGTTTTCAGACATAGTGAATGCTCAATAATAGTAGAATTCATCTCCTTCATTGAATCACGTGACGTACTTCACGAAACATGCGTCATACGATACGATTTTAGTACAGCCAGATCATTTGCACAATGATATATGTGGGTGATGTATAACACTAATTAGGTGCATTTAGAGGAGGCATTATACAGATCAGTATCAACAGTAAATATCATACGCTCGTCGTCGTCGTCGTCGTCGTCGTCGTCGTCGTCGTCGTCGTGGTCGTCGTGGTCGTCGTGGTCGTCGTGGTCGTCGTGGTCGTCGTCGTCGTCGTCGTCGTCGTCGTCGTCGTCGTCGTCGTCGTCGTCGTCGTCGTTACTGTCGACTGTTGTCTTCTGTGTCGTGGTTGTCATCATCGCCGTTGTCGTCATCATTGTCGTCGGCCTTTTTATCTTTGTCCTTGCTGTTGTTGTTGTTGTTGTCCTTGCTGTTGTTGTTGTTGTCCTTGCTGTTGTTGTTGTTGTCCTTGCTGTTGTCGTTGTCGTTGTCGTTGTCGTTGTCGTTGTCGTTGTCGTTGTCGTTGTCGTTGTTGTTGTTGTTGCTGCTGCTTTTGTTACTGTCGACTGTTGTCTTCTGTGTCGTGGTTGTCATCATCGCCGTTGTCGTCATCATTGTCGTCGGCCTTTTTATCTTTGTCCTCGTTGTTGTTGTTGTTGTTGTTGTTGTTGTTGTTGTTGTTGTTGTTGTTGTTGTTGTTGTTGTCTTTGGTCTTTAAATTCCTGGAGTATCAAGTTGATAAATTTACAGAGTTTTCTTAGCAGGTTTCTTACTTGAAAGTAGCTTGTTAAACTTGTAGTAGTTTTGGCGCGTATAGAAATATTTAAACAAGAGTTTTTTTCTTTCATTAATAGTTACAGTAGATAAATAAGTGGTGGTATTCATCTCCTATGTCATTATAGGTACATCGTTTACACTTTCGTTCATCTCGTGGTATACCTTCCCAGCGTCCTGTTATAATTGGTAAGTAATGATTTGCCATTCGGAAATGTGTAAGTGTAATTCTCTGCTGATCAGTTAAGCTAAATAGGTAGTGTTCAGTTACATATTTAGTTTTAAAAGCGTTTTTCCATTCCATGAGTTTGCCATCCACTATTCAAATCTCATCAAACTGTAAGCTGTTAAATATTTTGAAACTAATTTAACTGGGTGCTGTTGCTGCCTAGTTGCCGAATATGAACTGTTGGAAGGTTAGAGGCATAGGAGAGATATGATTTGAGATACGGTTATTAAAGAAAGCGTCTCTGTTCTGCATAGAGCGGGCAGTGAAACGGGTAATGTTGAATGGATTCGCCAGCGTGTCCGCTGTTGCACCGACTAGAATCCGTCATAAAGTTGTCGACTATAAGTGTCTCTCTAGGTTGCTACACCCATTTCGGAGTCTGGTTAGCGCAATATTCACCAATCCTGATCCTGTATAATACCACAGGGGGTGTGTGTAGTGGGGGGGGGGGGAGGGGTTGGTGGTGCTGGAGGTTGTATGTATGACTTTCTGCTTGCATTTAAATTGCGATAATATGGTAGCCATTATAACGGGTTGTGGTAGAGTATTCCAGGCACGGATGGGTCCTGGAAATAATGACCTATTATGTATCTCAGTTCGGAATCTGGACGGGGTGATGAGATTTGAATAGTGGATATTATATGGATTCCGTGGCCGAAATAATGGAGAAAGCTAATCGTTAAATGGTTCGGATATCATTCCATTGATCATCTTATATCTTGCATTATTAATCGGTTGGTCTTGTGTTTTTGCGAGTCCTCTAATTGTGCGTCGTCTTGAATGTTTTCCAGTCTATTTGCAATATATTATGGTAGATTGTCCCAAACCACGTCTGCGTATTCTAGAGATGGCCTAACGAAGCTTGTATACATGATTTGGAGGCATTCCTAGTCAAGTATATATGTTAGGCCCTTGAGTATGGACAGTTTGCGTTGGGAATTTGGATATGATGGGTTCTGCATGTTCAGCCGTTGGGTTTTACAACTAACCATAACTCCAAGGTTTTTTGGCATTAGTTGAGGAAGAGATTTGAGAGTTCTTAAAAGCGACTGGGTACATGGTTGGATCGGGATGCAAAGAGACAACCACGTAGTTTTTGAAGCATTGAATTCAACTAACCCAGAGGTTGCCCATTGTGTTAGAACCCGTAAATCGTGTTCTATGGTTGAACATTGAGGCAAGTGTCGTCAGCAAACAGTTTAAAATTCTTAAGAATAGAACTAGGCGTACCATTAATACAGCTTAGAAATAGTAGAGGTCCCAGGACAAAGTCTTGACGCACTCATTCACAGAGAGTAAGGTAGAACTTTGTCTATTAAGAACTACTCGCTGGTTATTGTTTTGTAGAGAGGTTTTAAGCCATGGTAGTAGGCATCCCGAAATCCCTATTTGTTTTAGCTTTGGAGATATTGAAGAAAATGAAGAATATTTCTTTACGATTAATCAGTGTCTGGGTAATGGCAGTGTATATGTCAAGCGGGTAGTTTACTGTGGAACGTGAGGGGAGGAATCCGGACTGAGGAGGTGTGATTTCGTCTTTAATGTAGTTACATAGGTGAACAAAAGTTGGTTTCGGGCCTAGAATACCTTTTTCTCGATCTCGTATCGAAGGAGAACTCGCGGGCACGAACGGGTTTATATAGGCATCAGACCAGAAAATCCTTCGTCCTGACCATCCTAGTCATCTGACCAGATATTGTCCATGATTCATGTTATTATAAACCTAAAGCAAGATTCGGCTCAGGGGAAATCACCCACATATTGAAAGCGCGGCCAGTTGACAAGTTATTTCCCTTGAAATTGTGGTTTGGGGTTGAAATTTATATAATGCACATGCTGCCCAAAAGTTAACCCGAAATCTGGTTATAATGCAACCATGAAGCCCGACTTTCTGAGGTTGCAATTGAAATATAACAGAGAATTCCAGTTTATCTATCAATCATATGACGTCATAATCAACGACGTCACATGTAGGCTAACGTCATAATCAATTACGTCATGAACGATGCGATTTAGTCCATCATAAAACGCTTAATAATCCGTCAAATTGTAGGAATTGTATGTCTTTACTATTTAATAAACATTTTGCTGAATATTCTGAAACTAATTTGCCCGAGCGATGTTGTTGCCATAGGCTGCAACAGCACCCAATCAAATTTCTTTGTATAGTTATCAGGAAATTGATATTCCTAGAGTGCGGAAATTTATTGATCCCAACACGGGCAAAGTGTGGGCGGAGCTTAGATAGAGATGGGTGGGGCATAGCTAGACGTGGATTCATGCATTCTACTTACATAAACGAAGGGTAAATACAGAAGTCCTATTAATACACTTATCACTGACCATGACCTTACAAAGTGAGTCCAAGTTTGGGTTCAGTATGATTAAACAAACATGAGAAAAAACCCTAAAGAGCAAAGCACAAAACCTTATTGTTAAAGAAGTAAGCATTATTTAATCCAAGTCACAATCACATTGATCTATAACGTCTTGAAGCCAAAGCCCGTGCCTCATGGCGACAGTTTGATCAAAATTGGACAAGTAGTTTCCAAGATCTGATCTGGATCCTGTTTTTGTCAAATTGTGTTTATCTTCCAATTCTCTAATCACACGTACCCTTTTTCTGAAGATCGTGTCAACTCTTCTACTCGAAATATGATGCGCGCACAAAGCATGGTGTGAAACAAATGTAGGGGAACATGGGGCAAAAAGGGAGTGATAGTTTTCCATTGTCATAAAATGGAGTGACTTATTACTTATATTAACAACTTCAAAACATTATTGAAAACATTCATAAGCCCTAGCTCTTTAAAACCAAAAAGAGTCTACAGTTCTTTTCAAATATAAGACCTAAAATGCCACTTAAGCTGCTTTGATACGTGCTTGAGGCAAAATGGATACGGGCCTGGGCCAAAATTGGAACTAACTATATATTGCAAAAATAAGTACAACGGTGATTGAATGCTACTTAACAAAAATTAATCCTTGCCATTTCTTTCGCAAGTATTATCAAATCATGAGTACTAAAACTACAAGTTTTGGCCATTATACGTATTTACAAATGTCACAGACACCGTTGACCGCGTAGTCCCTATCTCCTACACAAGAGCAATGCACCTCTTTCACATGAAATCCACCATGGACATGAATGAAGACCAACACAGAAAAATATTTGTGTCAGCATCATTGTTTTTTCTAGGCCTGTCAATTGTCTAGACTCGTGTTTTGCTTTGTTTTTTCCACGTTCAGAGCCATTTTGACTTTCTTTGCAGCATGTTGCTGCTGCTGCTGCTGTTGCTGCTGCTGCCGCTGCCGCTGCCGCCGCTGCCCCTGGTGCTGTTGCTGCTGCTGGCATGCTTGTTTGCCATGTCAATCAGTGAGAACAGCAGTTTTCCCTCGATTGACATGGACAACTCGTGACTGCTCTGTGTAACATGAGCAGATAATTGAAAGTTGATTTCCTCTCATTTCTTTGGCTGGTGGGGATTAGGTCAGTTGAGATGTCAGGGGAATTGATAATGGAAACATTAGGCCTACTCCAAAAAGAACACCCTGTTTCAAGTGGCCTGTTGGGAGTTGAATTCGGTGGTGGTGGTGGTGGTGGTAGTGGTGGTGGTGGTGGTGGTGGTGATGGTGGCTTCAGGGACGTGGTCTTGTTGTTCTGCTCATGACTAACGTCATCTTGTTGGGTTGGTTGCGAGTGCTCTTCAGGAGCGCCATCTAGGTATTGTGGGTGAAGCTGCATTTCTGGAAGGTCTACTAGATCATCAACCACCGCAAGATCAGTAGTTAATGCTAGCAAGACGTTTGCATCTGTGACGACATTTCGTTGATGTGGCCAGATTCTGGTTTTTCGAAAACCAATGATGGGGGTGCCCACTTACCTTGCGTTCCAAGGGATTACCAACCAAGTCAGCAACCTGGTGCTGTGCAACGACACAGCCCGGATTGACCTGGCGTATGTGGTGAGGGGCTTCATAAAGCTCACGTTCAATGTCTTCTGCCGGCGTGTGAAGCGGTTGGAGAGCACAGCAAAGTGACACCATTTTCCTGGTCAAGTTCAATGAGTTCCAAGTTGGTAGTGTGTGTGGCAGGACCATGTAGAAGTAGGAGGATGTTTCCTTGGTTTCACTGTAGAATGCTATAACTCGCTTAAACCATAACAAGAATATTTCTGGCTTGATCCATCAACTTGTGTGACATTCAGCCTAGGGATCTATTTGGGCTCTATCGATATGCTCTGTTTTACCCTTCCACGGGAATATCACCATGGATGGCATGTATTGATCATCTGTTCCATTGCAAATCTCAGCCCAAGTAAGCTGTCCCTGCTCAACTGGCATTTCTTTCATCCCAGACAAATTACAGGGCATAATGGGGGGATCAATATCCCTCTTCCGGGGCAAAATGGGGACATATCCCCGTATTGCTCAGAAGATAGTAGATTTCAACAATGGCTTACCATATGCATGAACATTACGTAATTGTTTGCGCTTCTCATTCCGATTCAAGCCAGGTGCACTAGCTTCCGAACAACATACATATAATTTGAATTCCTCTCTTTATAGCAAAACACATACCAAAAGTCATAACATTTAAAGAAAATCGTCAAAAATCAAATCAACTGTTTCTATCTATACTTTCATGAAACTGCTTCGTTGTTGACACATGCAGTCGAGTAGTTCACCGTGTGTTCATGGTTAATGTAAAATGTGAATTACAGATGGCAACGCAAACATATGGCAGATTTCGTTTTGCCCCTGATCCCGTTTTGTCCCATATTCCCCTACGCATAAAATATTTGCTCACGTAAATACAAGATTCAGATGCCATTTCAATGATGCATTTATGTATTTTCCTTTCGAATAACGAGTAATTTCATTAAAAAAACGACATTAAATCA
The DNA here is from genome assembly GCA_034401795.1 of Chaetoderma sp. LZ-2023a. Classification (NCBI taxonomy): domain Eukaryota; kingdom Metazoa; phylum Mollusca; class Caudofoveata; order Chaetodermatida; family Chaetodermatidae; genus Chaetoderma; species Chaetoderma sp. LZ-2023a. The sequence continues at coordinate 46,538,507 of CM067367.1, forward strand.
GCTACACTTATCTCGCATGGGCACACATTATGAACACAGTCACACTTGATGTGAAACGACTGATGCTTATAATAATGACAAGCTCTGAGAGGCATAAACATAATAGTCCACATAGGCGAGAGTTCACATACGAAAATGGATATATTTTAGGAGTTTAATGGTCCCTACAGCAATGAGATTTTATAGTATATCATTGAAAAGGCAATTCGATGCACTTTTATGATACGCTTGTTGTATAATCGCCAGTTGGTGCATCTGTTTGTTATTTGAGCTCAAATTAACACACTCTCCGTCGAACATTTTGTATACTGTTTTTCATAAGCTGATCAATTTATAATGTGTGCAATTACATATAAAGTTTAATTCCAGCTGCTCTGGTTATTCGAACCGAGTATGAAAAATTTAATTTAAGTGGCGTCTTCGTGTACAAGGTAAAAGCATTAAGTTATAATTAAATTTTAAACTATATTTTTGGTATTGTATAGGATTTATATCTCCCCAATATCGACAGTTGAATAATAAAACGACAGTAATAGTAATAAGAACGCTGAAGCGTGACATGTGTTACGTGTACAGTTAAGGACAATGTGGATTGCCATTTTAATAGAAACTAGTCATGGTTCAAATCTGTGAAAAAGTAAGTAAAATTGCCCAAAGTCAAATTAGTAATAACGCGGATCGCATCCCTGCATGGTCGAGAACAATTCACCTTTCCAGAGTACCCACCCATCATATGACGTCATAATGAACTGCGTGATTTTTACAATGACATCATAATGAATGACGTCGATAAGTACGTCACGAACGCATATTTGAAGACAGTCTATGCGTTGTTGTACAAACTGTTTGCTTTTACTATTTAATAAATATTCTGTTGAAGCAACAGCACCCTGTCAAATTAGTTACAAAATATTCAACAGCTTCCCTGTATAGTTTTCAGGAAATTGATAGCTAGGGCATTCGGGGATCGATCAATCCCATCACGGCGAGGTGTGGGTTGAGCATAGCTAGTGATAGCTAAAAATGTAAAGGTCCATTGTGTGAAGTTTCATTGAAATAGGAATGGCCATTGATGATTTACAAGGCAAACTCTAAACCTTAACAAAAAACATGGAAAATAATTCAAGTCCAAAACTGTGAAAAAGTTGGCAAAATAGCTAATTAGTAATGGCGCAGATTGCATCCCTCCATTGATGAGTTACACGGAAAACTAAAATCTGTCATTGATAAAACATGGAAAATATTCAAAGTCCAAAAAAACATGATAAAAGCAGGTAAAATTCCCCAGAACCAATTTTGTCATGATGCAGATTACATCCCTACATAGTCCAGAACAATGGCGTAAAGTTTCATTGAAATTGGAATGTCCATTGATGAGCTAGAAGGCAAACCATAAACTTTAACCCAAAAAATCAATTAGTAATGATGCAGATAGTATCCCTGCACCCTGCATGATCTGGAACAATTGTCTAAAGTTTCATTGAAATCGGAATGCCCATTAATGAGCTACAAGGCAAACTAAAAACTTTAACAAAAAAAGCATGACAAATATTCAAAGTCCAAAACCATGAAAAAAGTAGTCAAATTTCCCCCATAATCAAATTAGTAATGATGCAGATTGCATCGCTGCATGGTCTAGTACAATTGTGTAAAGTGTCTTGAAATTGGAATGGTCATCGATGAGTTAACAAAGCAACCTAAAAACATTAACCAAACAAACATGGAAAATATTCAAAGTCCAAAATCATGAAAAAAAGAAGTAAAAATGCCCCGAAATGAAATCGGTTGTCATACAGATTGCATTCCCATACAGTATAGAACAGATTGAGGTTTCATTGACATCGAATGGACGACTGTTAAAAATCAGTTGATTTAAAAACCTTAAACAAAAGTACAAATACATAAGAACACTGACGCGTACACTGTCTCCCTTGTAAAGGCATGGATAGTGTGGATTGGCAAAGCAAACTTGACATGGTTCATAATACACATATTCAGTAAGGCGCTAACAAACAAGTGTAACCAATCAAACATGTACAATTTTACCAAAACTGCGGATAGTATGATCTTGAAATTGTTTTCCAAAATGAAACTAGTACTGATGCAATACCCTGCATAGTATATAACTCTGCTGTAAAATCTTGTTGATATCTGGTGAGCCATTGTTGAAAAAGAACGTTCCATAGAAAACCCTTTCAAAACCGAGAGTATATCAATTGTGTATCGCGGGGTATGATAGACAAAGGATACAGTCTCATTTTGAAATTTGACAATCCACTTGTCGAATCAAAATACCCACGGTACTACTGACACACCAATACTGACCGAGAGGCAAATGGTCCAAACATAACCAATATTCGTAGCCTGAGAAACTAAGACACATCTTCAAAAGCAAGTACATTGATTTGATGCAGGCTATATCTAAGAGGCCTATATAGCAAATCAAAACAAGTCTTTGCTGATTAAATTATCATTTGAGAAAACCTTAACTACAGCATAACACATATAACCTGGATGTAAATCAGACCTAAAATACTCAATTTGTATTGATTTAGAAAAATTTAGAAAATCAGTTTTTATGTGGACTAGTCCTAACCATCGTATAGAACAAATCTGAAGTTTTATTCGAATCGGACAACCCTTGTTGAAGTAATTATCGTTCGGAAAAAGATTAACCACAGCGTAATGAGTATAACCTGGATAGAAATCAGCCGTAAAATAATCAAAGGCCAAACGCTGAAAAACTATAGGAATGGTTTGAAAAGTAATGTCCAACCCATGTACATATATACAACAAGAGCTATCAGAAGATAGCAAATAACTTATCAGAAGATAGCAAATAACTTATGTTTATAAGCATGGTATAGAACAAATCTCTGAAGCTTTATTCAAATCTGATGCGTAAATTGTCATTTGAAAAAAGCTTAATTACAGCATATTACCTGTATCCAGACGCCATAATACATATAACATGGATGCAAATCAGCCACAAAATAATCAATGTTCAAATGCCGAGAAAATATGGAAAAACCTTTGAAAATGAATTTATTTTTTATGTGGACAAGTTCTAAGCATCGTATAGAACAAATCTGTGAAGTTTTATTCATCTCGGATTCATCAAGGATAAACCATTATGGATGCAAATGCAGTTTAAAAAAGCTTAACCACAGCATACTGACTATAACCTGGATACAAATCAGCCTTAAGATAATCAAAGTCCAAACCCTATAAAAGCATGGAAATATTTCGAAAACAAATTTCCTTTTGATATGGCATGGCATAGAACAAATCTGTGAAGTCGGATAACACCTTGTGGGTGCAAATGCTACTTTAACAAAGCTTAACAAAAGTATAATGCATATATCCAAACAGCATAATATATATAACCTGGATGCAAATCAGTCGTAAAATAATCAAAGTTCAGATGTTGAAAAAACATGAAAAAACTTTGAAAATCAATTTATTCTTCATGTGGACAAGTCCTAAGCATCATATAGAACAGACCTCTGAGGGTTTTTATTGAAATCCGATAAACCCTTGTGGGGGGGGGGGGGAAATGACATTTTAAAAAGGCTTGCCCAAAACATAATGAGTATAACCTGGATACAAATCAGCCATAAAATTATCACAAGTCAAACAATCAAAAACTATGGAAAAAATTTGAAAATCCATTTCTTTTTCATGTGAACTAGTCCTAAGCATGGTATAGAACACATCTGTGAAAATCTTATTAAAAATTGGATAACCCCTTGTGGATGCAAATGTCATATTAAAAGAGTTTAACAATAAAATATTGAGTATAACCTGGATACAAATCAGGCTTAAATAATCAAAGTTCAAAGACCAAAAAACTATGGAAAAATATTGAAAATTGATTTCTTTTTCATATGGACTAGTCCAAAGCCTCGTATAGAACACATCTGTGAAGTTTTATTTAAAATCCGATAGCCCCTCCCCCCCCCCCGTGGCAGCATATGCATAGGCAGCAACAGCATCCAGTTAATTAGTTTCTAAATAGTCAACAACTTACCTGAATAGTTTTCTAAAAATTGATAATCAGGAAGGTCAGAGATCGATTGATCACAACACGAGCGACGTGTGGGTGAAGCTTAGATAGAGATGGGTGGGCCATAGCTAAAATGGAAAGGTACATTATTAGTCGTCTGAGTTCCTTAGTGATCTCTCAATCGTGAGAGGATGTTATTTCCTCCACTAACTTTACATAGGAAGATTTCCCTTGCACGGAATTACACTATTTTGCGGCACCAGTGAAGTTGTGTAGCACCATAAACACAGATATTGATATCCAGGACTTAACATCTTCGTGTGCTCCTTTTTCCGTGTAGTAATTTAGTGAAGCAAAGACTCTCCAGATTCAGTGTTTTCAGAAACAGGGAAAGAAAGACTTTCCACTTTCCATGTATCCACATTAAAGTCCTCTGCATATAGCGCCATGGGACAATCATCAACACATTATAGAATTTCCAGCTCAATCAATAACAGACTTAAATGAAATCGGGATTCGTCAAACTTATCTCTGCAATAATCTTGGAAAATTAGTAGTGCTTAGTGCATTGTGCCGCCTTCACCAGCGAAGCAAATATACTTCCATCATTGAGGGAGCTGTTGTGCCTTCTTTCCTTTCCCCGATTCAGCAAAGAGACACGTTACGGATGCCCATCTTTGTAACCGTTATTCCAGAAATGTACTTCATCTTCTCTTGTTAATTCAGACGTAGCAAAACCGTTGAGTTCTGTTGATGATTCTGTCAATTAGATCCTCTATAGATCGGACGTGTCGATTTCTTCAGGGGATGCTTCGATAAAGGTATCAATACAAATCAGTTTTGAAGCAGGTATTCTCAGGAATTTACCATCGCTACGTGAAATGTTCGTGGTCTGACTGCAACATCAAAGAGGCAAACCGTTGGTGCAGATTGTGAACACTGCGACATCAAGATTACATGAATTCCAAAGACAAAATAGCTACCCACTCAGAGCGGCAACCTCTGACATGTCACAGCAACAGCGCCCAGTCAAATTAACTTCGAAATATTCAACAGAATATTTATTAAATAGTAAAAGCAAACAATTTGCACAACAACGCATAGACCGTCTTCAAATATGCGTTTGTGACGTACTTATCGACGTCATTCATGACGTCATTCATTATGATGTCATCGTACACATCGCACAGTTCATTATGACGTCATATGATGAGTGGGTACTCTGGAAAGGTGAATTGGACCACGGCTTCTGGAAGATATCATTTGTTTTGGATATGTCAGTGATCGTGTTGCATTCATAAACCTGGCTATACCAACACAAAAATGCACCACTACTAAGTATTGCATAGTCATTGCATATGGCCCAACTATAGAAAAAGCCAAAGCGAACACATCAATATTCAATCCGTTTTACGCAGAACTGAGCTCATCCCAAACAGATGGCAACTGTTCTCGTGTGATGATTTCAACTCCAAGCTGGGTAAGATCAGCAATACTATCAAGAATTCAGGACTTGGATCCTGCATGGGGTCATATGGAGAGTGCACACGTATCAGCAATGATGGTGCACTGGAGGCAGTCCTGAGTTCCAATGACCTATTTGCCACAAATACGGCTTTCAAACAGCCATGCCGGCACTGGACAACATGGAAGAACACAATACTGATCACAAAGCCACTACATGCTCTAGGACTATAACACCAGTCTTCAACTAGATACACTACATACTATGTAAAACAGAAGCAAAACCAATAATTCGGGATGCTCGTTCCTGTGGAGGTGCAGACCTCAATTCTGACCACAAGCCAGTCATTACACGCCTCCAGATGAACCATCTCTGCCTAATGTACAACCACTACACACGCAAGAGTGTAGCGTCACCTACAACATATCCAAGCTCATCGGCGACATTGAAACCCAAATGTCATGCAAAAAGTCCCTCAGGGAGCAGATATCAAATATCAGGGTCAGCTCTGATCCAAACCTAGCCATAGAAAAAATAATCAAATGCATGGAATCATCAGCAACAAGCGCCATAGGAGTTCTAAAACAACATCTGACCTAGGCATACTGATAACACGGTAGTAGTAAAAGTATTAGAAGAGCAGAACACATTACAGCTGTGCATCTATCAAAGTAGCTAAATTGAAGACTGCACCAAACTATGCGGGGAATGCAATGACAGTCTGTGCCACATCAGCAAATGCTTAAAACATCTTGCTATTCAACAAGGTGACTCCCTAGCAGATGAAATCACTGACATGGATGACTGCCACAAAATGTTTCGGGCAGTCCAAGTCCTGAGAGTGACTGACTGCACACCACCACTCACTGTACACAACTCTGAAGAACGCTTTATTGGGACTGACCAGGTCAAAGCGGACGCATTTCGGGAATGGTTCATGAAACAGTTCGATGAACCGTTGGACCCGTTTTCAGGTGACCCCAGGCTAATACTAATACCAATTAAAGCAGCAGACGTTGAGAAGACACTCAAATCCCTTAAAAAATGGACGTGCATCAGGACATGAAGGCATGAACAATGAGCTATTGAAATACGCATGTGATATTATCTCAAAATTGATCACGCACCTAATCAATGCAGCCTTTATACATTACCTTCCCATCGATGATGTGCTTCTCAACAGGATACGAAAGATTCTATCCATTGTTACTCTATGCTACATCCGAGAAAAGCTCGATGATTTCACTGGATCAAATCAATCAAAGTTGTTTTAAACGTGGACGCAGCTGGACAGACATTGAATGGGCACAACGTATGCCTGTTCCAGTAGTCATGTACACACACTGGAATTGCCAAAAAATTCGACACACATAAATGCTTAAAGATCCTAGATGTACGACAGCAAGCCAGTTGCAATAAAAATGAGCTCCGACTAGTGAGACCACTGCTAGCTGGCACCAGGCTGGGAGTAAAGAGACAAAACAGTGAAGTCTGCAGAGTATGCGACATTAATCGGCCTCCCACAGGGAGATGGACTATCCCCTGTGCTGTTTACCTGTTGCCTTGCAGCTACATTGAAATCTGTGAGGGAAGCTTTCACAAAACCAACCCCCTAGTCTAGAGATGAAATATGCCGACGATGTGGACTTCATGGACGAGGAAAAGAAACCCCCTTTAGGAGTTATTCCCAATAGCTGCAAACACACTAAAAATTTATAATATCTTTATGAATGAATCGAAAACAGAGTTCAAACACCTATCAACAAAGCATGAAGCTAAAGTAAATGACGAAATATGTTGGCCGAGGACACGCCACAGTGATTAAAGGCGAAGAAGCACTGAATGCAAATATAGGATTTTTCTGCTACTACAGCCCCAGAATACAGTAATCATACATATATACATGCATACAAATCGAGTGTAGGGCTTTGCCACGTGTACTGAATGCCTATTGCCTCTGGAACATCGGCAGGTGACCTGGCTGTGTGACATTCCTCCATACCAGAGACCTGTTCTCATCACCAGAGCATTTCCGGTGTTCCAAAACCACACGGTCTCACCATCCTTTAATCGGTGTTCCAAAGATTTTTCGCATCCGGTTGATTTCAGAAATGAGCTTCCTATGGACCACCTCCACCACCACCTCCACACACAACCGGTTTTTTGATTAATTGCTTTCATCTCGGAGCTAGTCGGCGTCATACTTGCCTCTCTTTCTTCCTTTCTCCTCGCCACTGACGCCGCGTTTTCCATTGGTGATGAATTGGGCCAGTCTTCAGTTCTTTGACCGCCTTACTAAAACCGTTTTACTGGTTAGGCTCCATTTAGCCATTCACAAATTAATCGCTAACATTCAACAACTAAACTGCCTCGGATGACGTAATAGAGATGCACAGACGGACAGGCATAGCAAAACGAAAAACTGGACCAGGTTTTGAGTGACTGGACACGGATGCACGAAATTGATAAAGACACTACAGTTTTCTCTGTGATAGTTAAATTAGAGGGGCACAGTTAGTTTTCTCGTTTCGCGTAAGCGGCACTTTTGGCTTGCCATTGGTGACCGAGAGTCAGTAGAGTATATATATTAAGTCAATTTAATGGGATTTGTGATCGGCAATAATTAACATTAACATAATGAACAACAAGGTGTCGGTCCACCAGTTATTACAAACTCATGATAGTTTCACACGATAAAGAAAGTAACTTTATATATCGTATTTTAATAGTATTGAAATGATATTATAAAATAAAATAATGTTTATGGCTTGAACATAAATGTATTTTTGAAATTTATTAAATATATACACCTGCGGACTTTTTTAATTCAAACACAGTAACAAGTGGTACGATGGGATTACAATTTAATGTTATCAGGAAAGAATAGCACAACTATTATTGGTCAGTAAGAGACGTTACATGACACAATTTTCTCGAGAAAAAACATTTTTATTGATAATGTCTTGTTCAGATTTGAAAGGAAATTTATAGCGTGGTGTCTCCAATATTTCTGGACCGGTAAACCTACTGACCAATAGATTGTTTAGTATATAAACACCCCGTTGGGGGGGGGGTGAGGATTGGGAGCTTTGTGCAAGAGGTGAACCACTGTAGCAAATCCGGAAAAAATAGTTTGACAAATACATAGCGCAACGACTGCAACTTATTAGCGCGGAAAAAAGAAGTTCAAGAAAAATAAGCGCATGATGGTAAGTAAATATTTTTGAATGAATGGATTATGAATTATAGTTGATTGACGAACTTTAACTGGCGACTGGCTGGGCGGATGGGCGGATGGGCAGATGGGCAGCTAGTTAGACGGGCGGACAGATAGATAGATTCTGCCTGGCTGGTTGGAGAGATAGACATACGGATAACTAGATGGACACATGTGCAGCCATTGCCTGCCTGACTGGAAGAGCGAACAAACGAACGAAAGAAATAACGAACGAACGAACAAATAAAAAAGCGCGCGAATAAACGAAAAATGAATGAACAAACGAATGAATGAACACTATACAGTGCGCAGCAACGCTGTGATTGAACGCAGATTGCTGATTGAATGAAGAGTGGGCAAGTAAAAATAAGTCTTACTACAATAAATGCGTGCATACTTCTGACGCTACTTGCGTAATTATTTAACAAGGTTTTTCGTGCTATAAAATTGAGTCATTATAAAATTTAAAATTCCTGTCATTAAGAAATTATAGTAAATAAACTAATTATTTATGTTTGTAATTTGTGTCAGGGAAGCAGACGACGAGAAAATCAAAAATGAAAAATCAGCATAATATAAGGAAATGTTTACATATTGCCTTACGTCCCCTTTTTACATACATGTATATAGGAATTCCAGTCCTGGAACCTTATAATAACTCCCTGGAGATTCTTGAGTCCTCATCAAACTAGACCTGGACTTGTCCGGCCAAGCCGCATCGGCTGTTTAGCTAGCATGCGTATCTTTGATGTGCAAACTCAATGGCACAAGGGTCATTGTGCTAAGCTAGCTTATGAGGGGTGTAGCGCGGATGGACCGGACGGGTACCGGTAGCCATGCCGGATTCATTCTAAAGCGCACCCCTGGGTAGAGCAATAAGCGTAAGTAAGCCCTATGAGAGAGGTTTCTTGTCAAAAATCGGCTAAGTCCGATAGAATGCATGTTGCGTCTTGGAATTGGATGCGAGTGCTTACCTATAGTGTACCGAGTAGGTACTAGTAAATGCTTATAATCTATCCCTTCTCGTTTTTCTTGGTACCAATCAGGACCAGAATTAAACGAGCTTTCAAAAAACTGTAAACTGTTTTAAAATCGACCCAGAAACGGCTGAGTTATCGTCGAAGCTCCCCGCTAAATTATACTCGGAATATTGTTATAACGTCGTAGCCGCGTGTATATATTAAACTAAATATAAAGATCTGTGTACACCTGGTCGATACATCACTAGCATAGCAGCACGCTGATTCGCTGGCACTTGGCCGCGGATTGGGTGAGGCACCCAGCCCTGACGTCACAGAGAGTATAAAAGCGGTGAGAAACCAAGGATCAGGAGCATCATCGGCATGGAAGCTGACCCGCGCAGGACGACTGGACCACCTGGATGACGGATGTGAACTGCTGACCCACCAGTGATCTTCAACCGGTGTCTCAGCACATCTGCGGTGTAGGACGTCCTCGGCTTCCACGGAATTTTGGATACTCTCGGATGGCCATCCTGGAGTAATAAACTAAATTTAAAGTTGGACTTTCTGCATCCGGACTTTCCTAACGTAACTTCTGTGGAAGGGGCCATGCGGGCCCGGAACGAAATCCTACGCGATGTAGAGCTGCGGTGATTCTTGGTGGACGACTCGCCGGATCTGCCAACCACGCTGAAAAGTGGACACTAAATTCCTCACTGCATGTCGGGTGTGTTTTAATTAACTTTTCGACCACAGTCTGGTGGACTTTGCTAGATGCGCCGCAAGAGCTATGCGACGCATCCCGCACCGTGTGCCTAGTTATGTTTCCGCTTAACATTATTATACAGCCCTCTCCGTTAATGGACACCCTTTGACTTTATTATTTCCGTCGCCGGACGGAGAACTTTCTCATTTCAGTTTAAATTATGATTTAGTTATAGAGACTATCTAATAGATGCTACTTCACTGTTCTGTTTCACTGTCATGAGTATGCACCGTATCTATCCTGCTTGGAGGAGTCAGCTTGCGGATCCAACCCGCGGAGACCAGCTGCGGAAATCGCCTGCGGGAACCTCTCCAGCTCCGGAGAACGTGTCAACTCGCGCTATGCATATGTTAGCACCTCAATTTCAGTAACATAGTAGCCTATTCCGTACCGACGACTATTAGGTTCTCAAGTAACTATACTATTGTACATCTCATTATTATTTCCGTATACAGCACTAATGACTAATATGTGCCTTCCCGGTCTTAGGACCGCAATTTTCTTTATCACTGTTCATATTATCCTTGTTTACTGTGGGTGCTTTAACTAACTGCACCGTTTAGGTCTATCGACCTGATATATGCTACCTCAATAATTTATATAAATTGTCATCGTTTACTGCATTGGTTAGTTGTATATGACAGACAGCCATCTCGTTGATATGTTTTGTTTAACTATAGAAAAACTTAGACCGCAGTACGCTAGGAAATACTAAACAGCAACATTTATATCCGCATCACTTATCCCTGCCGTCATCAATTTTACACTGAGGTCGCACCGTGCTCTAACTGTTTCAGCTCAAATAGGATAGGTTTGAAGTGGTTAGGGACAATCTCTTCGTTAGGCGACATATAGTGTACGCCTCCTTTCCGGCTGTTGCGGTAATGTAGACCCGCACTCCGGCAAGGTTGTGTAAAATTGGCCAAATACCTATAGGGCCTCGTATATATTAAACTCTTTCCACGATCCACTAAGCCGCATGGCTTCTTAATTGCTTGGACGTCCCATCAGCACGTTGATCTGATCCGACCCTGGGAAACTATCGGAGGTTTCGGAGCGGTGATGGTTAAAGTGCTGATTTACATATATCTCCCCTGTATCCTCGGATACTTGCTAGCTAGATAACCCTGCCAACGAAGGAAAGCACTGCGAAAACATATAGTTATAAATGTGAGTTTGATAGGTTTGTTTTACCGGCCCGCAGTGCATATCTGAGCACATTGGAACATAATCCTAACGACATCCCAAAAGTCAGATCCATAGGAAACGGTGACGTACAAGATACGTATCTCCATCCAACTCATCGGAGTGTCTGGGAAGGATCTTGGAATCCGCCACACCCTCACGGGAAGGATGCTCGTGGTGGATATTCGCCTCTCTACCCCACCTTAACGATATGTCAGTGATCAAACTTGCTTATGTGAAATGTAGCAATTGTGCAGGTGATGTTTTATGTGGTTGCGGAGAAAGGTATCCGGATTCTCGTCAAATTCGGATGCGTTGCGATGTAACATGGACGCATACCGTTCGTGGAGGTAGATGCTCTTTCAAAGCGACCTACAGGAAGCTGGGCGTCTGCGCCCATTCGAAGCTGTATTTAACGATAGGTAGGAATCCCTGTCACTTGCAGCCCAAGCTAGTTTTCGTTTCTAACACTTAAATGGTAGGTAAGACTGTAGCAGAAGGCCCGCATAAACAAAGTGGCATCTACCAATATAGCAACATGGAACTACATACGACGTGACGTGGGAATTCTTCGGAAATCGCTCGTTCCGCCTTCACGTAAACCAGTATGCATCACGTTAATTATGGCTTCACTAGGATTTTTCTGCACTTAGCATTTTCTGATGAACAAAAGAATAGCCCTTTTGCCAACTCTTTTCCTCCACTTCCGCGTTGAAGGAATTTTCCTGTGATGGAGGCCTGCGCGAGGCACTTGCCTCTCGCAACGGTGAGAATTCCTGTGATGGAGGCCTGCGCGAGGCACCTTCCTCTCACACCATCGTAGAAATATTCGGTGATGGAGGCTCGCGTGAGGCACTTTCCTCTCGCAGCAATAATGTTCTCTCTGTGTATGTTAGGGGTATATTAACTTATACTAAGTTACTCAGTGATCTCCTATGCGGATGCCTCTCTTGTGGGGATACCTCTGCGGATTCAAGGATATGTGTGGTACCTCCGGCGACACTACGTAGAAAGGACACCAGCTAGCTCTATATTGTGTATTATTGTGCTCATGGTACTGTCAAACGATTCACTCTGTTTGTATAGTATTTATTTATATTCTAAGTATATTATTCTAATTACTCCATCCTATAAATTAGTATGGAAAGACACACCGGTGACACAAACAGTTGGGACGACACCATGTGGTTCAATCTCAGCGGTAATGGTCGCACGGTCCCACTGGAACATCATTGTTCCACCCGCTCTAGAAGTCTGTCTATGTACTCCACAAAGAGACAGCACATGGGAACCGCAACTCCGAGATCCGCAGCTAACCAGCCATCGTGCACTTGCGGTGCGTTGGGCGGATACTTAACGGCGGACCAGCGCATACCCCCGCGAGCTACAGGAACTGTAAACATGTTTCCATTAATTAATGGGCAACACACATCATAGGTCAATCAGGCAACCATAACTGTTGTCGTGGATCAAAGGGGAAGTGGTCCTTTTCATTATTTACAATGAGGTAATCATCTTTACGGGAAAAAAGTCTGTGCATGCCTGACACTACTGACCAAAGACAGAAAGCGCCATTGGCTCATGCGCACATATAATAAATGCCATTACAAATGAGGCAATGAGCAGAGGCAAATACTTGGAGACAGAATGCAAGCGATATTTGCAGCTTGTGTCATTATTTTTCAGCGGACAAAGTAGCATTGATCAATGGGGGAGCGATCGCTGACACGTCTGTCAAATGGTTCTTGTGTATTAAGAGATTGCCATTTACTAATGAGACAATGGTCACAGTAAAAAAATCTGGATGAGGAAATGCAAGAATATTGGTATCCTTGACATTATTGACCAAAGGAAAATGTACCATTGACCATTTCCAGGGCAACCATCTCTGACATTATTGCCTCCAGCAGATGGCATTTATCAGCGGGACAATTGTCACAGTCAAAGATTTGGATGAGGAAATGCAATAATACTGATGCCATTGACATTGATCAATGGGACAGCCATCGCTGACACTATTGACCAATGGTTCAAGTGTCACAATACTAACCTTTATCAAAGGGGCAATAGTGAGGTCATAGTAAAATATTTGGAAGAATATTGGTATGATTGTCCAACTGGAAGGTGCCATTGATCAATGGGGCACCCATTCCTGACACAATTGTCAAATAATTAAAGTGTACTAAAGGAACGTTTCTGCTAAATCTTATTTTAAACCATTTAATCTTGAATTAACCCTTTAACCGTTGCTTACCTAAAATGATCAAAGGGAATATTCTGTTGAATATTTTGAAACCAATTTGACTGGTATCTCTTTCCGCTGTATTGTATATGGCGTTTATTTATGGAAGTAAATAATACTGAATGGCAGTAATCCAGTAGCCAGAGTAACGCTGGTTCAAGTCAAATTGGTTTAAATATATTCAACTGTTTTCCTGTTTACTTATCTTGAAACTAAAGGATAACTAACCACATTTCTTGATAGCTATTCAGGTGATCTAATATTCATAAACTGAGCGGGTAATTTTTAGTTTTTTATCATGCCGTTAAGGAAAGATATTCAGGCTTTAGTAGCTAAATGTTGGTACATTTCTACACCCTATGGTGGCTGTCATGATTTACTTTTCAACCAATCGGAAAAAACCCCGAATGTGTCTGCTTTGGTGGAGTCATAGACGTGGCATTTAGTTTGACAATATGGTGTAAAAGCAACCATACAGGTAAGGTGTTGAATATTTTGAAACTAATTTCACGGGAAGTTGTTGCTGCATTAGGCAGCAACAACATCCCGTCAAATTAGCTCCAAAATTTTCACTAAGATGAGCATTATATAATAGAGAATAAAATGCATTGGCACTTCCATGGCATCACACACTATCGCTTGAGGAGACAAAATGGTGGCGAACACTGTTCAACATTTACTGGAAATTACAAAGGAGATAATGTGATACAGATAAGGAAATGTGACAGGATATGAAGGATATGGAATCTATATACTATAATCTATCGGTGCAATACAACATTTGAGATGAGATTAGCATCCCTTTAACATCGACTCAATCCAAGTAATAGCAACATCTACGCAACGCCAGAAAATTCTTGTCCTCCTTTTGTGTGCAACCATTTTGAATTTTAAGGCGAATAAGAGGGGCTATATTTCTCTTAGCTAATCGTCATACAGAAGACGATTCTCATTCATGACGGCATGACTATGGTGTCACCCAACACTTCACGTAATTGATTATAAATAATACTGAATGGCAGTCATGATTATGGCGTCATCCTAGACGTCACGTAATTGATTATAACGTCATATAAAGGATGGATAACATGGAAAGGTCCATTACACACAATATATTTTTCTGGATCTAGTATCGAAGGAGATCTAGCGAGACACGAATGACAACTGATGGGTTAATGTCGCTATTCTCTTTTTCAGACCAGGTACATATCTATATTTCTGTAGTACTAAGCGTTTCCGCAATCTGTTCTGTTTTGCAGAAGTCAATCATGTGCTATGTGTTGTTGTTGCTAGCCACGTTCATCCTGAATGGTCAAGCTCAGACTCATGAACAACTGAGTGACATTGTTAAGTCAATAGCCAGACAAATCATGCTACAGGTACAAAGCTTAGACGTTTACAATAACATCTGAATATATTTGTACATCTTATGTTGAGAGAGAGGGGAGGGAGATGGAGAGGGAGGGAGGGAGGGAGGGAGGGAGGGAGGGAGGGAGGGAGGGAGGGAGAGAGCGCGCGCGAGAGAGAGCGATACAGAGAGGGAGAGAGAGGGAGGGAAGGGAGGGAGGGAGGGAGGGAGAGAGGGGAGATAGATGGAGAGTTGGGCAGAGAGAGAGAGAGAGAGAGAGAGAGAGAGAGAGAGAGAGAGAGAGAGAGGGAGGGAGGGAGGGAGGGAGGGAGGGAGGGAGGGAGAGAGAGAGAGAGAGAGAGAGAGAGAGAGAGAGAGAGAGAGAGAGCGAGAGAGAGTGTGTGTGTGAGAGAGAGAGAGGGTGGGGGGATGGAAAGAGAGAGATAGAGAGAGAGAAAGAGAGAGATAGAGGGAGGGAGGATAGGAGGGAGGGAGCGAGGGAGGAAGGGAGAGATGGAGGATGGGAGAGGGCGATGGAGAAAGAGAGAGAGAGAGAGAGAGAGCGGGGGCGAGAGAGGGAGAGAGGGGAGATAGATGGAAAGTTGGGCAGAGAGAGAGAGAGAGAGAGAGAGAGAGAGAGAGAGAGAGAGAGAGAGAGAGAGAGAGAGAGAGAGCGCGCGTGTGTGTGAGAGAGAAAACGAGAGGGAGTATAATCGTCTTATGCAATAGGCAAAAGATAAGTGTATGTCTTTTCTCGGATTCGTCCTCCTATTTGTCTTTAAGCATCCCCCAGGCCGGCTTTTAAAATATGTGAAAATGTCAGGGTTTTAGAGGGTTTGTACTTTTAATGTGATCATAATGACATATATTTTAAGATTTTGATATGTTATCATCACGTTTCGCATATTTAAATGGAGATGTGAGTAAATTACAACCAGTTTATTACACCCCTGTCATTGTTAACATTCCCTAGCCTTATTTTCCTATAAGGCGTGAAGAAAACTTCAATGAACAGAGTAGGACTTTTATTTTCTCAAAGACTGTAGACTATATACCTGCTATGGCCACATCCCAGCCCTAATTGTTTGAGAGAAAAAATTAGATGGTAAAAATAGAATAATTTACCAGTCAACCGACGGTCCATATTTGCCTCTGGAAACGCGGGAGATGCCATCTGGGGATCTGGGGTCCTGCACACAGTCCTCATAAGACGGCCCTGAGAGGGATAGAGCGAGAGAGAGAGAGAGAGAGAGAGAGAGGGGGGGGGGAGAGTGAGAAAGAGTGAGAGAGAGAGAGAGAGAGAGAGATGGTGAAGAGAGGGAGAGGGAGAGAGGGACGAGCGTAAGGGGTGAGGGTGCAGAGTATAAAATAATTGTGAATTGTTCCCAAAATACTATAGAGGAAATGGAGTCTAATCGTTTAGTTCGTCAAGTAATCAGAGATAATAATATTTTCAGGGATTCCTTTAATGCGCAATTCTACACAATCTGTGCGGTTCTGAAACAAAGTTTGCTGTTCTAATAAAACAGTGCGCAGTTATAAACGTCTAAAATATAGGTGTTTATTTATTTAGGCTATTTTAAACCCGTCAAAAGGGTTCGGGGACATTGAGCTTTGGCCCTCAGATGAACAAAAACATTGTGCCATGCATCACCATTTTAAATGTGATAGTAGATACTTTCCTACCCATTAATTAGCCATTTACTAGCGAGTTATTTGCCAAGTCAGCAAAACATCATCTACGGTTGCGTTGATAAATTCCCATTTGCAGACTAAGAGAAGCACGCATTTGTAAACTAACCACAAGAATGACTGGCTAGGTAACTGAGAAGGTCGTTCTAGTGGTTACTTTAATAAACTATTCTTCTGTGGGTCTTCAAATGGTCATTCAGTTAAAACTGAAATTTTAATATTTTGATAACATTTTTCCATTAAGGGGGGATGGTGACCACACAATATACAAGGCCGTGACAATACAAATAACGAGGGCCAGTAATACAAATTCAGTCACTTAAAAAGAGTTAAAATTCTTTCTGTTTCATCTTCTTTGGTTGTACCACCTCCCTTTTTGTGTCATCCTCCTGCTCATCTGGGAATAGTCCTCGAACGTATGGTTGGTTTTGGGCGGGTGGCCTTTGTCTGACTCGATGCTGTCTTTTTGTAATCCAGTGAAGTATAACTTTTCCGGGGCTCCATGACAGATGGTAGGTTACAATAAGTTAAATAAGTACATGCTTTCAGTTTCTAGGTTCATGATTGATCTGTCAGTCGATTTCAGATTGTTGCTGGCACTAATCAGGCATTCAATGTAAGCACTATGTGGCTTAGCTGCTAAAATTCTAGCCAGTGCTATTGGCACACTCATATAATGTTCTGATCGGCGTAATATCGTCAGAATTTCCTACCAACCATGCAACCGATACTAATTATTTTTACGGATTCTCATAAGCGCAAGCAAACCCCTTGTGATAGTGTATCAAACATCCAAATAGTTAGTCATCCAACCCGTGTCCACGTGCTCAAGCACAACGCCCATGGGGCATAAATATGTTTCACATATAAGCCTATCATTAATGTAGTTAGGTATTATTTCTCTTCCCACAAAAGCAAATGAAATGCCCTATAGGACATAGCTGTTTTCACACAAATCTGTCAACCGCTTACGGGCTAGACATTTTCTACTTACCATTTTCCTTTGTTGTTTAGTTATCATAATTATAAGTAATCCATCATAAATTATAGAGTTATTATTAATGTTAAAAGGATTAATAGCACATTTAAATAACGTCTAGCCCACGTTGAGCATGCACACGCTGTAGGACTGTTTTAAAACGAACGAACACCAACACAGTCCACAGTTTGTCAGCCACCACCATACACAGATAACCTCTTAATCTAGCCGCACATTACGCCGACACGACCCGACGGCGATGCGATTTTACATTATCGGTTACCTGTCGCCATAGTGCGCGATACGAAAACGACAGATTTTGCTAATCGCCGCTCGTCGCCTATTTTCAAACATGCTCGAAAAACTTTCCTGTCGTTAACGGGTCGCCAGCGATGAGCAGTCTATTGACCAATCAATATTGATAATTAAACCAGATGTTCAATACATGTCCCACGTGTCATTGCCAGCACATCTTCTAAAGTGGATAATAAGATCATATGAACGAGTGAAAAGATAAAGACCTTAATTCAAGAATGGCAAGCAAGCACACCATTGCTGCTATGACGTCTCTGACAAATTTTATAAATAAATATGAATAATACTGTGTAGACCATGTGGCATATAGGTGCGCCGAGTCACATTATATAAACGCGAGATGATCACAAACTAGACAATACAGCTTGACGACGTAAGAAGCATATATATAACTGTCCATCCCCTCTCCCTAGTGTGGTGTATGCTTCTTACGTCGTCAAGCTGTATTGTCTAGTTTATTCGGTGTGCTTGAAATCACGGCACAACACCGATACGACTAACCAGTAAGCGACTTGTAGCGATAGCTCGTCACTTTCTATCACATCGCCATCCCATCGCGTCGGCACAATGTGCGCTAGGCACCACACATATCATTTGCATACACCACACTAGAGAGAGGAGATGGACAGTTTCAATACGCCACTGATATCCATCAATTACAGCTTGTCACACAACAGTGAAATCATGCCATCACATACACCTTACGTATGTATGCATTACACTAACAGAATACACGGAGAGAGAGAGAGAGAGAGAGAGAGAGAGAGAGAGAGAGAGAGAGAGAGAGATGGAGGGAGGGAGGGGGAGAGTGATGGAGAGAGGGGGTGGGGAGGGGAGTGCAGACGAGTCGGATAGCGTGTCCGATAGAAACGCTGCCCTCAGCATATTGCAAGAACATACACCATTTACCCATCTGGTAGACGTTATGATGCAAAGACAGACCCCCAGCGAACGCTTTGTGCTAACACTATAGAACTCATCCAGAGTCTTCTCTATTCTCGCATGGGACTTCTTAAAAAGACAACAAATGTTAGAACAAGCGCCAGAGCAGAGAGGACAAGGGCAACAGTTCGGTGCGTTAATGGAACAAATGAATGTGTCGCTTTTTATGGCCGAGATACAGAGGCATGCACCCCGGTCACCTCACTGTCTTTCCCAGAAAAACTACCATCAGCGACATGCATCTCTCTCAAACAGGGACAACGCCTAAAAACTAATGTGTAGACACTTCAGCTAAGAAGTGCAAATAATAGAAATGTAACTAGCTAACTACGAACTATTTGAATATGTTGAATAACTTGACTGGGCAGCAACAGTGTCCAGTCAAATTAGTTTCAGAATATTCAACAGAATGTTTATTAAACAGTAAAACATACAATTCGTACTAAATCGCGTCATTCATGATTGATTATTACAGCAGCCTACATGTGACGTTGTTGATTATGATGTCACATGGTTGATCGATAAACTGGATTCCTCTATTTGGGCCCCATAGCTCAAGAGATGTAGGCCGCATCACTGCCAAGTTGAAGCCATTAACAGGCACGTACATTTTAGTCTCAATAAGCAAGATTTTGAGTTGAGGCCACAGCCTCGCTGCGCCTCCCTAAAGAGCCAGAAATTGTGGAGCATTTACTTATTGTCCGGCGTTGGGAGAAGTCAAAGCTCTCAAGTTTTAGCTATGCCGCGCCCATCTTTAGCTAAGCTCCACCACACCTCGCTAGCGTTGAGATCAATCGACCAGGGCACTGTCTGAATTTCAATTTCCAGAAAACTATACAGGTTAGCTGTTGAATATTTTGAAACGCAACAGCGCCGAGCCAAATCAGTTTCAAAATATTCAACATATTGTTTGTATTAAATAGAAAAGACATACAATTCGTACAACGTCTCGGACTATTGCGCGTTTAAGACAGACTAATTCGAGTAATTCACGCTGGAATTAATTATGAAGTCATCATACGCGGCACGTAGTTGATTATGACGTCATATGATGGATGGATAAACTGTAAAGGTCCATTCTCAATGAAGTCCGCCACACTGAAATCATGCACCTAAGCCTACTCAATCAACCATGCACTGAAATCATAATACCTTGATGGACTGTACTTTACTGCTGAAAGACATTCCTGTCAAAGATAATAAACTCGATACAATATAATTTCATATAAAACGACTACCTTTTTTTCTACTGCATTCCACAAGATGTAGATTAATGAACCTTTCCAAGTTATCCATCCATCATATGACGTCATAGTTAACTACGTGACGTGTAGATGACGTCATAATCAATGACGCCATGAATGACGTAGATAAGTACGGCACGGACGCATATTTGAAGACGGACTAAGCGTTGTTGTACGAATTATATGTTTTACTTTTTAATAATCAGGTTAAATATTTTGAAACTAATTTGACTGGGTGTTGTTGCTGCAATTCGACATATTCAACATCTTCCCTGCATAGCTTTCTGGAAATCAATAGACTTGGTGTTCGGGGATCGATCGATTCCAACACGGGCGAAGCATGGGTGGTGCGTAACTATGGATTGGCGGGGCATCGCTAAAACTGGGGCGGTCCAGTACCCGCCCCATATAGTGTAGGCCACTGTGTAATTCCGTATAATTTTTTTGTTAAAAGCAATTTGACAGTGGATCTATTATTTGGACAGCTTCAATAATGAGAAAAAAATAGGGTTCCATTTTTTTAATTGCCCAAATCCAAGATGGCCGCCAAATTTCAAAATGGCGGATTTTCGATTAGGAAATCCTTAAAAAATGACATTTTCTCAGATTATTAAGCTGTTTGAACACAGAAGTTTGTATTGATTTGGTACAGAATACTTAAGACATGATTAGAAGCATCTTGTCAAAATCCAATATGGCTGCCAAAATTCAAAATGGCGGATTTTCGACTGACGAAATCAGTTAAAAATGACATTTTCCTAGTGTATTAAGTTTTTGGAACCCATAAGTATGTATTAGATCTATACAGAATACTTAAGATATAATTAGGAACATCTTGTCAAAATCCAATATGGCCGACAAAATTCAAAATAGCGGATTTGCAGCTAGGAGATGTTAAAAAACCTCATATCTTCCTAAGCCATGTAATCTCTTGTGAATAGAAATGTATCTATACAAATTACTTATTACACTGTCAATGACCAATTTTAAACTTGGTAATTACACATTTATTCATTATTTCTGGATATCATAGGGTAGTGATTGTGAAATACTATAATGCCAATCACCATATAGCCAAACCTAGCAAAGGACTGATTGTCGACCGCAAATTATATGAATTGTGAACGTAAAGCTGATGGTCACTCTAGCCAAGGTAGCATACCAGCTAGCACGGATATCAATATGAAGTTTAAATTTCAAATTTGTAGCATATGAACACTATCCAGCATGTAGCATTGTCATTCTGTGCTTTCTGGGTCATCAATGACATTCAGGCATGTTTCATAATTGTTGCAATCAAATTCATAACATCCACAGAGCTCCGTGCATGGGATCTTATTCTTACGACAACTGCAGTTTTTCAGGCACCCTTTCTTACAACTGCACTTTATCAAGTTGATAACCACTTCAGGAGCTGGTGCATTCCTACATTTTACCGGCATCAAATGCCCTGAATCATCTTTAATCCAGCCATAGTTACATGGAGAAGGTAAACATGGATCACTTTCACATGATCGCTTCCAGATCATCGTAATATAATGTGCCCGAAGAATATGGGGCTCCAATGATCCTAGCGTTGGTGGCAAACTCTCTCCACAAAGTCCTCGATTGGAGTAAAGGAACCAGCGCAACTCGTTCACTTTAGTGTAAGTCTTAGATTTGAATAGCATACATACAAATCTTTCAAGTGAAGCCTTTGTATTCGACGAAAGCATTTCCTCCGAGCCAAGGGCAGATAATGAAGTCAAAATCTCATCATCACATGTCATGAATATCTTGAAGCATCCTTGTTTTGTTCGTCCGGAAAATCGCCCACACAAATCTGAACCGGTGAATGAATGAAATCCCAGCAAGGCAGATGCGCGTCTTGGTCCAAGTTTGTTGTATATTGGTCTTACATGTATCTGTCTTGTGGTATTGCCTTTTCCTGTCTGAAACAATAGATTACTTGGTAACTTATCGTACATGTACACCATCAAAATAAAGACATCCGTATCCGGAGAGTGGATAACAACTTTTGAGCTCTTCTCAACTGTGATGGCATGCAATAGCAGGATAGTGTCAGCTTCTTCCTGGTTGTGTCTTTGAAGCAGATCCGGTACGTCAAAATTACCATCAGTGCTTGTACCGGATGTGACCAGCAGTCGTTGTAGTTTGCTTCCATGTAATTTACCATAGTCTAATGTCTTCTTAGCCAGGTATTCAGTCAATTCGGCCTTGGTTTTGATATCCGATAAAAGGTCTTTGAGAGAGATATTGCGTATCAATGTGCTGTCTTTGATGTGGTAGAATGTCGATTTGCCTTTGGTACGTTTTAGCCGCATTTGCTCTTTTAGTGAGTTTTCTAGATACCGGTCAAACACAAGCCGAACTTCCTCAAAACTAGAGCTTATTTGGATGACTTTATTAATGAATTGATTCGCAAAGTCTGCACAGGTTTCTATAGCCGAAGTCTTGGGAATTGAATTAACCACAGCCATCGCATCTATGATTATAACAGATTTGCTATGTTCGGTCGGTGAATCAGCGCTCGACACATCCTCCTGATCTGGTAATGTATCTCCACCATCAGAGTCAGACACCATGGCTTCCAGTTGATGCAGGATTTTCGCTTTGTCATATGCAAGAAGAAGCATCCCATCTGGTGCAAACAGTGATCTAGGAATGATACCAAATTCATAGGTGCCAATGCATTCTTTTAAATCCAGATCTGGGCGACTTCTTGCGGCGATCACAAATCGCTGTAGCAATCCTCTCTCCTCTTTGATTTTCACAATGTTATCACCAACCTTGACGTCCAGCACTGCATTAGCTGTCTTGAACGTGCCAATATTTCGACGTTTCATGTGATCCCATACTGAAAGTTTGCCATCAACGAGGCGTTCTTGTACGAATGACTCCAGCATATCTTGACCAATTTCATCTCGTTGCAAAATTTCATTTGTAACTTTTTCATTTACAACTGCCTTAGTCAAAAGATTATAAAGGTCATCATCTGTGGTTGAAAATGGATCACCATGATCTACAATTACGTTTTTCATCTTTGTCGCATTTTCTAGGACTCTATGCAGCTTCCTGCCTTTAATCTCGTGATGGTCTCTTCTTGTGTTCTCATTGCTGATGCTGTATTCCTCCTCAAAGTCATCAACAAGTCTGTTTAATTCTGGTGCAATTAGAAAGAATCGACAAAGAGCTGACTCATTTTGGGTAATGCCGACGATTCCTCCAGTAACTTTGAGTTTGCGATTTTCATGTTCGATAGCATGGTCTGGAGCTACTGACGTAAATCCGGCAAATCCCTTTGTTACACAAAAGTTCCCATTCACAAACTCTTCCCAGATTTCCGGATGTTTCAACTTAGTAGTTTGCATATTTGATATGTAGAGGGGAAGAAGGCGAGCATACCGTAAGTGGTCATGTGCAAAGAAGTATTTCATAAGTGCTTCAGTGCTCTCGAGATGAAGATTGAAGTCCTTATTCCTGGTTGCTCTAACAAACATCAGTATCGTCTCAAACTGTCTCAGGTAGTTGATTATGAACTTTTGGATTTTACTGGCATTACTTTCAAACTGTTTTAATTTACTTAATATGTCACGTGAGGCAAAGAGAGAAATAGCACTGGAGAGAGCTTTCTTAAGTGCTTCTCTTTCACATGGAGGCATGCAAGTGTCTGTGTCGTATGCTGATATGAGCTTATCTGATAATTGTACAAGAATATCCTTCTCCTGAGGTTCTATTGTGAGGAACTTGTTGAAGTAGAGTTGATACAGTGCCAACAGAGTAACTGTATGTGCTTCCATTGCTCTGTACAGGTGATGGCCACCGATAATCTGTGAAACTGTTGTGGCTGAGTAAATCCCGGCTTCTACCAAAGCTTGGTCTATTCCACTTGCTTCAATGTATTTACCTAAAGCTGCTAGAGCCCAGAAAACAACGTGCAACTCCCCAGGCCGAAAGAGAAACTGCTGTTGAATATCTTTGTTTGAAACCCATAGTTTCATCGCCATATCATAGAGCTGCAAATCCAGGGTAATAACTGTAATGTTTTCCGGTCCCATAACATGAGTTGTGATGCCCTGGGCTCTCTTTAAACCAGTGTAGAGTGTACCGTAATCTGTCGGTGGTGAACGAATAAGAGGTGCCACGAGAGATACATTGGATCTGTCTCCGGAAGGGGACACAATTGAGTTAAAGCCACCCCATGTACCAGCTGCCGTTGTTTCTGATTCTGAACTATTCTCCTTTTCTGAGTTTTCATCGGAATTGAAGCTTAAGCAGGTAAGTATCCACGCTAAATCATTAACCCGTTTAGTATCCATGATTGGATTAGTAGTACTAAGTACACAGGGATAGATGGACTTCTTTGGTTGTGGTGTTTGGCATGGTAGTATTTCATAACCATTATCACTGGATTCATTACACACATTGGTGCGCTTTATTTCTACTTTAGGGTGATTAATTGATTGGTCATTGGAGGACTTGTTTTGATATACAGCAATTGCTGTTCCATGAAGGGTGTTCATAGCTGAAGGGGTAGCCTCTAGAAAGTCTACATTATCTAAAGCAAACCATACAAACTGCCCTTTTACCATCCAATGTGGCAAACATAGCCCACCCGTGGAATCCATTTGGGATTTCACATATGTTGCAATTCCATTTTCAATAGCCATTAGCTTTGTATATGAAATTCCAAGATCAAGTGATTCTAAGTTTGATATGATAGACTTTGATCGAGTGTGAGTGTGAATGGCTAATGCTACCCCAACAGCAAAAGGTGTCTCCCTTTGGTTTCGAAAATCACTTTCTTCATTCTTTGGCGTATACAATGACTGCCTATCTGATTTGATTGATTGAACAAAGTGTTGGGCTAATATTGATGCACTTTTACAAACAGATGCTTCCCTTCGTTCAGATTGAATTTGGCCCGTACCTTGAATAGTACATTTACAAAATTCATACAACAAAGCCGGTGGAATATAATCATCAAATGTCCCTTTGAATTCCCAAACTGGTGCATTAAATATGTCTCTTCTGATGATTTTAGAGGCCTTTAACAAAACCTGCAAATCATCTTTCACAGTGTCACTTTGGAAAGCTTCAGAAACTACCATTTCCTTTACACTTGTAGAAATAACTTGTTCTGATTGGTTTTTACATACAGGTTTGTTAATATGTACATCAGGAACATTATCCATGATTAACTGTTTGAGGTAAGGTTTATAATGAGGATTCTCTTGGATTGTTACACTATTGTCTCTTAAAATATTCATATATGTGATCTGAATATCGTTCATATTTAAACCTTCTTCACAAGGACTTTGTATGTGATTCTCAACCACATCCAATATTTTCATATTACATATAAGCAGGCTAATATCTTGATTTGGAGTCTTAGAATCAGAACTTTTCCCCATGTTTCTCTTTGCCTTGATGAAACATGGCAGGTGATACTTAATGTCATATGCTACTGCTGCAAGAGGATCTGTTTCTGCAACAAGTAAGCTAAGTCGTACTTTCACATCTTCATCAGTGGAATAGAGTCCAATTTCCTTAAACTGCGAACCCATATTAGATGTTGTAACGTCATGCAATGACACTTGTGTACATTCTTGACACAACACACATTTCGAGTTGTCAAACAGCTGTCCACGACCTGGTCTCGATGACGTTTCAGCTTCCTCTGAAGAAGTGACGGGTCGACCCTTACGCTTCCGACGTACAATGTCAATATCCTTATGTTGTTGAAGCTTTCCCAACCTTGTCCTTGCCCTCTCTATGTTGTCCTTGTTTGTCAGATCTTTATAACACCTTTTATGAAAAGATATTCCCTTACTTAACAAAAATTGTGCAGACACATTCGTTATCCTGAGATTTAATTCTGCAAACTCTGTTTCGCCAAAACCAAATCGCAACTGAGCACAATCTACAACTTTTGAAACTGAATCAAGCGTTGGATTCAAGATATAATTGGTATAATCAGTTCCGTGTCCACCACCAATCTGACAAATAAAGCACTGATTATAGTCTATTAATCGAACTTGTTTGATCGGTACCGATTCCATTATTCATTGGTTTCACCAGCAGGAGCTATTCTGAAAATAATAAGAAATAATAAGGTTATGTAAATATATATAATATGTGATACTCAAGTTTCCATGGATATAGTGTAGGCCACTATGATATATATGGTATTTCATCTTTTTTCAAGGGAAATCTATTGGTTGATTCTGGACCTGAATGGTATC
This sequence comes from Chaetoderma sp. LZ-2023a, assembly GCA_034401795.1. Taxonomy (NCBI): domain Eukaryota; kingdom Metazoa; phylum Mollusca; class Caudofoveata; order Chaetodermatida; family Chaetodermatidae; genus Chaetoderma; species Chaetoderma sp. LZ-2023a. The sequence goes on from CM067367.1 coordinate 46,565,115, forward strand.
TACAATGTATAGGGACAAAACCATTAGCCAAAATTAGTTCTGGAGAAACTGTAGCATAGCTTAGCTGGTATCATCTATATGTTAGATTAAATAAGAGGAGTTTCCTTTCAAGTCCATGGATATCATGCAGAAATGCTGTTGAATATTTTGAATCTAATTTGACTGGAGAATGTTGATGTTGTACTGTGTCAAAGTCAAATTAGTTTCACAACAAAAATTAACATATTCTTAGATTGTAAATGAATTTTTTTTACGTATTTGGTTTTTGGGGTTGAAAGGGTTAATATGGGGATTGTGACCATTGACTGCTAATTATTTTAATATATTTTGTATATTACTTCAGTATATTATCTAGATATATGGTCATATAGTATCATATATTCAAATGACTAAAGTTATGATTGAAAGTAATGACAAATTCATTGTGAGTAGATATTTTGGTGCGAAAAGTGGTCATATTGAATTTTTATGTCCAGGTGAGCTAAAATCTCTGGCAAAAAATGGAACCCTATTTTTTTTTGTCTTTATACTATTCTGGATAGGATTCAACCAACATTTTGCTTTTTAACAAAGATTTTACACGGAATTGAAATTTTTGACATAGTGGCCTACACTAATAATGCTCAGCGGGTACATGTACATGACCCTTAATGCTATACGGATACGTGTCCTCTCCCCATAATGCTATGTGGGTACCCGTTTTAAAATGTCCACCCGTTGTCCTGATAAGCCAGGTTACTGACTGGTAATGGACCAATACATGTCCAATACGACCCGGTATTGGCACAGTACGGGCCCACTAACCTGCCTTAGCCGGGTTATTACGCGGTGATCTGGCCATTCACTGGTATGTTGTCGATAATATAATTTGAATAGAGAGGCAGCGTGCTGTAATCAAATAGTTAAAAATAACACCCCACCCTACCTTGGTTACTCGTATAAACAGAACCCCTATATAGGCTACATAAACATACATACACAAATCGCACACGTCTTCAACTCGGCCTATGAACAACAACATCAACAATTGCCTATCGATGTTGTGGGAGAAGGTACACTTATCACACTCCCTGTTGATGCTGTGGGAGAATGTACACTTATTGCACTTCCGAAGCAGAAAAAACCCATCTGGATCTTTACCAATAACTCTTTTGAAAAGCATCCGAAAATTCTATCAAATGTAACATTATCTCGTATCAGAGCTAGGATTAACTAATTTACTGGACACTGGCAGAATTGTTTTAAGAGAGTACATTGCGCGTGTTGCCATTAGAAGTACTATCAAAGTATTGGGACTTTTATTTGATGGGAATCGACCTGCCACGTGTATTTGATACCATCAAAAGACCGCATGTACTATAATTTCACTAGCAAGCTGGCTGCGATGATGATGAGCTACGCCTAATGAGATTCTTATTGGCAAACACAAAACTAAATTTTTGTGTCAAATCAATGCTGTCTGTACAGTTTGAAACATCACTAGGATCGCCACAAGCTAATGGTTTATCACCAGTGCTTCCCACTTGTTGCATCGTCGCAGCTCTATCATCTGTTTGAGAACACTCCCCAAAACCAACTCCTCCAATCTCAATGGTAGTCATGCCGCTAGAGACGGAGCATGACGATGATCATGGATTTTATCGACGAGGGAAAAAGTCCTCTTGATACACTACTTCCAATAGTTGCAGAACAGCCCGAAGGTACGCACCTCTTCGTGAATGAAGCCAAAACAGAGTGCACTCACGTATACCTATCCGACACCACATACATGAATGGTGGAAGTACACCCAATCAGGACACTGAGAAGTGGGTGAAGAGCAGAATCTTGGGTTCCCTCGTCTGCAGCTCTACCAACTCTGGAACTTGCTGTTTAGCACAAAATATCGCCTTACAGTCCGTGTTGTGGATTCGTGCCTCTAAAATCTCCATGAAATACTATATGCAACTAAAAGATGATACATGTGGTTCCATCATGCTATGATATTGCAACAGCCCGGCAGCTCCAAAGGCACTCCTGAACAAACGTGCATGTCACTGCGAAATATAACAAATCATCGCTACCCACTGATATCAATTGCAGTGCACTGCAGACTGTGTAAAACAGGGCCACCATCTGTGAGAATAGCGCAACAGTAATAGGTTATCTTCTGACACGTTCTTCGAATGCCAGCTGTAGCACAAGAATTTGCAATCGTATGTGCCAACAGGTATCAGGCACGCGAAGGACGTCACAAGATCAACTTGCTAAATGGTTTGCGATTATATCTCGAGAATGTAGTTTATGATAACCATTAAAGACAAAAAAGAACCTAAAGCCTATGACGTTCGCAGTGGACAAGACACGGTGGTGAAGATTGCAGAAGAACTGCGGCTGGAAGAGGTTTTCATCACTACCGCCGCCACTCGCCCCGGAGCCGCCACAGCCGCCGCCGTCGTCGTCGTTGTCGCCGCCACCACTACCGCTAACGGCAGCGCCACCGGCACCACTACAGCTAACGCCACCGCCACAACTGTATATCATTGGACATCAAATTGCAATATTCAGTTCCATCAGTTACACTAATTACTACATGTAATAATATAATGCAAATTTTGCTGATTATTTTGAAAATAGAATTGGCTGCTATCTGATACTAGCTTAATAAACATAAAAGTTTTATTCGAATACTTTCCAACCGATTCAGCAGGTTTTATAATTACCACCATCTAAGACGTTTAAGTACCGGAAATTAAAAATACAATTGCTTGGTCATTTCGTCTAGGAAAGCCCACTAACACCAAAGTATCAGTACAGTTAAATACATGTAGATGGTTAATAATTATTAAGACCATCTGGCGTGTTAAAATTTCAACGAAATCGGATCATCAGTTTTTTAAATAGTTTGCGACAGGCAGACAGGCAGGCATGATTGTAATTTCTTCACATGCACACGCACACGCACGCACACATACGCACGCGCACACTTATATAGCGGATGTGCATGTGCGTGCGTGCGTGCGTGCGTGCGTGCGTGCGTGCGTGCGTGCGTGCGTGCGTGCGTGCGTGCGTGAGTGTAAGTGAACTGTTGAATTATAATGGTGGTTTTCATTTATTTATCTGCAGGATTTGGCGGCGCAGGAGAGGTCGCGTTCAGAGGGTGACTCTGGAATTAAGTTGATCCGCATGAGACAACGAGGGACAAAAAGCTACGATGCCGAGACATTTTCTCGACAGGCGGTGGCGGCAATCCATGACCATTCGAATACTGAACGTACAGTTGGCATGGGTGAGGTGGTTGCTGTAATGAATGGCGTGGATTTCCGCACTCGGCATAATGACTACCAGTTGAAGAAGCCCAGTAGTACCAGCACCAGCTGGCATGCTGTTGAAGATATCGTGTTACCTGATGTCCCACAAGCAGTCCTTGACACGGCTACTATACAGGGGCAGATTGATGAAATGCGCGAGTGGTTTAGAGCATGGCAGAACCAGGATGAGTCAATCCGTGCCTACAAACCATACTTTCCTGCCGTACTCTGCTACTTGGAGGGTGGGTGGACATCTAACGCACAGAACCTAGATGAACCATTTTTCAGTGATCGTCACCAGCTTGCCGCGAACAGTTGGTTTGATCTTCAGGAGAAAATAAGATTCTCCACTTTCCTTGGTACAATGAATGTTGATGAAAACTTTGCTCACTTGCCAAGCACTATTATAAATCTCATAGATGATACATACCCAGAGTTTGCACAATGGAACTACCGAATCGTCTGCCACCCAATATCAGATGACCTCCCCCTGAACCGGCTACATATAGTAGATGATCTGGCATCTCGAATGAGTTTTCATCGATCTTTGGAGGAGCACACGTTTAACCATGGTGCCAGGTTTCAACTAAACCAATGGGATATAGATGATTTCTGGGATGGTGAATTCAAATTTGGATTCCTGGACAAAATCATGGGGCAAATCCCAGGTAAAAACAATTATCCGGGTTATATCGAGGATGACACATTCGGCCAGAAAGCATTTAATTTTTACAGTGACACTACACCATTGAATGCTGCATACTATCACCGCATTATGCGTGTCGGACCTAACAACAGAGGTGACACTGTTGTTAACCGTGGCTTCTCAGATCAGAACCTATTTGTAGCCTTCAACAGTCAACCAGAGATGGCTGAGATGAGAGTTAAGGCATGTGAAGTGGACGAATCTGATGATGACTGCAGCATAATTAAAGCTCGTGTTTCATATGCTATTCCACTGGAAATAATCTACCTGACACCTCTTTATAAATGGAACCCATATGGTATTGTACACAAAGGGGAGGCTGGCACTCCTGAGGCTGATACTGTTACTATGGGAGGACGCAGTGGTGGATTAACACAGGCTGAAGCATTTAATGGAACACACAGCAAGGCATTCTACAGGATCCCAGTTGAGTTCTTCACAGGAGCAACAGTTGATCCTGATGACGCTGATACTACAGATGATGCTGTTGGTGTATTGGATGCGAGCGCAGTGCTCAGCACAGTGACTGCTTCTGGTACTAGGATTATTCTTCCTGCTATTCCCACTATTGGTCAAGCACGTGTACGCTATCCCATCATGCCTGCGCATGCAGATGGTAACAACATCCGGAAGGAGCTAGAAGCACTCAAGGACGTACTTCTGGATTTAGAGCACCGCAGTTATATGCTCCGAAAGCCACCTGCTGGACTTTACTACAGTCAACCAGCTGGTATTGATCTATGGATGAAGGTTGCGCCGAGTTCAGATGGACCATATGCACAGCATAGCCATGCTGTACTGCTTACCTCTAATGACATTGCGAACCTGGTTAAGGGTGGCTGGATCAGGAAATTCACCACATCTTCAGATGAACATGATCAGCACAAGCACGTTGTATTTCTTACCCTAGAAGCGGAACTCTTTATCATACAGGGATGTGATGGCCGCTGGCATGAGAGCTGTTGGCATGATCATGGTCAGGTACTTCTGCCATGAGGAGACTCGTGACGAAATGGCGCCCTTAGAAAACGAATAAAGTAACATAAATTCCAACAAAAGCCATTCATCACCCTCCCGATATTGTAACATATTAACCATTTTAACACTTAAATTTGTTGAAGAAAATTTTAATTTTCTCATAGAAAATATCAATTTGCAGACCAAGAGAAGACTATTTCTGGAGATTTACCACTGGAATGACTAGTTCTGTTATCGAACCAGTCATTCCAGTGATAAATTTTCAAATGGACATTTCTCAAGACCACCGTGAAACCGTTTTTGGCTAATATGAGTGTTAAAGTGTTAAACAAGAGCAATCAGAGATTGCAGACCCCCCACCCCCACCCCCGCGTTATTGTTACATTTTAAAAGATTTTCAGACTGTATATAATTTTCGGATTTTTACAATTTCTTAGGATTTTCAGGATTTCTAAGGATCAAGCTCGCACTTGTACAGTCATGGCGGACAGCCACACAATTTCTTATGCTAAATTTGAACAAAATTGTTTTCAATATATCCATATATCCAGAATTTCATCTGAACCGGACACGGCTTCATTTATCCTGATCTTGGTTAAAGTCTGGAAATCCTCTTACACAACAAACTTCTTCGTTGTGTTAGAATTTGAGGCATATCAGATCAGTCTTCCACAATTATCCATACTCTATAGCTTGACCATTTAGAATTAATCTCACATGATTGAACGAGTTCCCAAAGTTAGAAAAATATGTATCCAGACATGTAGCCTGTCAATCATCCTTACGCTATGCATTAACTCTTGCCAATCAGCATTACACTAATTACACTAAGCTTGCATCACTGGATGCCTAGAGGCACGTGACTTAATGATAGATAGAAACGATAGAGCCTTCAGTGTTGTTGCCCCTAAACTATCGAATAAACTGCCTCTTGCTATAAGAATATGCAAATCAATAGACAATTTCAAGAAAACACTTAAGTCTCACCTATTCACAAGCGCCTATGAAAATTAGTTTATCGAGCTATGGCACTATATAAATGTTGTATTATTATTATTATTATTATTATTATTATTATTATTATTATTATTATTATTATTATTAATGAGGGGCGGGGCTTCGCTATCGAACGAGTTCCCAGGAAAATACTGTCCAGACATGTAGCCTGTCACTCATACTTAGGCTATGCATTAACTCTTGTCAATTGTTACACTAATTACCCTTAAGCTCACCTCATTGGATGACTGGAGACTCGTGATTTAATAAGGGGGAGGAGCTTCGTGATTGAATAAGTTCCCAGGGGAAAGACGAGTTCAGACATGTCATGTAGCCTGTCAATCATCCTTACGCTATGCATTAACTCTTGTCAATCATTATGCTAATTACCCTTAAGCTCACCTCATTGGATGCCGGGAGACATGAGACTTAATGAGGGTTGAGGCTTCATGATTGAACGAGTTCCCAGGAATAGACAATGCCAGACATGCAACCTGTCAATCATCCTTAATTACACCCATTAACACGTGTCAATCATTATGCTTAATACCCTTAAGCTCGCCTCATTGTATGCCAGGAGACACGTGATTTAACGAGGGGGTGGGGATTCGCGCTCAAATGAGTGCCCAGAGTCAGGAAAGGCGAGTCCAGACATGCAACTTGTCAATCATCCTTAATTACCCTCATTAATCCTTGTCAATCATTACGCTAATTACCCTTAGGCTCACCTCATTGGATGCCGGGAGGCACGTGATTTAATGAGGGGGAGGGGCTTATGGACATCCTCTACATCTAACATCCAATCAGAACCGGAGGAGGGCTGGACACCTTTTTTCACATCTTTTCGAAAGGCGGTGAGATCAAAGGAAAAAGGGTGTCTAAATAACAAAGGAGAGAACAAAGGAAGTAACAAAAGAAAAAGGTGTGAAAAAGATGCCCAGCTTGCCTCTCCTCTACTGATAGCAAGACAGACAGATGGACATATGGACAGATGGACTGGTGGATGGACGGACGCCTAGATTGACGAACGGACGGACCGACCGATGGACGGATGGGCAGGCGGTCGAGTGGGTGTGTGGGTGGGTGGTGGTAGGGCGTGTGGGCTCACGAGCGGAGAGTGCGGGATACGGACGGACAGACGGGAGGGCGGGCGGACGGGCGGGCAGGCGAACGGACGGACGGACGGGTGGACGGACGGACAGACAGACAGCATGACAGACAGACAGACAGACAGACAGACAGACAGACAGACAGACAGACAGACAGACAGACAGACAGACAGACAGACAGACAGACAGACAGACAGACAGACAGACAGACAGACAGACAGACAGACAGGCAGACACGATTGCAATAATACCCTTCTCCCCTCATGTGGCTCGAGTAATACATACATAAAGCTGGTGGTAATGGGATGATATCTGCCGAAATAAAAGATTAGCTCTTACCACTGTTTGCTTTTTTACAATTATCTCTGAAATCTGTGTTGAGAAAAGCATGTGTGTTCAACAGAAGAAGTTTCATAATTGACATTATTAATCATTTCACCATCTCCTACGTGGTAAGTGGCATGGGCACGGTTTAGTAAAATATTAATATCTATAAATATAATTGTTCATATTAGTTATTCTTTAACCCGTTCGTGACCAAACGGGCAAAATCCGGCCTCCGCAGTTGTTTTGAGTAATGCCCATTTACAGGCCAAGAGCAGACTATTCTTGAAATTTTACCACTGAAATGACTGGCTCGGTAACAGAGCCAGTCATTACAGTGGTAAATTTTCAAAAATAGTCTTCTCTTGGCCTGCAAATGGACATTCAATAAGTAAATGTCTTAATTTTTCGAAGAAATTTAGTCATTAAAGGGTTAACTTTAAAGTTAACAACATATATTTTTAGAATTAGACGTCAATGCCACTTTGAGTTGTTCATCTTATTTTCTTCAACATAGTTACTAGTTAATACAATAGACCTTTCCAGTTTATCTATCAATCATATGATGCCATACTCAACTACGTGACGTGTACGATGACGTTATAATGAATGACGTCATGAATGAAGTAGATAAGCTCGTCACGAACGCTTAATCAGTGACGGACTAAGCGTTGTTGTGCGAATTTATGTTTTTACTATTTAATAAAGATGCTGCTATATAGTTTGAAACTAATTTGACTGGGCGCTGTTGCTGCCTATGGCAACAACAGCGCCCAGTCAAATTAGTTTCAAAATATTCAAAAGCTTCCATGTATAGTTTTCTGGAAAATAATAGTCAGGCAGACACGGCGACGTGTGAGTGGAGCTTAGCTAGAGATGGGCGGGGCATAGCTAAATAAATCTGGATTCCTCCATAAAGAAGCATATTGTGGTTAATTAGTGGGGTGTGATGGATCCACAACACCCCTCACCCCACCCCTCTGCCGCCCTCCTCACCCACCCCCCCCCCCCAACACACACACCCCACACACCCTCCTCTGTGAGATCACTGATATTTGATGACGAGTCTCTCTGAGGGAGGTAATAACTTCAAACAATACAAGTGGGTGGTGGGGGACAAATTACCGGTCCCGCCGCCCTGCCAGTACCAAGCGCCGCAAGTACCGTAAATTGCTGAAGACTATGCGAAGAAGAAGTGGCAGTTTCTGACCAACACCGCAATTGCAACCGCCGTTAATTAGTGGCCGATACCACAATCACACCAACGACACCTGGACTGCATGCCATCGATGGCACCCGGAGATGCAAGTCAGAAATCAGCACAGCAATTAAGTTTCTGATGAGGTTCCTCGGTCGGTACTGAAGTGGCGAGCACCTGACTACACGGCAACTACAGTACCGTGCTACTGGTCCCGTAGTGTTACAGATAATGGCAAAGATTAGAACTGCACAATACAGAGCCATGGATGTGGTATCCTGACTGGCACTGACGTAACAGCAATTTATGCCATGGCATCGGTCCTGTGGTGCTGCCAATAGGTTAAACGAATAGGAAAGCGAGCTATCAAATGCTGCTCAATGATAACTTCCTACAATAAATAAACTACTACCACCAGCATGAGCTGGAAATAAATCCGAATAATTTGAAAAAGTAGAAAGATACCATTTATGTCACTCGGGCGAGAACCAATTAGTGACACTTCTGGGCATTCGTGCTCTGGTAAATGTAGAGGAATAAATAATATCCTACACAGCTGGTCATACAATTTCGCATTAAGCTGATTAGCCACTACATCATTACACAAATTATTATCATTTGTTTTAATTGCGAAGTCGAATTACGGACTCATGTCTCTATTTCAATTTCACAACTTAAAATAATTAAATTAATTTATACATAATTATATCATGATATTTTAAGATTTATTTCGTTTCAATACGTATAAACACACAAATTAATCTCTTAAATATATACAGCTTTGACAAATTTAATTTCAAGCATTTTGCTGTAAATATTCCCCTTTAATATGATCGTATGCGAGAGTTTACATCGATCTCACAGGCTGTATGTTTGCTGGTGGATGGAGTGTCACGACCGTGGCACGGTTCTGGCTAGAAGACGGGCGAGGTATGCATCCTAGAGGGATCCCCTCAGACTAATTATGCCCCTCCCATTTCTACCTAAGCTCCGCCCAATTTATCCACCTGTTTTCAATGCCATGGATAGTGAATGAATTCCCAGAATCCAAATTTCAAGGTAAATATATAGGTAATCTGTTTGATCTGTTCAATCAAGACCAGAATTCGACAGGCTTTCCAAATCTGTAAACCATCTCAAAATCGATTAAGAAAGGGATGAGTTATCCACAGAAAACCCCTTTGATTATCTACGTCATTATTAGCTGCGCGCTGATTGGCTATTTCTCGGCCGATGATTGGTTGAGGCATGCGCCTGTGACGTCACGAGTAGTATAAAAGGAGATGGAATCCAGATTTCGAGAGCATCCTCGGCCAGGGGCCGAACAGGTTGGATCTGCAAAAGCAGCTACGATCAGCCAAGACAGTATTAAATAGATCACTTCGGTCTTGGTCAGCATCTGTCCCGTAGCTTGTGGCAGCCACCCAACCCACCGCTGGTTAAAAGAATTTTGTAATGCCCGAACAGTTGTTCGGGAGCATTTTTGGAAACTTTTGATAATATTGTTCTCGACTAAATTAAGAACTAACGCGGAACACAATCTTGCGGTGAGGTCCCTCCCGGCCTGAATATGTGATTCTACAGATATAGAGGCAGCGATGTTCTTTGGTGGATAACTCGCCGGATCTGTCGGCCACGCCAAAAAGTGGTTATGTAGTTCGGATCGACCGGGCGGGTACCGGCCGTACCAGCCAAGCTGGGTATGTGCCGCCTGTCCTGGATTCGTTCCCTGAACACGACCCCCTGGGTAGAACCATAAGCGTATATAAGCCTATGGGAGAGATCGCATAGTAAAAACGACTAAGTTCGTTAAAACGCATGGTGTGCATGCGCACGCTTGGATGCTATTTTTGACAGAGCACGTAGTTTAGGACCAAGATAGGATGACGCTTTTAGTGTACCGAGACAGTACCGTGTACTCCTTTTTAATTACCTGTTCCCGCCGAATCTGGCATGAGTCAAGATCAGAATTCGACGGGCTTTCCAAATCTGTAAGCCATTTCGAAATCGGCTAAGAAATGGCCGAGTTATCCACAGAAAACCCTTTTTGATTATCTTCAAAGTATTGCCGTGACGTCATAACCACGTTGACGCAGAACGTCTAGAATGTTCTAGAACATTCGACTGCGTTATTATCAGCTACACGCTGATTGGCTGTTGCTCGACCGATGATTGGTTGAAGCCTGCGCCTGTGATGTCACGAGTAGTATAAAAGGAGACGCGATCCCGAGATAGAGACCATCCTCGGCCAGGAGCCGAATAGGTTGGACCTGTACCAGCTACTACCAGCATGACAGGCATTATGCATATTACTTCGCTTTCTGTTGTTTTTTCTCCCGTAGCTAGCAGCCACCCAACCCACCGCTCTAAAAACAATTTTGTAACTCCCGTCTTGCGGGAGCAATTTTGGAACTTTTTAGATATTGTTCACGAAATATCAAGAGCTAATTCGGAACACGAACTTGCGGTGAGGCCTTTCCGGCCTGAAAATGTGATTCTACAGATGTAGAGGCAGCGATGTTCTTTGGTGGATGACTCGCCGGATCTGCCGGCCACGCCAAAAAGTGGTTATTTATCCGTCCCCGCACTGATGTCGTGCAGGTTCATCTAGACTTTTCGACCACAGCAAGTAAACTTTTCCCGGTACGTTTTCAGAGCTGGCTGACGTACCCAGCACCAGTAAGCTTAGTTTTGTATCCTCATCTGCATCTAACAACCCCCGCTTGTGATCGGGTTGTTGTCAACTCCCATCCGTACCATCGGTGTACGGGAACTTTCTTCACAGCAGTAATGCTATTGTATCTCGTTAGACATTCTATATTGTGAGTCCTGAGTTCGATCCGCTCCCTTCATGAGCTGCTTGCGGGAATCCTGTTTGCGGGAACCAGCCTGCGGGAACTTTCCAGCTTCCTGAGAATGCATCAACTCACATCAACCTAAGAATGACGTATCAATTTCAGTAACACAATAGCCCAGACTTAAGAATGGCTACTGATTATTCAAGTAACTATACTTAACATTTTAATTATCCTGTTAATTATATTTCTGATAATTATATTGTACCCGTACAAACGGTCCCGATGACTAAAGGGCACCATAACGGTCTTAGGACCGCTGATTATAATTTCTGTATTTGTTTATAGTTCTTCTTGTTTTCTGTAAGGTGTTTTCACTAACCGCACCGTAGTAGGTTTCTTAAACCTGTACTAAAGATATATTATTATTCCGATCATTTCATACTGTATCGATTGTTCTGGTTAGTTTAAGTATATGGCCAGTGCCCATCAGTTCATATGTTTTGTTTATTTGTAGAAAATATAGGACTGCAGTGCACGTAGGAAACACTACACAGCAACATTTATATATGCATCACTTTCTCCCGCTGCCAACAATTGTTCACTGAGGTCGCTGTCCATGTTATCTATTCAGCTCGATAGGATAGGTTTAATATGATTAGAGACAATTTCTTCTTTAGGAAACCCATAGTGTATGCTTCTTTCCCAGTAGTTGCGATAATTTAGCCCCGCACTCCGGCAAGGTTGTGTAAGAATGGCCAGAAATACCTAAAGGGCCTCATATTATTGTCTCTCTTCATGTTCCACTAAGCCTTATGGCTTCTTAATTGTTTGAATCTCCCTATCCGCACCATGGGCTGATCCGACCCTGGGAAACTATTGGTGGTTTCCGAGCGGTGATGGCCAAAGTGTGGTGTTACACACATTCACTCTGTATCTTTGGATACTTAGTAGTTAGCATCTCTGCCAATGTAGGAGAGCACTGTGAAACATATCTTCATTATTATTTTCTTTAATTTGCTGAACAATCCTCCCGCACCGCAGTGTACAACTGGGCAACTTGTATTCACACCCAACGACAGGTTAAACGGTTAGTCCCATAGGACCTGGTGACAGGCGAGATGCGCATCCCCACCAAATTCCGTAAGTATGTCTGGGCATGAAATTCAGATCTGCCACGCCCTCACGGGAAGGACATTTACGGCTGGTATTCATCTCTTTTACCCCCACCGTAACGATAGACCAGTTGCCTAAAAATGCTTTTGTGAAAAGTAACAAGTGTCTTGTGACGTTTTATGTGGTCACAGAGTAGGATTTCCGGATTCTTATCCAGTTCGGAGATCTTGCTAAGTAACATGTATGAGCGCTGTCTTCAGTGTTGATGTCTTAGGGCATCCGTTCTCAATGACAGCCGTATCTAATAGTGAGGTAGACACCCGCCATTTTCGGCCTAAAATAATCCTCGTCTCTAAAAACTAAATGTGAGGCTGAGCATAGAAGAAGGCCCGCATAAATAAGGCGGCAACTACTAATTTAGCATACTAAGAATTACAAAAGACGGTGACGTGGGAATCCTTCGGGAATCGTTCACTCCGCCCTCACGTAATACAGCACGCAGCCTTATAGTCATAATCTCACTAGGTATGGTCTTCTCTTTAAAGCATTTTTGGTTAATTATTAGAGTGGGCCCTTTTTGCCTACTACTCTTCTCCCGCTTTAAGCAGTGGCGACATTTTCCCGTGATGGAGGCCCGCATGAGGCACTTGCCTCTCGCAAGGATTCAGCAATGACGGTCCACGCGAGGATAATACTCCTCACCCAAACTAGCACTAGGAGTAGTTCCCGCATGCGGTACATAATTCCCGTCACTATAAAGGCAATTTTCTCTCCTTTCAGCTTAGAAGTATAATAGCTTATAGTAAGTTAATTAGTTAAATCTCGTGTACGGGAGCCTCCCTTGCGGGGATACCTCTGTGGACCTACGAGTCTGTGTGGTACCTCCGGGAGCCCCACATTTAAAAGTTTATCAGGCTGTCTCTATGTCCTGTATTTTCGTATGCTCATTAGTTTTATCTAGCATACTCGACAGTCTGTTTAGGTAAAATCATTGTCTAGACTTATTTTAATTAGATCACCAAAACCAAATCTTGTAAATCCATAGATCACGAAATTGCTATGGACAGGCATACTGGTGACACAAACTCTTGGGATGAGACTGTTGTGTTTAATGTTTGTGACGATGGTCGCACGGCCTCACCGGAATGATTGAGTTCCACCGGCCTTAGGAGCCAGTCTTTGTTACCAGTATGGCAGTCTCGTACAGGATCCATCACCGCGAGACCGGAAGCTAACCAGCATCATCATTCATTGTGCACTTGTGGCGCGGCGAGTCAACACCAGACACCAGAATGGCTCGACACGACCCCGCGAGCTACAGTTATTCAACCGCCCCCGCACTGATGTCGTGCAGGTTTATTTAAACTTTTTGTCCGCAGCAAGTAAACTTTGCCTGGTACGTCTTAAGAGCTAACTGACGTACCCCACACCATTAAGCTTAGTTATGCATCTTCATCCGTATTCGACAACCCCCGCTGATAAACGGGTTGTTCTTAACTCTCATCCATTCCATCGGTGTACGGGAACTTTCTTCCTGGCCGTAATATTATTGTAGAACTTACTGACTGTTCGTCAGACATTATTTTATTGTGATTACCATCCTGAGTTCGATCCGCTCCCATCCTGGACTGCGTGCGGGAATCCTGCTGTAGGAACGGATATGCGGGAACTTTCCAGTTATCAGAGAACACTTCAACTCATGTCACGCTAACAGTGACGTATCAATTTCAGTAACACAATAGCCCATCTTTAAGAATGGCTACCGACTACTGAAGTGACTATGCTTAACATCTTAATTATTCCGTTAATTACAACTGTAATGATTATACTTTATGTATAAAGGGTTCCGATGACTAAAAGGAACCGTAACGGTCTTAGGACCGCTAGTTATAATTTCTTTATCTGTTTATAGTTATTCTTATTTTACTTTAAGGTGTTTATACTAACCGCACCGTAATAGGTCCAATAACCTGTACTATATGTATTATTCTAATCATTTCACATTGTATTACTTGTACTGGTTAGTTTTATATATGGCGAGCAGCCATTCGTTCATATGTTTTGTTTATTTGTAGAAAACGTAGGACTGCAGTGCACGTAGGAAACACTATGCATGTAGCTCGTGGGGTAGTGTCAGGCCATTCCGGTGTATAGTGTCGACTCGCCACATTGCATGTACATGACAAGTGATGACGATGGCTAGCTCCCGGTCTCGGGGTTACAGATCCCATGCGATACTGCCCTAGGGGTAACAAAGACCGGCTCCCAAGGCCGATGGAACTCAATCATTCCAGTGGGGCCGTGCGACCATCATCGCGAACATTAAACAGAACGGTCTCATCCCAAGAGTTTGTGTCAACGGTATGCCTGTCCATAGCAATTTTGTGATCTATGGACTTACAATATTTGATTAGGTAACCTAACTAAAATAAGACTATACAATAGTTTTACCTAAACAGACCGTCAATTATGCTAGATAAAATCAAATGAGCATACGAAAATACAAGCCATAGAGACAGCCTGATGAACTTTTAAATGCGGGACTCTAGGAGGTACTACCCATACTCACAGGTATCCCCCCCCCCCCGCAAGGGAGGCTCCCGGACACGAGATCACTAATTAACTTAATATAAGTTATTATACCTCTAATCTGAAAAGGAAAGAAAGTTATCTTGTTGAAGTGGCGAAAGATTATGTGCCTCACGCGGGCATTACTTCTGATGCTATTTCTGTGTGAGAAGTAGTAGCCTTGCGCAAACCGTCATCACTGAATCCTTACAAGAGGCAAGTGCCTCAGGCGGGCCTCCATCACAGGAAAATGTCGCCACCGCTTAAAGCGGGAGAGGAGTATTGGCAAGAGAGGGACCACTCTAATATTCAGCCAAAATGATACAAAGAAAAGACCATACCTAGTGAAATTATGATTATAATGTTGCGTGCTGTTTTACGTGAAGACGGGATGAGTGATTCCCGAAGGATTCCCATGCCACCGTTTTATGTAGTTTTAAGTAAGCTGAATTAGTAGTTACCACATTTATTTATGCCGGCCTTCTTCTATGCCTAAACTAACATTTGGTTTTTAAAGACAAGAACTAGTTTAGGCCGCAAATGACAGGTATCCTACCTAGCTTTAGATACAGCTGTCATTGAGAACGGGCGTCCCAAGACGTCAGTACTGAAGACAGCATGCATACATGTTATTTTGCAAGACCTCCAAGCTGGGTGAGAATCCGGACATCTTGCTCCCTAACCACATAACACGTCACAGGACAAGGGTTACTTTTCACATAACCACGTTTAGGCAACTGATCTATCGTGTTGGTGGGGGTAAGAGAGATGACTACCCACCATGAATGTCCTTCCCATGAGGGCGTGGCAGATCCTAACATCTTGCCAACACATTCTTAGAGAATTCGGTGGGGATGCGTATCTCGCCTGTCACCAGGTCCTATGGAGCTAACCTTTTAACCTGATGTTAGGTTTAAACGCAAGTTGCCCAGATATGCACAGCGGTGTGTGGGAGACTTCCTAGAAGATGAAAAAGAAATTAATCATTATAATAAGTTTTCGCAGTGCTTCCTACATTGGCAAGGATATTTAACTACTAGGTATCCGAAGATACATGGGAAATGTATGTGACACCACACCCTGGCCATCACCACTCGGAAACCCCAATAGCTTCCCAGGGTTGGATCAGTACATGGTGCGGATAGGGACATCCACACGATTAAGAAGTCATACGGCTTAGTGGAACATGAAGAGAGACAATAACTTATAAATGTGAGGCCCAATAGGTATGTTGGCCAATTCTACACAACACCTTGCCGGAGTGTGGGGCTAGATTATCACAACTACCGGAAAAGAGGCGTACACTATGTATCTCTAGATGAAGAAATTGTCTCTAATCATATTAAACTTATCCTATCGAGCTAAATAGAAAAGCTTTTTAGTCGGTAGCATGCCGGGCTAAACAGAGTTAAAGCATGGACAGCGACCTCAGTGAAAAATTGTTGGTGGCGGGAGAAAGTGATGCATATATAAATGTTGCTGTATAGTGTTTCCTACATGCACTGTAGTCCTACGTTTTCTGCAAATAAAGAAAACCTAGGAACGAATGGCTGCTTGCCATATATAAAACTAACCAGTACAAGTAATACGGTGTGAAATGATTAAAATAATATATGAAGTACAGGTTGGCAGACCTACTATGGTGCGGTTAGTAAAAATACCTTACAGTAAAATGAAAAATCTATAAACAGATAAAGAAATTATAACTAGCGGTCCTAAGACCATTACGCTTCCTTTTAGTCATCGGAACGGTTTACACAAATAAAATGTAATTATTACAAATGTAACTAACGGAATAATTAAGATGTTAAGTATAGTTACTTGAATAATAGGTAGCCATTCTTAATGACAGGCTATTGTGTTACTGAAATTGATACATCACCCTTGGTGTGGCGTGAGTTGACGCGTTCTCTGGAAGCTGGAAAGTTCCGGTATGTCGGTTCCTGCAACAGTATTCCTGCATGCAGTCCAGGATGGGAGCGGATCGAACCCATGATGTTAATCACAATATAAGAATGTCCAACGAGCAGTCAGTAAGTGATACAATAACATTACTGCTAGGAAGAAAGTTCCCGTACACTGATGGTATGAATGGAAGTTAAGAACCACCCACTGATAAGCGGGTGTTGTTGAAGATGGATGAAGATACATAACTAAGCTTACGGTGCGGGTTATGTCAGTTAGCTCTTAAGACGTACCGGGCAAAGTTTACTTGCTGAAGTCAAAAAGTTTAAATAAACCTGCACGACATCAGTGCGGGGGGGGGGGGGGGTTGAATAACCACATTTTGGCATGGCCGGCAGATCCGGCGAGTCATCCACCAAAGAACATCGCTGCCTCTACATCTGTGGAATCACATATTTAGGCCGGGAAAGGCCTCACCGCAAGTTTGTGTTCCGAGGTAGTTCTTGATTTAGTCGTGAACAATGTTCAAAAGTTCCAAAAATGCTCCCGAACAATCCCGGAGATCCAAAATGTTTTTAGGTAGGGTGGGTTGGGTTGCTGCTGCCGGCTATGGGAGAGAAACTGACTGAGACTGAAGTGATCTATTTAATCCCTGTCTCGATGATAGTAGCTGTAACAGATCCAACCTATTCGGCCCCTGGCCGAGGATGCTGTCGAGTTCTGGATTTAATCTCCTTTTATACTACTCGTGACGTCACAGGCCCAGGCTTCAACCAATCATCGGTCGAGCATTAGCCAATCAGAGCACAGCTAATAATGACGCAGTCGAATGTTCTAAAACTTTCTAGAATTTCTGCATACACGTGGTTACGACGTCACGGTAATATTTTGAAGATAATTAAGGGGCTTTATCGTGGATAACTCAGCCATTTCTTAACCGATTTTGAATTGGTTTACAAATTCAGAAAGCCCGTCGAATTCTGGTCTTGAGCAATGCTAGATTCGCCGAGAACAACAATTATAAAGGATTACAGTGTACCTCCTCGGTACACTAAAAGTGCCATCCTATCTTGGTCATGAAATACGCACTCTGTCAAAACAGTGGTAAGTGCGCGAAGGCGCGCTACGCACTTTAACGAACTTAGGCATTTTTTATGATGAAATGTCTCTCATAGGCTCATATACGCATATAGCTCTACCGAGGGGGGGGGGGTGTGTTCATGGAACGAATCCAGGATGGGCGGCGTGTCGATCCCGATTAGAGACAATTTCTTCATCAGGAGACACATAGTGTATGCCTCTTTTCCGGTAGTTGCAATAATTTAGTCCCGCACTCCGGCAAGGTTGTGTAAAATTGGCCAACATACATATTGGCCCTCATATTTATAAGTTATTGTCTCTCTTCATGTTCCACTAAGCCTTATGGCTTCTTAATTGTTTGGATGCCCCTATCCGCACCATGGACTGATCCGACCCTGGGAAACTATTGGGGTTTCCGAGCGGTGATGGCCAAGGTGTGGTGTCACATACACTTCCCATGTATCTGTTGATACTTAGTAGTTAGTTATCCGTGCCAATGTAGGAAGCACTGCGAAAACATTATAATTATTAATTTCTTTGTCATTTTCTAGGAAGTCTCCCCCGCACCGCAGTGCATAACTGGCCAACTTGCGCTTAAACCTAACATCAGGTTAAAAGGTTAGCTCCATAGGACCTGGTGATGGGCGAGATATGCATCCCCACCGAATTCTCTAAGAATGTTTGGGCAAGATGTTAGGATCTGCCACGCCCTCATGGGAAGGGCATTCATGGTGGGTATTCATCTCTCTTACCCCACCATAACAATAAATCAGTTGCCTAAAAACTTGCTTTTGTGAAAAGTAACCATTGTCCTGTGACGTTTTATGTGGTTATGGAGCAATCTCTCCAGATTCTCACCAAGCTCGGAGGTCTTGCGAAATAACATGTATGCACGCTGTCTTGAGTGTCAATGTCTTAGGACATCCGCTCTCAATGACAGCCATATCTAAACGCTAGGTAGGCGCCCGGCATTTGCGGCCTAAAATAGTTCTTGTCTCTAAAAACTAAATGTTACGTTAGGCATAGAAGAAGGCCCGCATAAATAAAAGTGGCACCTACCAATTCAGCTTATTTAAAGATACATAAGACGGTGACTTGGGAATCCCTCGGGAGTCGCTCATCCCATCTTCACGTAAAACATCACGGAACCTTATAGTCATAATTTCACTAGGTATGTCTTTTCTTTGTAGCATCTTGGTTGAATATTGGAGTAGGCCCTTTTTGGCCAATATTCTTCCCCGCCTTAAGTGATAGCGACATTTTCCTGTGATTGAGGCCCACGCGAGGCACTTGCCTCTCGCAAGTATTCAGTGATGACGGCATATGTGAGGCTACTACTTCTCACCCAAAAAGAGCATCGAAAGTAATGCCCGCGTGAGGCACATGGCTTTTCGACACTATAAAAGGTAATTTTCTTTCCTTTCAGCTTAGAGGTATAATAACTTATATTAAGTTAATTAGTGATCTGGTATGGCGGAGCCTCCTTTGTGGGGATACCTCTGCGGACCTACGAGTCTGTGTGGTTCCTCTGGCAGCCCCACGTTTAAAAGTTCATCAGGCTGTCCCTATGTCTTTTATTTTCGTATGCTAATTTTTATCTAGCATACTTGACGGTCTGTTTAGGTAAATTAATTGTATAGACTTATTTTAGTTAGGTCACCAATCAAATCCTGTAAGTCCATAGATCACGAAATTGCTAAGGACAGCCATACTGGTGACACAAACTCTTGGGCTAATACTGTTGTATTTAATCTTCGCTACAATGGTCGCACGGCTCCACCGGAATGATTGAGTTCCATCGGCCTAAGGAGCCGGTCTTTGTTACATGTAGGGCAGTGTCGCCCGGGATCCGTAACCCCGAGACTGGAAGATAGCCAGCGTCATCACTCGTCATGTACATGCAACGTGGCGAGCCGACACCAGACACCAGAACAGCCTGACTATGCTCGCATGCTCACCGACTATGCCAGAAATTCTAACCAAGCGCAATCAACAACACCGCAATATCACCTGTTTTTACCTATCAGTGAGGGGACATTCTGAGATGCCTGACAGGTGGGAACAGAATTCCATACTATATCAGACATCCGCAATAGGTCAACTCCATCAGGGCCGGATCATGGATGATATTGACAAAGACCCAATTACGGGCACTCATACTATCCTTCATATCACTATCGTTCACCCGTGTCATCAACGGAAACTATATGGCAGGGTAATAATCCTTATACTAGACAATCTCCCGCACCACCCCCAACAAATGTATCATCTTATTCTAGGGGGACCCACGGCACCATCGGGAGGAATCGGTACCACCATTTCATCATTACATCAGTCATGCTACAGATCATGACCGTCAGCCACCTGCATCACCACCGTGCGAGGAATGTTAATCTTCACCATACGAAGAACGTCTGCATAACCTCCACAATATTCTGCCTCCCGTCGATAGACCCATGCTAGTTTATGGCTCTGCAATGGGGCGGACCTCACTGGATTGGAGAACATCGACGGGAAACACCCGCACCACCACCACCACCCACACGATGACCAGCATCAGCATTTTTGTCAGTCACCCGTGTACCACCATCACCTGGGTTTCAACCACTCAGTTCTTCCCATGGTCTTGGACGAGTCATTCTCCCTCCCGAATTCAGCGGGGAGAGTGACTGGACCAATTACAAAACCCACTTCGAAATTATAAGTCGGACTAACCACTGGAACGACCAACAAATAGGTGAATATCTCGCCATGAAGCTTTCTGGGAAAGCCTTCCAAGTTCTCGCGGAACTCGGGACTGACTACACGCCCATTTACACTCAATTGGAATGAGCATTGTCAGAACGGTTTGGCGATACCGCTCTCGGGACAACTAGCTGACTACAGCTTAAAAACCTCTGACGACGCACAGGAGAGACTCTACCGGAACTGGCTAGTCGCATCCGGAGACTAGTCACCCGGGCATACCCTAGCACCAATATAGAAGGCGTAACGCATCTTCACCATGATCGGTTTATTGATGCATTGAGCGGTGAGCCCGCTCCTAAGGAAAAGCTCTTCCTTGCTGACCACGGAACTTGGCCCAATTAACGGCCACCGCGGTCCGTATTGAAAACTTCCTGGAGTGAGAGAAAATGAACCGCCACCAACTTCACCCTATCAATGAGATAGAGGGTTCAGTCATCGTCACATCAACTGACGCTCACACCACACCTATCGCATCAACGACCACAGACCAGTCCGCACAACAAACAGCACCACAACATTCCAATCAGAATCAAGTGCCTAGAGGAAGGCAGCGTGGCCACAAAGGAGGCCACAATGGAGCCCCGGGGTGTGGGAACCAGCACAATAATAACAATAATAATAATCTCTGCACTGATGAACTTAGTAACTACCCTCAGCACTAGTTTAGCCACCACACACCTTAGGACAACGAACACTATTAACACCGCACCCGCACCTAACACCTGTTTTGGATGCGGTCAGCCAGGACAGTGGAGGGAATAGTGCCATAACCGACCTCCGTCTACAACATGTACCCCTAACCGCAGAACCCGCAACCAGAGAAGCCGGCAAACTCCCAAGGGCACTGATTGGAGAGTCACCTCGGTCCCCGTATTTACTACCTGGCTCAACTGCGGTCCCCATACAACAACGTACGGTGGCAGACTATCACAAACATCCCTCAGCTTTGACACGTACACCTATACGTACGGCTTCATATATGGCGATGCCTACGATGCCTCCCACATCCGCAGCACCGCCATCCCCCCATAACAAACCTTCTTTATTCTGTAAAACGGCAGTGGTAGGTTGTAGCACCTCCTCTGAAACAACGTTTTTGCAAGCACCACGTCCCGCCACCAAGACACTGGATTCTAGGTGTATGCAAAACACCGTCACACACAACATCATTTCTCACATCCACAAACAGCAGTGACTCGGGAGAAACTGTTCACTCCACATCATGGATTCGCAAACGATGACACTGCCGGTGATACGAACGCCTTCCGAGACACCACTGTTTCTTTTGTGCATCAACGAAACATCCAGTGATGCACTGTAAGAAGTGGCTCGCACAGCTAGCTCTTATCCATGATCATGAGAATCCTATCCGTACCACTGTCTACACGAACACTGCATACACACAAAAACATCAACCACTCCATCACCATTGCTACCACCAGCTCCATCTCCGCCAAAGCGATCACAGCAGTGACGACGACGGACTGACCCTTTCCTCACTCAGCCATCCACAACATTAAGAGAAGCCATTCGGAAACAGACTGATTATATACAGAATGATTCCGCTCTGACACTATTGTCGCAGATGGCATCATTAGAAACTCTTCCGCAGGTGCACGGCAAAGTAATATATAAGTGCGCCTGTCTGTTAGCGGTATTTCCACCAGTGCCACTGTTAACACTGGAGCTTCTATCACAGTATTTAACAAGCACTTATATGAGAGCTTCCCACCTAATAAAAAGCCTCCCCTTAAACCCACAAACATCTATCTACAGATGGCTACGGGAGCTGATGTGCCCATAGCCGGTGTAGTTAATCTGGTTATTCAGATAGAGGAGATGCAATTCATACAGCGAATTGTCATCGCCTCTATACAGAACGACGCCCTCCTTGGCTCTGATTTTCTCAGTGCCAGCGAAGTCATCATCCACTGCAAACAACAGGAACTCGACATACACTCGACATTTACCGCTCGGCGGATACCTCTTGGACCAGAATCATCATTATACGATACGTGTGCTGTAATACTATCAAGTACAGTTGAGCCGGGACAGGAGCAAATCTTATGGGCCACCACACCACAGTGAGGAAGCAACACCCACATCGCCATGCTGGAACCCGACCCTGATTACATGATCGCCTCACAAAGCGCAAGTCCCCGTATGATCGTGGACACCACCAACAAAGAACACATACCGTTCAGGGTGTTCAATGGCACCGCAGACCCCATAACTCTTGAACCGGGGGTATGCTGCAGCCATTTGGTGGAAGTGATCTCTTTGGAAACACCTACACTTCCCACCACACAAACGGAAATAACTGATGATTTATCAGAACACCTACATGATTTGTATCTACATGCCACAGTAGGATTAAAGCAATCACAGAAACATGAAATTCGGACACTGCTTTTCAAATATCATGATAGTTATTCCTCTGGAGACATTGATCTCGGAGAAACTCATCTTGTGTGATACTATATCAACACAGGCAATAATTGCCCAGTACAACAACCAGTATGACGCCTTCCCATTCATAAGGAAGCGGAAGCACATCAACAAGCTAACGACATGTTACGGACTGGTATTATACAACCATCAGCATCCCCATGGGCCAGCCCAATAGTAGCAGGCTAAAAGGACGAAAGGCTTTGGATTCCTTGTCAAGAGCCAAGTGGTTTTGTACCTTGACTTAGCTAGCAGATACTGGCAAGTAGCCATGGATGAAGCTGACATGGAAAAGACTGCATTCGTTTGTAGGGATGGTCCTTTCCAATTCCGCAAAATGCCATATGGGTTGTGCAACAATCTCATTGAGCAGGTATTAACGCCCCTGCAATGGGAAATCTGTCTATGTTACATCGACGACGTAATCATCGTTGGACCTACGTTTGAGCAAACTCTGACAAATTTGGACACCATGCTTTCCCGTTTCCGCACAGCCAATTTGAAGCTCAAACCAAAGAAATGTTGTCTCTTTGGACAGAGCACTGAGTTCTTGGGTCATGTCATATCCGATGCATTTCGTCAAGTACTACAAACACTTTCTGTACGGTCGCCCATTTACACTCCATACAGACCATGCCTCACTGCGCTGGCTCAGAAACCTTAAAAATCTGGAGGGCCAGGTAAACTTTATCCACTGCACACCGGCGGCAAAAGACATGGCATGACCGGAGAGTGCATGGAAATCCATATGAAGCAGGAAGGATGGTTTGGGTACACGATTCATGACAGTCTGCAAACGTGCCAAGTAAACTGAGTTGCCAGTGGAAAGGCCCCTATGTGGTAGTAGGTAAGACGCCGGACGTGACCTACCGTATCCGTGCTTCGGATGGCCTGACCTCAGTCAGCCACTTCGATCGACTTAAACCATGTGTCAGTGAAGACCCAGTACCAGAGCTCGGGCTGGGCGTTCCTCGTGATACCGGTACCCAGACAGAAATTTGTATGGAAAGTAGTATTCCTATGATTAGCGCAGAGCACCGCGGTGCCATTTCGACCCGTCTTCTACCAAGCCAGAACACAGGTGAACAAGCAGCTAATGCTAATGATGATGACGAGATACGTACTCGCCCTCTCCTTCCTCAGCATGGATTTACTCGATCAGAGAAGCTGTATTTGAAGAACTTTCTGTTTGTTTTGTCCAAGGGTCCAGATGGAAAAGCTGTTCCACCGATCTCTTCCCACTCCCACCCACTTCTTGCTATGCCCCCCACCCCCATTATAGAGCTACCACAAGCGGAAGCTGAGGCTGACCCAAGCCATGCTTCCTGTGGGGTGGAGCATGTGATGAATAGCATGGAACTGAAGAGGCTGGATGAAGCCTTGGCGTGTCTAGAACCGCAAAACCGCACAACTCGGTATACCCGACCATGCCCTGAAATCGCCGGACCACTCTCCAACCAAGTGGAACCCTTATCCAATACCACACTACCAACCCAAATCCAACTGGCGTCCCTCATCTATACACCAAGTCCATTTCACACTCAACTCCTTGTCTGTTGACTGTCAATCTTCAGATATGAGAGAGACTTCTGCTACACAGGAGGTGGCATCCCGCACCGCACCGACCAACGATACACCCCCCCCCCCCCCCTCGTGGTGGGCAGGGAAGCAGCCTGTTCAGCAGACTCTCGGCTAGAATTTTCCTGGTGTCTAAAAACTATAACAAGACACCAACCGTCGTGTAACAGGAGATGACCACATTCCCCTGTCCAAAGGCCACCCTCTCCATACGGCCTACCATACTCCCCCGTGAGCAGTCAGGACATCACACCACATACAGAATGTCAGTTACATAAAGAACACACTTGCCCTCATGGCTGGATACGTCAACTCACCATTGTGCGTACATCACACACATACTCGGTTATACTCAGCATAACAGAGACATTCAACACTGGCAACAACATCGCTTAGCAGCACCTATCGGTATTAATTAATTCCCGTTAGAGACATAAATTCCCGCAACAGTTCCATCCGCACAAGATACAGGAGAAATAATACCTCCTGCAAACCCCACCTCCCGCAATAATAACAGACTCGGCATTCCCCAGCATGGAAAACTGGAATGCACCCACTTCACTTGACATTAGCATCATACAGCAGCCCGGACTTCCTGACAACAACATTATCATCAACAAACAACAATTCTCCTGCACACACCTTCTTATCTAGTTACGGGAGAACTGATCATGGAGATAGAAGGAATGCACTACAGCCATCTACAGTACGTGTCATGGGAGAAACCTCCAAATCCACCCCCACCCCCCTCCTCTCCCGCGACGTCGTACAGGAACAGCCAAGAATACATACATCACTTACACGTAATAACAGTCGATATTATTAAGAGAGAAAGATGCCCGCATTGTCGTCAGTCACGAGTAGGATTTTGCTACCGAAAGGTTGAATTCGATAATGGATTGATCAAAGCTACGACAGCATCAGACAGGTCATCTGCGCTCTAAAGTAACTCTGTCCCGCCCACGAGATCGGCCATTACAGAGCGAAATATCAGCAAGGTTAGATAAAGTTGACATCACGCCGCCCCGGGCCCCCCCCCCCTCCGCCCACCCCGGCAATAAAAACGTCACCGTCACCACAGCGCGGCAATAAAAACGTCACCGTCACCACAGCGCAAGTATCATTCACAGATAACCAGCCACGCATATCAAATTCAAATCACCAACATGCCAGAAACACCGACACTCAGGTTGACTGTATTCACAATCTCCAAACGACGGCATTGTGAATCATAAAACTGTGTGCACTCATTTCGGAGCTGTATTGTAATTTAACCATGATTATTGGTATTAATGTGTCTGGTCTAGGCAGGGATGGAGCTAGTTCTACCAATTGAGGAGAGTGCTTGGCAGCCCTCCCGCTCGGAAAACACAGCTATCATGTCGGGATCAGTAACTTTGATACACCGCCTGAATAGATCTGTTTAAACCACACATCAAATTACCTACAGCTTTACTGTTATATTTTTGATTAAGAACACAACTGCTCTACCGTGTATACAGATCATTAGTGCACGGGCCGATAAAGCGGCATAAAAAATCTAACAGTATAATTACAAAGAGAATTTCAAAAATTCTCCTACCTGCGTTCCAGTACATAATCGACACGGGCTGAGAACTACCTATTACAGACATATACCAAGACGCATGTTTAAGAACTCGTGCAAATAAGGGACATTATATTATAAAGATTCATGATAGAACATATATTTCCATCTCTCGCATCTCCAAAGATTGCACCTCAGCAACAGTATTTCATCCATCGCCATAAACAGCACATATGTCTCTGATCAGCCATGTGTTTTCCAGAGCCACGTGAATTTTACTGCTATTTCCAGTAAATTGGATCAAACGCTTTAAACAAGAGCCGGCCAAATACGCGACTATGACAGCGTGATGGAGGAGTGGCGAGGGTGAGTCGGGGTAACTACCGCTGTTGTCACCAGGCTCCCACACACCCCCATCGGGCGCTCCAGCCTAAAATTAAAACAGGCAAGTCTATAAGCATCCAATCTGTAAAACCGCCTCACGCTAATTAAAAAGTAAGGCTCCACGAAAATAAGTAGTACCACGTTTTTATGTTGATCGAAGACTTGTAAAATGCCCTAAATTAAGACAAAGTTAATGAGCCATTCCTCCTATAATTAAAAGTACTCCCTTGACGTCTAGAATAGGAAAGAGAAAAACTATCTATATAGGGTCGACCGAATCACCTTCAAAACTTCCAGGTGTGGTCATCCGCCATGGGTGACGTCACTAAATCGTATAAAAGGAGGAAGCGCGCTCGGAAACTTCGTCTTCCTGTCAAAACTTGACACCAGGGAAGAACACATAGCATTAGGCTTCTTTCGTGTCGAAAACTAAATTCTGCTGTATCTTATTATTAATTCATTATTACATACTTGGCCTGGAAAGTCAAAATGAAGAGATATGGTTTTAGGTCTTAGTTAGGTTCCCGCAACCAACTACTATTGAAGATTTAGCATTATCGGATTCATCTGAAGAAGAATCGGTACCAGTTGCGAAAAGATTCCCATGCAGCTCATTATTAGGTAACGGAGAACCGTTACCAGAACCTTTATGCGAAATTCTGACCTCAATCTTCATATTAACAAGGACCATCTCCTCCAGACCGCCTTTTGCATAACATGTCGGTATCTCTACACAGCCACCTATTACGGAGTAACACACGCGTGCCATCATAAGCACAGCATATTAGAAGTGACATTAGTTCCCGGTGAAGAAAGCGAGGATCATGACACACTAGCCACCCATTTTGAATCTCGGTTACCTGTCAAAGTTCTTCTGACCGAGAAGATGGCCCGCACGAAGAACACTACCTGCAGACATCGTCATCCCGTGGCTACATTAGCAACTGTGTCACCACCAGACATGAGCTTTTACCTTCCGTTGCCTCGGGGAGTGCTACGCTGCAACAAGTTACTATGTCCACACCGGTTTTAAGGCAGAGTAAGAAACAGAAGTCCTCTGCAAGATCCAGACCGACAGCAACCACATCATCAACCAGTAGCACAGCAACCGCATCCGCACCCATATCTGCAGAAGCATTTGCTACCAGCTAGCCCATATCGGTAGTCATCACGCCGCCGATGGAGATGGAGATGCCAAGCACTATTAGTATCACTCCAACCCGTGTTGTACAGCATCCATCACCCAGCCATTCTGATCCAGCAGTCAGGAAGGGAACCACACCGGAGCATCCGTATGCGGGAAAGAAACGAATCACGCATACACAAGACATACAGCCTGTGCCAAATGTCACCGCGAATCGGCTTCTCAAATACGTGAAATCACAGAAGATGTCGTCACCAACTGCAACTGCCTCAGCATCACTGCCTTGGCCTGCAATATGGCTCACCACCATCACCACAGCCACTGCAATGACCACGGACACCACTACACCAACCAGCACCACAGCCACTGCAATGACCACGGACACCACTACACCACCATCACCACAGCCACTGCAATGACC
Source organism: Chaetoderma sp. LZ-2023a (assembly GCA_034401795.1). Classification (NCBI taxonomy): domain Eukaryota; kingdom Metazoa; phylum Mollusca; class Caudofoveata; order Chaetodermatida; family Chaetodermatidae; genus Chaetoderma; species Chaetoderma sp. LZ-2023a. Next base: position 46,593,447 of record CM067367.1, read on the forward strand.
ACGGACACCACTACACCAACCAGCACCAACGCCGCTGCAGGAATGAACATTACAACGTCCACAGTAACTACCAAGGACACTATAGACACTGTGACCAATATTCCCACAAGTATCACTTTAGACATTCCAGAAAGCGCCAGTAATAGTGAAGACATCTCAGCATTAGAAGTTCATCGGCCATGACCAACCAACGTCAGTCGTGGGACCCAGACTCAATGGGGAAATTTTTCGGCAGAGGTGTGATCGTTTGTGTTTGAAGTTACAGTAGAACATTCGTGGTGCAACTCATGGAAAATTTACTTTTTATTATTTTTGAAATATCTTTCTTATTATTATATATGTTAAATCAATTGAATCTCGTCCCTAGGATAACTACGGTTATCCTACACAGCTGCGCAGCTTGATTGCCCAGCTGTGTCTCATACTGAAATGAGCACTGTTGATTCAAGTGTTGTAAGAACGTCGTGTGCGATGTAAAGTATACAACACCCCAGTGTAATAATGTCATAATCCCATCATGTAGTCTCAGCTATGCTGAGGCTGCCTGATAAACTAACTTTTTGGTTTATTATTATATTCTATTTTTCTTATTATTTTTCTTCCTGTCTTAGATGTCAGGACGGCTATGGGGTCAGCGAGAGCTGCCCGTTGCGCACCCGCTATAACGGGCCGCAAATATTTATTTAATCAACATACGTGTTGCGTACTCCTTATTTTATCCGGGGTATGCAAGTAATTTGATAGTAAATAATCTAATACCCAGTTAGGGTATGTTTCATGGAAATCATATATATTTTATATGCATATATTTTATTATATTATATCTTAACTTAAATTGTGGTACATTGGAGCGTGGGTGTTCGCTGCGGAGGTAATGATTAACGCACCCAAAGCGAACTTCCATGCTATTGTTTAGCGAATCATTGTCAGAATAAAATTAAAAGCACGCACCAAGATATTAAAAAAAAAGAAAAACGAAAAATAATTCCAGTTAAAAAATTAAAACTAAAAGTATGCCTCCCCTCTCCTCTTGGCACTCCTATGTGCACTGTCTCTCTTAAACACGCGTCTATTGCGTCACTACTCCTCTCCGGCCACTTGCCTACCCGGGAAGTTTATAATTCCCACCTAGTGTACGTCCGTGCGTCGATTCGTGATGCGTGATCGTTTGCCACGGATGTCAAACTAGGAGGGGGTGGTGTAGTTCAGATCGACCGGTCAGGTGCCGGATGTACCAGCCAAGCTTGGTACGCACGGCCCGTTCAGGATTCATTCCCTGAACACGCCCCCCTGGGTAGAGCTATAAGCGTATATGAGGCTATGAGAGAGATTAAAACACGTAACGCGCATGTGCACGCTTACCACTGCATAGACAGAGCGCGTATATCACGTCCAAGATAGGATATCACTTTTAATGTACCGAGAAGGTACAATGTAATCCTTTAGAATTGCTTGTTCCCACCGAATCTGGTATCAATCAAGAGCAGAATTCAACGAGCTGTCCAAATCTGTAAACCATTTCAAAATCGGTTAAGAAATGGCTGAGTTATCCACGGGAAACACCTTTGATTATCTTCAAAATATTGCCGTGATGATTGGTTGAGTAGTAGTATAAAAGGAGATGGAATCCAGAGTTCGAGCGCATCCGCGGCCAGGGGCCGAACAGGTTGAATCTGCAAAAGCAGCCACGATCAGCCAAGACAGTATTAAATAGATCACTTCAGTCTTGGTCAGCATCTGTCCTGTAGCTTGTGGCAGCCACCCAACCCACCGCACCTTAAAAGAATTTTTGGAAACTTTTGATAATATTGTTCTCGACTGAATTAAGAACTAATGCGGAACACAATCGTGCAGTGAGGCCTCTCCCGGCCTGAATATGTGATTCTACAGATGTAGAGGCAGTGATGTACTTTGGTGGATAACTCACCGGATCTGCCGGCCGTGCCAAAAAGTGGTTATTCGACCGCCCCCGCACTGATGTCATGCAGGTTTATTTAAACTTTTTGTCTGCGGCAAGTAAACTTTGCCCGGTACGTCTTAAGAGCTAACTGACGTACACCACACCGTTAAGCTTAGTTATGCATCTTCATCCGTATTCGATAACCCCCGCTGATAAACGGGTTGTTCTTAACTTTCATCCATACCATCGGTGTAAGAGAACTTTCTTCCTAGCCATAATGTTACTGTAGAATTTACTGACTGTTCGTTAGACATTCTTATATTGTGATTACCATCCTGAGTTCGCTCTGCTCCCATCCTGGACTGCATGCGGGAATCTTGTTTGCGGGAATCGACATGTGGGAACTTTCCAGTTATCAGAGAATGCTTCAACTCACGTCACGCTAACAATGACATATCAATTTCAGTAACACGATAGCCCGTCTTTAAGAATGGCTACCGACTATTCAAGTGACTTTACTTAACATCTTAATTATTCCGTTAATTACAACTGTAATGATTATACTTTATGTGTAAATGGTCCCGATGAGTAAAAGCAACCGTAACGTTCTTAAGACCGCTAGTTATAATTTCTTTATCTATTTATAGTCTTCTTCTTTCTTTTCGTTTGCTGATCATACCACCAGTCCTGTAAGTGACTATCGACATGATCATAAGCGTTAAGTGCGTGGATCCATGGTTTATTAGAGTGCGCCGTGCGGCCTGGAACCTCCGTCTTCAGCACTCGAGGTTTCTGTCAGGGTTACCACACCCGTACTTCCTTTAGTCGCCTCTTACGACATGCAGAGGATACGGAAGGTGTATTCTAAGCCCCACCTACAGGGCAAATCTGTGTATAGTTATTCTTATTTTACTGTAAGGTGTTTTTACTAACCGCACCTTAATAGGCCCAACAACCAATACTATATGTATTATTCTAATCATTTCACATTGTATTACATGTACTGGTTAGTTTTATATATGGCGAGCAGCCATTCGTTCATATGTTTTGTTTATTTGTAGAAAACGTAGGACTGCAGTGCACGTAGGAAACACTATACAGCAACATTTATATATGCATCACCTTCTGCCGCCACCAACAATTTCTCACTGAGATCGCTGTCCATGCTATAACTTTGTTTAGCTCAGCATGCTACAGACTAAAGCCTGACTATTTAGCTCGATAGGATAGGGTTAATATGATCAGAGACAATTTCTTCATCAAGAGACACATAGTGTATGCCTCTTTTCCAGTAGTTGCGATAATTTAGTCCCGCACTCCAGCAAGGTTGTGTAAAATTGGCCAACATACATATTGGGCCTCATATTTATAAGTTATTGTCTCTCTTCATCTTCCACTAAGCCTTATGGCTTCTTAATTGTTTGGATGTCCCTATCCGCACCATGGACTGATCCGACCCTGGGAAACTATTGGGGTTTCCGAGCGGTAATGGCCAGGGTGTGGTGTCACATACACTTCCCATGTATCTTTTGATACTTAGTAGTTAGTTATCCTTGCCAATGTAGGAAGCACTGCTAAAACATATTATAATTATTAATTTCTTTCTCATTTTCTAGAAAGTCTCCCCCGCACCGCAGTGCATTACTGGGCACCTTGCGTTTAAACCTAACATCAGGTTAAAAAGTGTAACTCCATAGGACCTGGTGACGGGCGAGATGCGCATCCCCACCAAATTCTCTAAGAATGTCTGGGCAAGATGTTAGGATCTGCCACACCCTCATGGGAAGGACATTCATGGTGGGTATTCGTCTCTCTTATCCCTACCATAACGATAAATCAATTGCCTAAAAACTTGCTTTTGTGAAAAGTAACCATTGTCCCGTGACGTTTTATGTAGTTATGGAGCAATATCTCCGGATTCTCACCAAGCTCGGAGTTCTTGCGAAATAACATGTATGCACGCTGTCTTGAGTGTCGATGTCTTAGGACATCGCTCTCAATGACAGCCGTATCTAAAAGCTAGGTAGGCGCCCGCCATTTGCGGCCTAAAATAGTTCTTGTCTCTAAAAACTAAATGTTAGTTTAGGCATAGAAGAAGGCCCGCATAAATAAAAGTGGCACCTACTAATTCAGCATATTTAAAGATACATAAGACGGTGACATGGGGATCCCTCGGGAGTCGCTCGTCCCATCTTCACGTAAAGCAGCACGCAACTTTATAGTCATAATTTCATCAGGTATGGTCTTTTCTTTGTAGCAGTTTGGTTGAATATTAGAGTAGGCCCTTTTTGGCCAATACTCTTCCCCCGCTTTAAGCGGTGGCAGCATTTTCCTGTGACAGAGGCCCGCGCAAGGCACTTGCCTCTCGCAAGGATTCAGTGACCACAGCCTGCGTGAGGCTACTACTTCTCACCCTAAAAGAGCATCAGAAGTAATGCCCACGTGAGGCACATGGCTTTTCGACACTATAAAAGATCATTTTCTTTCCTTTCAGCTTACAGGTATATTAACTTATATTAAGTTAATTAGTGATCTCGTATGTGGGAGCCTCCTTTGCGGGATACCTCTGCAGACCTACGAGTCTGTGTGGTACCTCCGGGAGCCGCACGTTTAAAATATCATCAGGCTGTCTCTATGGCTTGTATTTCCGTATGCTCATTTTTATCTAGCATACTTGACGGTCTGCTTAGGTAAATAAATTGTATAGACTTATTTTAGTTAGGTCACCAATCAAATCTTGTAAGTCCATAGATCACGAAATTGCCATGGACAGGCATACCGGTGACACAAAATCTTGGGCTGATACTGTTGTATTTAATCTTCGCGACGATGGTCACACGGCCCCACCGGAACGATTGTGTTCCACTGGCTTAAGGAGCCGGTCTTTGTTACCTGTAGGGCAGTGTCGCACGGGATCCGTAACCCCGATACCAGACACCGGAATTGCCAGACTCTACCCCGCGAGCGACACTGCCTACGGTGTCTGACTACAACAGCAACAGCGTCCAGTTAAATTGGTTCCAAAATATTCAACAGAATGTTGATTAAGTAGTAAAGAAATACAATTCGTACACTTGACGGACTATACAGTATTCAAGACGAATCCTGATACATTATTCATGACGCATTTTGATGGCGATGCTAGCCTACATGTGACGTAATTCTGCGACGGAATGTTAATAAACACGCGGATCTAGAGTGTTATTCATGATGGTCTGAGAGACAGAGGAGATTAATTGTTCATTCAGCAATTCTCCTTTCCATTTTATCCATCCATCACATGACGTCATAATCAACTAAGTGACGTGTGGGCTGACGCTATAATCATGACGTCATGAACGATTCGATATAGGCCGTCTTTAACGCTTAATTGTCCGACACGTTATACGAGTTGTATGTCTTTACCATTTAATAAGCATTCTTTTGAATATTTTGAAACTAATTTGACTGGGAGCTTTTGCTGCCATAGGCAACAACATCATCCAGTCAAGTTAGTTTCCAAATATTCAACAGCTTACCTGTATGGTTTTCCTCGAAAAACCAGTTCAGATATCGATTGATCACAACGCGAGCGATGTGTGGGTGGAGCATAGTTAAAGATGGCATAGCTAATGGGCGGGGTAGAGTATTCCACATTATCTTGTTCTCTGCCAGCCATTCCTTCCAGCTCATTATTAATGCATCATGGTATGCTTTTCATATTTGTTTATGGCATTTCGTGTAACTTAGCCTGATACCTGATACCTCAGATTAGTGGTCCAGTAGAGAGTCAATGACCAACCAGCAGCAGCAGCGGCGGCTGGAGGCGGCAGCGGCGGCACGAGCGGTAGCATCGGCAGCAGTGACAACACTAGCAGCAGCAGCAGCAGCAGCAGCAGCAGCAGCAGCAGCAGCAGCAGCAGCAGCAGCAGCAGCAGCAGCAGCAGCAGCAGCAGTAGTAGCAGCGGTATCAATAGATATTTTCGGACTGCAGATAAAGCATCCCCTAGCCAAGATATATATTCGTACGATGCAACTTGTGTATCACTGATGTTGTACAACTGTAGCTGCTGGGTAGATCAAAAGGCGGCTCTAAAAAGGCTGATATCTGTTACCACAAACACCTTCGTACTATCCGATCCAACAATGCTGACTGGACAACACAATCTCCATGTATGCGTTATAGCCTACACCAGGTGCAATACCGTCCCAATGTCAGTGAAAATGACCGAACAAAGACGGTCTACGTTTGGCAATGTTCTGCAAACGCCACCGGATACCCCTGCAGTGAGAACCTTGGTATTCGCTGCAGAAGTACTTGGTTCTGACCAAGCTCATAGAGGATACCACTGCAAAAAAATAAACTACATGCGCTACATCACATCTAAATTGTATGGCTTTCTAGTGTAATGTTTTGGTTATTATTGTGTTTCTCAAAAATATATTGCAACATGCTATATGTTGCCCCATCTCGAAGCGCAGTTGCTCGCAATTGAACCATATTAAGAGCCAGCGTACCACGAGCAACCACTTTCACAACCACCACCGACGTCGTAATTTGAGTTTAATAAGGGTTATCAATTCGCACTGCATGTACCCAATGACTCTGATTTAAGCGTGTGGTTGACAGTACCATAATCATTGTGTATCACGGACACCATATGACCCATCGCAAACGCTCTAAAAAACCAGGTGTCAGCATAAAGCACCTCACTGCATGTTCTGGTCAAATAAAGGTGGATAACGAGCTTTCCAGAGTAATGACGTCATACTCAGCTAAGCGGCGTGTAGGATGGCGTCATAATCATTGCGTCATAAATGATTCTGTACTTCTTGAAGACTAAGAGTCTTTAACCCTTAATAGCCCGACACGTTGTACACATTACATGTCTCTACTATTTAATAAACATGCTGCTGAATTTTTTGAAACTAAGTTGGCTGGGCGCTGTTGCTGCCATAGGCAGCAACAGCACCCAGTCAAATTAGTTTCAATATATTTAACAGCTTACATGTATAGTTTTCTGGAAATTCATAGTCAGGGAGTTCAGACATCGATCGATCACAACACGAGCCAGGTGTGGGTGGAGCTTAGCTAGAGATGGGCGGGACATAGCAAAAATTGGAAAGGTCCATTGAGACGGGTGCTTGGGCGTTACTTTACGATCACCCATCAGAATGAAGCACCATCAATTATCACAAAAATGACCGGTATATAGTCTGTTTAAGACTATAATCCCTGATAACGCAGGTTTCTGAGCCGGTAGCGACGAACACGTGGCCTATAACTGTATCAGAGAAAGGACATATTCTCTTGGTGACAAATGGTGGTGGGTTATTCAGACGGGTGACAATAAATCACATTACATTATGAATTAGATTGGTCGTACATCGTAAACCCCCACATTCACTGCTTTAACCTCTTGACCCACATACCCACCATACCTCTGTGGCCGGAGTCACATGTAAATGTGCTTTTGTACTCCACACTCATAGCCGTAACTCACATACCATATTTGGTTGAATTCCGTCCACCGGTTTCGGAACAGTTGCATTCCAATCAATTACTTGACCATTCGGGAACATGGATTCGTAGATCAAAGATACCTTTGATAAAAAAGACTACGTTTATACAATGCAACCTGCGTATCCTTGATGCTTTATAACTGTAACAGCTGAGCAGCTCCAAAGGTAGCTCTAGACAAACTGGATGCCTTCCACCGCAAACACCTACGTACCATCACTGGAAAACCATAATTTCCAACAGTGTGTACAAGATGTGTACTGTCTGTAAAAGTCGCTCAGTGAGGGTGGTCGGTGTTTTGCCATGTGCTAAGGATGCCAGAAGAAACACCAGCACAGAGAGCCTTGCAATTCGCTACACTCGGAGCAAGCAAATACAAAGCCAGGAGAGGACGCGATTGAATAAATTTGCTAAGCGTGTTACGAGGTGACCTCAAGAAAGCAGAACTCGGTACACTCAAGTCAAGAATGGACTTGATGAAGCAAAGGAGTTCGGCTGAGGACAAGACACTGATTGCAGCTGTAGGATGTTTCTACTAAAACAGCCGCAGAATACAGTAATCATACATACATACTTGGCCATTTGATCCCTTCCACACACAATGGATGGGGTGGAGCCAAGCATAAATTCGTCACGCAATCTGCAATTATATGGCTAACACATATAAAAATTTGTTTGCATTCCACACAACAGTTTGGGAGGAGAAAGTGCGACAGACAGTTTTTAAGATATTGACCTTTTGACCACACCTAATCTACTTGGGCTGGAGCGAAATCTAAATGCCATTTTGCAAAGTGGAATCATACGGCTAACGCATATACCAAATTTAGTTGAATTCCACCCAATGGTTTGGGAAGAGATAGCGTGACGGACGAATATACAGACGGACGGATATACAGATGGACGCATTGATTGAGGGATGGAGGGAGGCGATTATAATATTCCTGATATTTTTTCAAAAGAAGGATAATTAATGGTATAATAACTTATGTCAATCTTACATAACTAGGTTTATTCTTCTGCTTATAGATACAAATAATAAACTGTACAGTTTTTTAAGATACTTTTCTACAACCTGTTATTACATCAGGGTACACAGTTAATTAAGCCTCTAAAAGTGGACAATTTTAACAATTTTTATTTTTTACCGTTTTGGTTTGAATACGCACCCTTTCATGACGAAGCCGGACAAAATCGACCTCCGCTGTGGTCTTGAAGATTGTCCACTTGCAGGCCAAGTGTAGACTATTTTTGACAATTTACCACTGGAATGACTGGCTCGGTAACCGAGCCAGTCATTCCAGTGGTAAATTGTCAAAAATAGTCTTCATTTGACCTGCAAATGGACAGTGAAGAAGCAAATATTTTGATTTATTGTTGAATATTTAACCCTTTAATGACAAAATTTAAAAAATTTAGGAATTAAAGGGTTAAATATTCGACAAGCTATTCAGAAAGTCAATCTCGTGGATATCATACGCCATATCATGTGCTATTGTGTTACTAAACACTTGATATGTTATTAAATCACGATACGCCTGACGTTTCCTTTGATGGCAACCGTTTGTATTGCCAATTGTTTGGCAGTCAAAGCATCTCCATGCATAATGAATATATTAAAAAGACTATTTTACTATCAACTACGGCGGAGATATATCCCCGCTGGCTATTATATCGAGAAGCGGTTATTAGGTTATAGGTCCTGTTTTCTCTGCATATGTACATTTTTTACATCGCTGGAGATATTAGATCGTTTATCACTTCAGCGAATAACAAACGCGCCATCAGATATACATACAGTACTATCATATATATATGATAGTACTGTATGTATATCTGATGGCGCGTTTGTTATTCGCTGAAGTGATAAACGATCTAATATCTCCAGCGATATATATATTTTATAGCTTACTGTATTGTGTTTATCTGAATAAATTATAGTGGAGCCTGTTGTTAAGTTCTTTCTGTAGATCTATTAGTGGTAATTATCCCACGTGAGCCTCCACCAACCCTAAACTCATTCACAATACAAGTACACATATTGATGCAAGGCATCAATGGTAAATAGCGTGCCCGGAGCTTATTATAATTCTGAGAATAAACTCAACTGTTTCATGAAAAAATGAAGTTATATAAAGGCATACAAGCCACTTATGACAAAAATATATGCGGACAATAAACACAAAAGAAGGAATATTTCTTGCAAAAAGATATGGGCAGTATTAGCTATGGGCTAGGAAAAGCAGCTTATAATTTTGGTCAGTCTAACAATTTTTCAATCCATCCTTTTTCTCCAGGCCAAACTCCTTAACAGAGAGAGGAACAGACAAAATTAAGAGCAGCCAGTGATGAGAAAATTGCACTACTGCATCAACAGAGCGTAACAGATCAAATTTGGGTCATTAGGTATCAACAACTTGTAAAGATAAAGAAATCAACAGAACTGGCAACCCAGTCAGTAGAAAATCAGCGCAAGAAGCAGTACAGATCCTGACACCAATTCAAACATATTAAAGAAAGACTGTAAAGAATATTTTAAGCCTAAATCTTGATACCTTCCTAAAGAGACGTGAAGAGCTTATTACCCGGAAATATATTGGTGAAATATACACTGCAATGCTAGTGAAATGCACAAAGCAAGTATATTTTTGATGCAATACAGGACCCCGATCTGTACCGACAGATAACCTTTTCAACAAAGTTAAGTGGCCAGGATAGAACCAATACCGTGAACCTAGTTTTCTCTAATAAAAATGATATAGTAGAAAACATTCTGACAAGACCCAGTGGGAAACAGCCACAATCGTGATCTGTTTCATTTAGCTATCATATCTATTAAACGATATCTTTACTGGAAACAGTGACAAACTATTAAATCAAATATTTTTGCTCGACAAAAGGCAAAAATCGGCCTCAACCGTTGTAATGATGACGATCTTGTTGACCATATGTGCAAATGTTAGGGTATTAGCCTGATAAGTCAGGTTCTACCAGTACAGGCGGCTAATAATATGGGATATATAGAAATTTTTTCACATTACTATAATAAATATTTGGTGGTAGAATTATACAATATTTCGCACAGCACGAGAACATAGTGAGTTGTACATGGCCTTATGTTCGAAAACTGGCTACAAGGCATGTAGAGATATTTTGGTACCGAATATAGTACATTATTGGAATTTGACAATGGTGTGCCACTACTAAATTGCATATGATGAAATTACTGTACAGTAAACATTTTTAAAACCTTTGATACTTTATTAGCGTATTCATATACGTATCTAACCATGTGGGTGAACTTCTGGGGTCGAACCTATTGCAAACAGTGTGGTACAGAAAATCGTTGATCTGACAGAATTTGCGCCAATTTTCGGTATGGAATTGTGTACTATGAAATTACGTTCCTGTAGAATTTTTTTTAATTCGGAATACAACTAGCATATTTCCTATAATGATTTGTTGGTTAAATTCTTGGGGTGAACGTATTGCAATGAAAACTATGAATTATCCTAAGTTTGAGCTTATTTACGTTATGAAATTTTTTAATCTCACTACGTCGTAAGCTTATGCCTATGCCTATCTAAACATATGGGTGATATTCTGGGCCGAACCCATTATGAGCGATATGTCAGGACATATCGACATCTATCTGAACGTGGTGAATGTGAACCAACCATATTACAATGGGGCCATATGGCGAATATGTAACTACATATTACCAAATTACTTGATGGTAGAATCGTGCAAAAGCAGTAGTACATATTCAGTTATATACAGCTATATGTGAAAAAAGTATTACAAACCGAGAACTGAGATTCTAATACTGAATATAGTAAATTGTTGGCATTTGACAACTGTCCGTAGCTACTAAATTGAATATTACGAAATTACTACGTGGTAGAAATCTCAAGATTCATTAGCGTATTCATATCCCTATCTAACCGTATGGGTGAAATTATGTAGCCACACATATTGCAGACGGTAGGGTATTGAAAACCACAGATCTGCCAACATTGGAACAAATTTATGCGATGAAATCGCATAGTACGAAAATACTTCACGTTCTAATTCTTTTAAACTCCCAATGTAACTAGCATATTCAAACTTCTATACGTCTATATGAGGGAAGTTCTGGAACCGACCATATTACAGAAAGTAGGGCACCGAAAACCACGAATACACCATCATTTAAGCTCAATTTTGCGTATTAAAATTACTTCATCTAGAATTTGTTAGATTCGGAATATAACTAGCTTATAGACTTCAAGTCTATGTGGGATAAATTATGGGGCTGAACATACTACAGACAATAGGGCACTGAAAACTGTGGTGGTTTATTAATACAATGAACCTTTCCAGTTTAGCTATGCCCTGCCCATCTCTAGCTAAACTCCACCCATACCACTCTCGATTTGGGATCGATGGATTTCTGAACTACTAGACGATAAATTTCAAGAAAATATACAGGTAAGCCGTGGAATATTTTGACACTAAATTGACTGGGTCCTGTTACTGCCTATGGCAGCAACAGCAGCCAGTCAAATTACTTTCAAAATATTCAACAGCATTTTTTATTAAATAACAAAACATACAATTCGTACAATGTGTCAGATTATTAAGCATTTAAGATGGACTAAATCGAGTCAGTCGTGACGTCATTATTATGACGTTATCCTACGCGCCACTTAATTAATTACGACGTCATATGACGTAATGATGGATAGACAACCTGAAAAGGCCCATTAGCAAGTGGTATTAATTACCCTCGCTCCGTCAGAGGATGAGTGTATTGTATTCGGGTCTATGTGCGTTCGGGATGGCAAGGGTCGACAATCTATGATTAGCCTTGTTAAAATATGTGACCTATAAATACGGGTGCTCTCTTAATACAAGTGGTCCATATTGTGTGGACCACACATTAACAAGTGGTATTAGCCCTGTAATGCTCAATTTGCTCATGCCAATTTCAATAGAGGGATCCATTTCTAGGTATGCCACGCCTATTTCTAGCTAAGCTCCACCCCTTTTTTGCGTTTTGGAATCGATGACTATATATACGCTGAATAATGAATTCCCAGACTTCCAATTTCAAGGTAACTATACAGGTAAGCTGATGACTATTTTGAAACTAATTTGACTGGGTGCAACGAAAACCATGAATCGGCCTAAATTTGAGCCGAAATTAGTTCATGGTAGATAGTTTTAAATCTCACTACTCCGTACGCGTATGCCTATACATATCTAAACATATGGGTGACATCATGGGGCCGAACCCATTATGAACGATATGCCAGGACATACCGACACCTATCTGAATGTGGTGAATGTGAACCAACCATATTATAATGGGGCCATACGGCGAATATGTAACTACCTACGATGAGATTACTTGATGGTAGAATTGTGCAAAAGCACTAGCTCATATTGAGTTATATACATCCATATATAAAAAAAATTATTACAAATCGAGAAAACACAGTCTGATACCGAATATAGTAAATTGTTGGCATTTGACAACTGTCCGTGACTACTAAATTGAATATTACGAAATTACTACGTGGTAGAAAACTCAAGATTCATTAGCGTGTTCATATCGCTATCTAACCATATCGGTGAAATTATGTGGCCAAACCTATTGCAGACAGGTAATAGTAGGCATTGAAAACCCGCAGATCTGCCAAAATTGAAACGATTTTACGCGATGAAATCGTATACTACGAAATTACTTCACGGTCGAATTTTGTTCAATTCCTAATATAACTATCGTATTCAAATCCCTCTACGTCGATGTGAGCGAATTTCTGGAGCGGACCATATTACATACAGACAGTAGCGCACCGAAAAGCACGAAAAACCCAACATTTAAGCCGATTTTTGCCTAATAAAATTATTTCATCTAGAATTTGTTAGATTCGGAATATACCTAGTATATTAAGGCTCAAGTCTATGTAGGTGAAATTATGGGGCTAAACATACTACAGACAATAGGGCACTGAAAGCTGTGAATCACCGGCGATTTAGCAAATTTTCGGTATGAAATTGTGCACTACGAAATTACTTTATGGTAAAATTTGTTTGACCTCAATCCATTACTTCACTAGCGTATTGATATACCTATCTAACTATATGGTTGAAATTCTGTGGCCGAATTTCCTGTAGACGTTCTTAACTTAGCACATGCATAGGCCTACACTTTCGGTTGATTTCTGTATTCAACAATCTGCTACAATATTATTGACAGCAGTTTTGACTGGAAATTTGGAACATTGGTAGTCTATCAATACTGCTACATAATTGCATTGGCCCTTCATGGATTTATTCCCACGGATGGATTAAAGACAAAAGGATACTACTGATAATCACACATCCATTATTCATTCGTATCCCGCGAGTTCTCTTTCGATACGAGATCGAGAAATGTATCTCTTATGTAGGGGCCTATTGAGTAGCCATTGGCGGAGCGATGTCACGATCCACAGTGTTGCTTCTACAGTGCTACGGAGATAGACTGGGTCCTGGTCTGTCTGATATCCGAAGTTGAGTCTGTGTAACAGTCTAGTCGTTGTGATAACGTCAGAAGATGGCCGGTCATTACATTAGAGGTGTAGTTTCGAAGAAGCCAAGCCTTTATTTTTAGATGGATCCATTATTGTTAGCGAACTCTGTCTACTTTTTCTCCCTCTACAATATTATTACGCATGTTTTTCTTTTGAAATTTATCACACACATAGTACACCTCAAGACTGTCTGTAACAAGTCTGTAATTTTTACCCTATCTCGAATGCAACAAATGTGAATCATACTATAATACAATACGGGAAAGGTTAAACAGACATGGTACATCATCGTCGTCCTCATAATTTATTAACACTGTATTACCTAAATTGAGTCAAGAATAAAAAAAAAATTGGTTTTTGAGTGCCTATTTGCAGGCCAATAGACGACTGTTTTGAAGAGTTACTATTGGAATGACTGGCTCAATTATCGAGTCAGTCATTTCAGTGGTGAATTTTCAAAAATGATCTTCTCTTGACCTGCAAATTAACATCCTCAAGATCACTGTAGAGGCCGGTTTTGGCGGCCTCCACATGAAAGGGTTAAAATACATTAAGAGAAGATGATAGGCTTACATGGGCAGTCGTTGTCGTTGCAATACTTAATACAGGTCTATGATAGCAACAAGTAGGTGGGTAGGGTGGGGTGGGCTACCAGTCAAAGTATTAAAAAGATATTCGTATAGTTGTCTTTATCTAAGATATTCGGTGTTAAATATTCTAAAGGATTTTGTTAGAAAAACACACAATTGTGCCCAAGTAAGTCACATCTTGGTGGCGGTTGCTTGAAATGACTTCCATAGGCCTAACGTTAGTCAATCGGTCACTGAATCCGGATGGTATATTAATACATTAATACCGCGCTCGTGCTGGTATCGATGGATCTCTGAGCTTCTTGACTATCAATTTCCAGAAAACTATGCAGGTAAGGTGTTGACTATTTTGAAACCGATTTGTCTGGGTGCTGTTGCTGCTTGTGGCAGTAACATCGCCCAGTCAAATTAGTTTCAAAATATTCACCAACATGTTTTGTAAATAGCAAGGACATACAATTCGTACAACGTGTCGGACTATTAAGCATTTAAGACGGACTAAATTGAGTCAGTCATGACGTCATGAGTATGACGTCATCCTATACGTCACGTCGTTGATTATGACATAATATGACGTAATATGATGGATAGACAACATGAAAATGCCAATTAGCAAGTGGTATTAATTATCCTCCCTCCGTCAGAGGACGAGTACATTGTATTCAGGGCAACAATCTATGATTGGCCTTGTTAAAATATGTGACCTATAAATATGGGTGGTCTCTTAATACAAGTGGTCCATATTGTGTGGGCCACGCATTACCAAGTGGTATTAGCCATGTAATTCTCAATTTGCTCATGACAATTTCAATAGAGAGATCCATTTCTAGGTATGCCACGCCTATTTCTAGCTAAGCTCCACCCCGTTTTGCGTGTTGGAATCGATGTATATATATACGCTGAATAATGAATTCCCAGACTTCCAATTTCAAGGTAACTATACAGGTAAGCTGATGACTATTTTGAAACTAATTTGACTGGGTGCTTTTAAAGGTTTGCTGCCTCTGGCTGCAACAACGCCAGGTCAAATTAGTTTCAAAATATTCAACACGATGTTGATTAAACAGTAAAGACATACTGAGCTCGATACGCCATTCATTTACACATTTTGGATTGTGACGTCAGCCTGTATATGAAGTAATTGATTATGACGTCATATCCTTCAGTTACAGATCGAACCCAGCCATTATAATAGAAAATGACTGTTGAATAAATAGCAAAGACATACAATTCGAACAGCGTCTAGACAAATTAGTTTCAAAATATTCAACAGCATGTTGATTAAATAGTAAAGACGTGCAATTCGCATACTTGACTGGCTATTCAATGTTCCTGGTGGAGCTAGATACGTCATTCATTACATATTTTGATTGTGAGATCCAGCTACAGCTGACCTAAATAATTATGACGTCATATACAGAAAAATCCATTATCATAGAAAATGTCCTATGTCTAATTGCCGTCCAACGTCATATACAGAAAATGCATTATCATAGAAAATGTCCTATGTCTAATTGCCGTCCAACAGACCATTATGGTTTTTCTTTTGCAATTTACTACTGGAATTATAGGATCGGTTATCCAACCAGTCATTCCAGTGGTAAACTTTAAAAACAAGTTCTCCGGCGAGTGGCTAATGCAAATGGGCATTTCTCACGATCACCGCAAGAAGCCATTTGCGGTCAGTTTGATAGAGTGCTAAAGTGTACATATAAGAGACGCCGCGAGTGGGCATGTGCTTGAGTACTTTCATCTGCAGAAGGAATGATAAACATGTTTTGTACGCCGTCCTCCAGCAAAAGAAGCTTATTTAGAGTAGTTATTTGGAGTTCCGTTGGCTGTTTATTAAAATAACTAAGCGGTCATCGCCTCGCAAACTCTATTACAGTCGGACCAGAACAAATAAGAGAACTCGCCATGAATCACGCGCATAAGATCATAATTATGAGATATTCAGCAATCTAAAAATAGAGCCGTGTCATCGCGCCGAGAATTATTAGATCTCGTATCGATGGAGATCTCGCGAGACACAGCCCCACAATCTCGTGCGCAAAATGGCCGCGCCTATAGGCAATTCTATGCAGCAATAAATAGAAGCGTGCCCGCTGGAGCGGGCACGCAATAACTATCACGGACCAGACGCGACAAATTTTTCGTGACGTAAAGAATATTCTGTTGAATATTTAGAAATTAATATGACTGGAAAAATTTTCTGTCCGTGTCAGCAACAACTCCCAGTCAAATTAGTTTCAAAATATTGAACATGTTTCCTTTATAAGGTTCCTTTGTATGACGTTACTCTTGCGGTTCTGATGAGGGCTGTTGATTTTGGAATCAAATATATAATTTTGGAGTCAAATTTCAAACGTCAATGTTATCCCTTTATCATGAAATTTAAGTGTTCTTTTTTCAGAAGTGAACTCCCCTGACCCTAAGTATGTCAATGGGCATGAGTATTTAAAGATACCAAGTGACGCATTGTTAATTTTTCGACACACAAATCTACATAAGCTATAACAATCTTGGACTTACATTATATATTATGACGTTCTGTCCTAACCCTTTAATGACTACATTTCGTCAAAATATCAAAATATTTGCTTATTCAATGTCCATTTGCAGGCCAAGTGAAGACTATTTTTGACACTATACCACTGGAATGACTGGCTCGTTTACCGAGCCAGTCATTCCAGCGGTATATTGTAAAAAATAGTCTTCATTTGACCTGCAAATGGGCATTCTTCAACATAACTGCAGAGGTCGGATTTGGCCGGATTCGTCGTGAAAGGGTTAGTGTAACGCTACACACAAACTGTGAAGTTCCGAAAGAGAAGTTGAGGTTATAATACAAATAGTGCAGTTTCTTCTAATATGAGCTTATTGCTGAGTACAACACAACTGATGAGGCAACATGTTACACAAATTCAGTCACTTAGAAAAATAGCACCCCAACCCCCACCCCACCCCAACCCCCAGCCCATGCCTGTCCCTACCCCCCTACCCACACTCACCCCACACCACACAATTGCACCCCCCCATCCCACACCCATTATATTGCAACTAAAATACCGAAAACTCCCCTCATATGATGCCTCGGTAACCTGAGTACAATAAACGTGGAACTGAAACTGAAACCATATTGTATTTATATCTCGGAGTGTGATACTATTCAGCGTTCGATTGGGTATAGAAATGCGCATGTTCATTAAACAAACTAACAGACTAATTTTAGATAGTCTTGCCAACTTCGCCGTTTTGTAGATCTATCGTATTAGAATATTGACTATATCTTACAAAACGCAATTCTAGCGCGTGTTGGCGTAATTGAGCGAACTTTGACTGAAAGTTTCTAGCGGGCGTTGTTCCTAAAGCGCATGGCTAAGCTTGAAAGTAATATAGTTTGAAACCTTTTAAGGGGCTGTACAATCCCAAACAACTAGACATACAGAAATAAAGAACTGAATGTGGGTTGTATTTAGCAGTACTAGGCAATTATTAGACTGTTTTTTCTGATGAGAATTTCTGAGTGTTTGTCAGAATCTTGATGCGCGTCATCGTCCTATTGCACGGTCTCACCCTCCCGCTCTGCTGCCGTTTCGAGTACCTTTCTTGCTTGCTATGATATCTGCTCTAGAGGTTATCGGTTTGATTAGCGTTTATTGAGTCCATGATTCCAGGCCCCATGCATGCCATACCTAGGCTGGTTTTATTTCAGTCTATTATTGGTAACTTCCCCAGCTTTTACACTAGTACCCATTTATACTCCTGGGTGGAGAGAGGCAAGGAGCGAAGGAGATTGCCCATGTTTCCAACGACAATGAGATAGTGCATATCTCAGGCGCGAACCGAACCAAACTAATGCCTTTTGGTGGTGGTGGTGGTGGTGGTGGTGGTGGTGGTGGTGGTGGTGGTGGTGGTGGTGGTATAATATTAATTATAGGCATAGGAAGGGATCCAAAGCTTGTGGGGGGGGGGTGGTGAGACCAAAAAAAATCTGGACATATTAGGACACACAATGATATTAGGGAGGTAGACGATGCCATCTCAGAGCACATAATTTCAAAATCTGTCCCGGGAGTGGCCCCAACCCCTCCCCCCCCCCTCCACCCCACGATAAAATTTGAAATTTAGATGCTCTGAGATGTCATCTTCTATATTTTTATGCGTAATTATGGAATTTTAAGTTTAGACACTCAAAGGGTCGAATAAGGTGCAAGCTAATGTTTTGACCCTCGATACAACCACCCCCTCCCACCCCCACCCCACCCACACTCACCACCCTACCCCCACCACCCGCTCCATGTGTGCCTATGTTAAGAAGTTTCCTACTACCTCCCTAATATTTAGATGTCCCCACATTGTGTGTCCTAATAAGTCTTCTTAGCCTTTTAACCCTTGACTTAGTCAGTATCTCACATTTAATCCAAGTACACAGGAAAGCAGTTTAATATTTTGAAAGTAATATTGACTGACACCTACAACAGCAACAGCGCCAGTCAAATTAGTTTTAAAATAGTCAACTTAATTTTCCTTTATTTTGGCATTTCTTGGCTGCATACATTTAAAGGGGTAAATTATTAACCACTTCAAGTACGGAAGCTTCGGTAGGTTAGTATTTCATTTTCAAAGCAGCCATAATCATTACAATAGACTGTTGATTATTTTGAAACCTAATTTGACTGGATTGAAAAAGTATGGAAAATTGAAATATTGTCGAAATAATATAGATAATATTAAAAATATTGATCATTTCAGTTAATAGTTTCAACAGTTTTCTGCAAAATGTGTCTGTTTGGAATTGTACACTGATTAAAGACAATATGGATTGCTCCTAAGATATTCACCTTCCTGGATTCAGGGTTGAGGTTCAGCCTACATTGGCTAGTGGTGGACTCCGGCCAAGATGGCCATTCTCACCTTGTACCTTGTAATCTTATTCGCAAGGATCAAAATAAAAAGTTCCTAATTATTACTCAAATTCAACATATCTTGGTTAAATATCACGACGACTCTGAACTTCCAGGGCAGAGTCATGTGAAGCAAACCCTGGGAGAGTGGAAGTACATATATATTCAGACCTGTCTATTAGTGGCACTATTTTTGTCTATTTTTTACCTTCACTAGTTATACCACTGAGGTGCTGGCCTATATACATGTCAAATCACATAGAATTGCTCATAGAAAAATATTAAGTGTGATAGCCTATATATTTGCAACTTATGTAGTTTGGTAGAAATTAACACACTGACCTACCAACAGAAAAAACTGAATCGCTACTAAAAACTGAACAAATGTATAAATGTGTTTTATTCCATTTCCATAGATAGTCACGGATGACCATGACAGCTATGGTAACCAGATAGGTAACTGTAGTTAGAATTACACATATGTCCAGAGGAAAGTGTCAGTGTGGACAGATTTGAATGTTCTTTGAGAGTTTTATATGTTCAACTCAACTGTAACAAATTCTTTTTAATTATGACTTTTATGAAAAGTATTTGCCTTCTGATATGACATCTTCTGAAATTAGCTTTAAAAATTCCAACAGATTTCCTGTGTAGTTGCATTGAAATTGAGATTTATTATATTCAGTGCATAGTGGAAGAAACCCTTTCTTCAATGACAAAAAGCTAACAAATACCTTTTTGAGGAAACTATTAAACTTGAACAAATCTTCCATGACATCGTAACCCCAGACAGACCATTCTCCCGCCGGCAGAGGGCTAATCCTCCGTGACGTCGTAACTCCGGACAGACCCTCTGTCACATAGCTAGCCAAAATCAAGGCGCTTATGTCTGCTGCACATCGTTATTAGCCAATCAACGCGCGTTGTTACTAAAAAATGTAGCGAACCTATCAAGATCAGGGCACAGACGCATACTAATTGGGTAACGAATAAATCATGTGTTGACACCTGATATTAAAAACGGGCTCTTATTGTTTTAAATATTAACCATATGAATTGTATTAAATCACTTGCCACAGTATCTTACATAGCATTCCTTACATACATCATATCAAGGCGACACACCACTTGGTCCAAGAGCGAGAGCTTGGAACAGGTGGTGCGGGGATGGACGGGAGAAAGGTAGGTTTCTAAGCAAGTAATGCGGCCTTCTTATGATGGATATATAGTGTCCAAATGTTTGTTTGTTTGTGTTTGTTTGTTTGTTTGTTTGTTTGTCTATGCTTTTCGGTGCGATATATACAGAGTCCGAGAAGGTAGAATCATCAAATTTGACATATCAATTCATATATGGCTAAGCAAAAATTAATTTGAGGTCAAATGCTCGGAAATCTAGGTCACGGGGTCACTAAGTGCATCCAGAAATGCATATTTTTAGCTATAAATCAGTATCGCAAGTAAATAGAATCACCAAATTTGGCACTTCTATTCTTATTATAGGTGGCCAGCAGTTCTATGAGTTTCTTGGCAAAGCATCAACTATTCAAATATCTTGGTCACGAGGTCACGAAGTGCATACCAGAAGACACATTTTTGGCCATAGCTCTGGAGTGCAAGAGGTAGAATCACAAGATTTATCAGACGCCTTCATATTATGACAGTCTCTGATTGCTCCGAGTTTGAGATCAACAGATCAACTATCTGGGTCACAGAACTTCATTTTTAGACGAGGCCTTCCCTAGATGTGTTCAAATTCTGGAAATTAGCATTGTTAACTTTCTCAACCATTCAAAGTGGTACACCACATCCTTTATGAGTATTCTCTTGAATATCTTTAGCAACTGCATTCAGTCAAGTTATTGTCAAAATATGCCATAGCTTACATGTATAACTGCTTCGAATATATATATATATATATATATATATATATATATATATATCGATATACTAGGTCGCCTATTGATAATGTCAATGTTTCACACATTTTGCCACACGGATATGTGCGAGAGTTGAAGCTAGACATGCCTTATCACGGAGTCGGTTCTAAAGAGGAAACATTGCAGAATGCTTTGTACGCACAGAATCGCCTTCTGTCATGCATGCATATGTTATAACACTGTGAATCAGAAACAACCCCATTACATAGTGTGTGCATTTGGAAAGATGTTTTGCTAGATTTGCGCTTTAGTATGCACTCCTAGACTAGATTGCACAATATTTCTATGGATGTAATACCCATTTATGTATCTTCCTGATTATCGACAATGACCTCTGGTGCATTGAAACACGATGTTCCCATGCAGTCTATGCACATTCTATTCCTGCTTTCCTACATGCACACGACGTTCCACATCCAGTTTTACATGCACATGTGACAATGTTAACAAGTTCATCTGGAACAACGGGTTGATCTGTGGTAATCGGAATTAGTGTCTGCTCATGGATTTGCCATCCCCACTCAATAGGAAAGAGTTTGTGTCCCATCCATTCCTGGACCTGCAGATATGCTCTGGAAGAATGTTGACGTGCTGCATCACTTGCAGGTGGAATGCTAGCGAGTTGAACTGTACCATTCAGTGACAATCTTGCAACACAGCGTTTATAATCAACATGGCGGTATTTGTTTAGTGTGGACAATTTTTCTGCACCATATAATGCAATGAGGTACATTTCCCCTGCAGAAGCGACCTCACCTTGACTACCTGAATCTCACATGAACAAATCCATGTGAGAGCACACATCACTGGTTGTACGATCAAGGTTCATGGCTTTGCGTTTCGCCTGATTGTAGAGGGCTGATGTCGTATCACAGCATGTAAACGCGTGAATAAAAATATATACTCTGTAATATTAGCTAGGGCTGTCTGAAGTTCCTTGATACTGAACAGTGTTACTGGCTTACTGTGGCAAAGCATATACACATTCATAGAAGATATTGCTCGTCCTACTAGCATGACTAACAGATCTCTATCAGTTCCAACTACCACTACTGGAGAGTCATTTAATGTTGCCAATTGATGTGCTATACTGACGATGAATGAATAGATGTCGTATAGATCTGACTCCACCCGTTTCACGATAATTCCAACAGTCTCAAGAATTGGGGTCAGTGCTTGAATAAGACGTATTTTGTTTGTCCAATTTCTGAGGAATCTACTCTACGATGTTGTTGTCGGCAAATTAGGTGAAACCAAGATATCTGCAGAAGTGCATTTTTTTTTCGCTCTCAGATTTTACTCAGCTGTCTTTGTTGACAGAGACCCATCATAGCCATCGAAAAGTGACAGCTACTTTGTAATGACTGAGAATGTAGGATTTCTTAGACTCACAAACTTCTGTATATGTTGCAGGTTGTGGCCTAACTACCGTGTGAAGTAAATTACCTCCGTCTAACACAATAATGGAATCATTCATCAGGAATTGTTGTTTGGCTGGTTACAACTGCTTTCATTATCATCCCCATAACACTTTTTTTTGCTTTACATTTTAACCATTATCCAGGAAGAGGGATGGAGGTTGTGGAGCTAGTTCATACTGTAGGAAAATATCCCTCCCAGAACTTGTGTTCAGAGCACAAGTTATCCTATTAAACAGCAAAGAAGGATTGACAACAACTTCCTCATCTCGAACTTTAATTGTGTTTTTCATACTACGAAGTGTTTTTTACCCTATCCTTACGACGTAGGGAAATCTCAACGTAGGTCTTGCCTAATTATCTGTGTCGTAGCAGACTCGCCGATCTGGATAACATTACCACAATTCACCGAACTGTCTGCCACAATTCCTGTAGCGATGCTAAACAAAAGTCCAGATTCTTGCTCAACAAATGCCGGATGAGCCTCCAGCCACTGGGTAAAGCATTTAAGATCAGTGTTGTCTCTGAGTTCATTCGCTGGACGCAGGTCTTTATTCTGCTTTGATGTTCCTGAGTAGGTTGCTGTAAACTTCTCTAATTCAATCCAGATAGGGACGCACTGTTGAAGGGCATGCACCCATTTTCTCAGAGATCTGTCGGTTATCCCGCGACAACGTGGCATGCCTCCAGATGATTTCAATAGACGCATTAGGAACTGTTCTATGGTGTGGTCAGAGAATACTCCATCCCAACATCTATCTGATCGCCGAATTGTAAAGTATCCCTTCTTAGTGAACTGGTTTTATTTCTGCTGGCATTTTGTGTGGCAGTGCCATCATTTGTTGAATATAAAACTGGGCTGACTTGGCATAAGCAATATGTCCTGCAGCATGGAAGTGAGGCAGCATTTGACTGATACAATATAGATGGAGTGGCCAGTTTCCCGTTCTCTCGGCCTGAACGAACATACGGATAATGGAGACTTGCTTAAAGTACTGAATCCAGAGGTTTGCACCCATGCTCGGACCAAAAGCGTGTTCATATTAATTGAGTGATTAAGTCACTAACCTGATCCTGCTCCAGAAATGACTTTGTACAGTATATTCAATCGTTCCTTATCAATTTGATTCATACAACATGGATGTTGAAATAAAATTCTCGCAAGTACTACTCGTATTAGAAAATGGGCACGCAAAGCTTGTGAGTTTGCATGACCATTCACCATATGTCCGACTGCTCCTTTCGCTTATACCGATTCCCAGAGTTCTTCAATCTCACTCCCTGGCATTATATTTCTAACAGGACCCATATAAGACATGAGTAAATGGAATCCACCTAGTCGAACGAAAGCTTTTGCTAGGTAATTTGATGCAGCCACAATCTCTACAGCTTTGAAATAAAGAGGTTGATCGAATGTTACAGGGCATATCTGTGTACCTTGTTTTCACATTCAGTTTGTGCAAAGTGTAGGGCTATATAGATTTTTCTGGGTTTTGTTGGATCCAAGTTAATGAAAAGAAGCACCTCCACTCTACTTCTGTTGAATTCTCCACCACTCATGGCTACCTGTATATAACCACTCCATGCTGGCCGCGGAGTAATTTTAGCAACATTTCCAACAAGCCATATTGTATCTAATGCGTTAGCTAACTTGAAAGTGTGTGGCTTATCAGAGACTGATTTGACATCTGCTATAGTAATAGATTGAAGTCCTGGAACTGATGGTTTACTATATGATAGAATTGGTACATTACCAAAGTAGCCAATAGTTTCAGCAGGTGGACTGTTCGGTATGTTCAAAATGTGATCGTCTAGCAGTCCCTTTTCATTCTTCGCTGTAAGCCAAGGAAAGTCACTATTTGAAGACCTACCGGTATTAGATTTATGAGGGAAAAATGATGAGAAATGCTTTGCAATATTCATTGCCAGAGATCGTGTATCAAATTAGGTAGCATGTGATGACGTCATCGATGTAACATTCCTTATAAGCTTACATTTATTTAAACACAACATTAAGTAATCTACTCGAGTGGGATAGCTAGTCTATACATCTAAAAATTATTTTGTTTTATCAGCAAAATGAGATTTTTTAATTTTAATATTTCCATATGAAGGCGTATAATTAGGTATTATACATTTATGCCCGCGTGTTTCACTTTCAGGGCCAGCCACTCCTAGCCTATACATAGCCTCCATTCCCAGTTCTATATTGCTTGCTGGTAGAGATGGATACTATGTCTATCCCGCTCTCAGATGAAATTCTATAATGGGGTGGGGGTGGGGGGAGGGGAGCTGTTAGAAAATTAGACAGCTTGTGAACAGTTGCTTCTCACAGTACATTAAATTTAGTCTGCTTAATAATAATATTAATATAATAAAACGCATATAATTGCCTATTATTCTAAAATCTGGATTATTTCCATAGATTTAGAAAAATATGACCACATTTTATTGAATACTTGTTAATGCCCTCACCCTCTTTGTTTTTTGCATGGAGTGGGGGTGGAGGTGGGGTGGGGCTCTCCAATTTGACTTTCTTGTGTGAGGTCATCATCCTCAGGAAAGACTTTGAAATCTATAAAGTATCTATGGAATTGTTGGAAAGGGTGTGGGTTGATGTCATATTTATAAACATAAGCACAACCTTGGATAAAGTGTCAAATGTCTAAATTACCTTGCCCAATGTATCAAGTGTTAACCATTCCCCTGCCATTTTCACAACCATATCCTGGGTGTTACAGTGGCTGAGTGGGGTTGGTGAAGTACATTGAAAGGATGAAGAAAAAATAATGGCCACTGTGTATAAACCTGCCTGGATGTGTTAATTTTAAATGCTATAATTAATTAATTATAAGATTAAATAAATATATTGAGTAAAAATATGTTAATAATATATATCAGGAGACCATCCCATGTTGATGAATATTCTGGCAATATGTCTGTAGGCTACTACACCCATTCTCAAATGCATCGTCATATTGCATGATACTCGCCCTCCCACTACGTTCCCGTATCGAGTACCAGCATAGCTATGTGCGTGGGCGTATGTTAGTACGATGTCAAATGTGGCATACACGAACTGAATGTGGATATCATCAGTATTTGCCACAATATTAGTGTACGATTCAGGAATGCATGTATTTGACATTTTCCATTTCAATGCAAAAAACCACCAATTTATTGTTTTGTTTTACAAACCCTCCTAACTTAGTTTTTTGCTATAAATCTAGGAAAAAAATAAAGCTGGAATTTTAATGTATTATTTTTTACATTATTTCCATCTAGCAATTTTTGGCAGCGAAATCCTAATCACTCGGATTTCCTCAGAATTTTCTGTAACTCTTTGTTCTCTGTAGTTTTGTTAACCCTTTAATGGTCAAGCCGGTCATGAGAAAAGTCGATTTGCAAACCAATAAAATATTAAATTGGTCTGGCCTAACACAGGAAACCTGCAGAATTTTTCAAGTAAATTATGTGCTTGGACACTAAGGCAGCAATATATACCAGGATTTTATCCAAGGTGGTGGTGGTGGGGATACAACCATCCACCCTCCCCTCCCCTCACCCCACCCTCACCCCCATCCAAACCCCACCCCGACCCAACTCCCCATTGAGGTAGTATGCCTCACCCCATAGCAACGCCATCGTTTTTCTGGATTTACACACTTTTTGTGGTTTAATGGAAATTGCATAGGCTCTGTCTTTGTGTTCAATTAAGTTGCCATTCCCTTGAAGAAATTACTTCGTATCAATTTCATTTCAAAATAATCAGCAAAATAGGTATTCAATCAGAGATTTTGCATACATTTTTGAAAGACTTAATTAAGCTGATATAAGTTTTCTACAAATGATTTCCAATTCTAAAATCTTATCAAATGCTTATATATTCAAACTATATTATATAATATAATTAATACAAACAGACAATAATTTAAGAATGGCCTCAGTGAGATGTCAATATTGCATGTCAGTCTGCAATTTCAGTATACCGGTCCATATAGAATAATAGGCCTGTGATATCAGAATTTGAATAAGAAACATTTAGAATTAGCTTGCAAACACACATTCTGGCAGGAATCATGGAAATTTGTACTTAAATGCAGAAATTGATGTTGAAATGCAACAAAAATTGTGTACTGAAATTTGTCAATTTTGTGTTAAAAGCAAAGGTTTACAGAGAAATATATAAATGTTGACAGTTAATATGCATATATCTGGACTAAATATTCTAAATTTTTAATGGAGCATTTCATCCAATATCAACCAGTTTAAAATGTAACAGGAAACAAAAACATGTGGACCTAAAATGCAAGAATATGTGTGAAAATTCACAGATCTGGTACTGAAAGCTGTGACTTTGTGATTAAAAACAAATGTTTACCCAGAAATATATAAATTTTGACAGTTAATATGCATATATGGTCTCAAAATGTTAAATTTTTCAATAGAAATATGAATATTTAGACAGATATAGGCTAGTGTCAGAAATTTTAGTTGGAAATCTGATAACTCTGGTCAGAAAAATAGACATTTTGGATCTTTAAATGTACAACTCCTGACAGGAAATAAGAAAATTTGGACCCATAATGCAAGAACACATGTATGTGTGAAAATGCAAAAATGTGTTACTGAAATATGTGAATTTGGGATTATAAGCAAGTGTTTACCCAGAAATATATAAGTTTTAATGATTAATATGCATGTATCTGGGTTCAAAATGGTAACAATAATTTCAAATGACTAGTAATGTGAAAATGTTAGCTGGAGATGGTCAGAAACATACAAAACCTTTGACAGGAAACAAGAAAATCTGGACTAAAAAGCAACTGCTTTGCTCAGTAACAAAAACTATGGATGCAAAATGCAAAAGTATGAGAATTTAGGCTGGAAACATTTCTATATGAAAAATTGATATCTAAGTTCCAAATACGAACATTTTAACAGGAAACATGACCATTTTAGGTAAAGAATGAAAGAATTTAGGCCCAAAATGGAAAAACTTGGTTATGAAATGATGATCACTGACCAATAATGTTAAATTCTTATTCAACAGGTCCAAACCCTATATTATTGACATGCTCACTGAAAATTCATCAACTAACAGAACCCTTTAATGGTCGAGGCAACAAAAATCCCCCTTTGCTATGGTATTGAGAGTATTTTCAAGAATGTATCACTGGAATGCTTGGCTGGAGAACCGAGACAGACATTCCAGGGATAAATTTTCAATTCTTGGCCTGCACATGGACATTCACTAAGTAAAACTGACAATTTTCTTAAACAAGCTTTACCATTAAATGGTTAATTAAACAAATTCAACTGTCTAGCATCCAGAATGCACACAGTACTGAAAATCCAGGCTGAAATGCACACTGCTATTGTCAACATGATTGTGTTATGAAAAAAACAGCCAGTCAAATAAGATGATGAGTGATAAATATACATGTATGATGTCTGTGGCGTATGGTGTATTTTTCTTATACATGCGGCTGGTTTTTTGGCTGAAATAAAAACAACATATTACAGTCTTAACCCTTAAATGGTTAGGATTTTTCAAGAAAATTGAAATGTGCTTATTGAAGTCCATTTAAAAATACAAAATGAATTCATACGGCTTTAGAACATTTTCTTTCTCGGCCGCCACTGAATGGAACAACCTCCCTATTCATCTAAAATTGTCAAAAAATCTTACAACATTCAAATCAAATCTTAAAACTCATCTCTTTAAACAAGCGTACCAGAATTTAAATTAATGTTTATAGTATCATTTCATTGTCTTGCGCTACGAGCATGCTTGCGTGGAGTTTGGCGCGTTATAAATTCACTTATTATTATTATTTACAAGGCGAGATTCTGAGGCTACTTTTGGGAATTTACCACTACAATCATTGATTTCTGTTACCGACCCAAGCATTCCAGGGGCAAATCTCCAAAAGATAATCTTATTTTGGCCGGCAAATTGACATAGACACACCTGTAGAAGCTGGTTTTGGCCGGCTTGGGCATTAAAAGGTTAATAAACAGAAATTCAACTTTATTTATATATTATATTATATATCACAAAGACCCATCTTTTGTCAAGATTAAGATTAACTACCACACAGATCAGACTTAACAGTTAACATACATATCCTTTAACCATTTTAAGCTTTAATGGTCAAGATTTGTCAAGAAAATCGAAATTTATATTTAATGGATATCCATTTATAGGCCAAGAACAAAACCATGTTCCAGTTAAGCATTCCCCATGTCAGAAGCGTGACATAACGTTTACACTTTGTGATTTCAAGGGTTAAAGGATTAATGTTAGTCCACTACATACTTAGTGGGTGTTGGAGAACACAACATTTATATAGAGTTGCTCTAGCATCGAAACCCACACTGGCTATCTTGAAGCTAGTTTAATATTGTTGACACTTCGGGGTTTCAATGGTTAAAGGATCAATCTCATTCCCACATTGTGTAGGGAACATTTTGTTTTATGTTTTAAGACAGTTTGAAGTGGGGCTTATGGTGTCCATGACAACAACAGCTTCCAGTCAAACTAGTTCCAAAACATTGAAACATGTCATAGCCTAAACATATGGTTGACACTAAATATAATTGGTAGTATAGCTAACACTATATATAATTGGGTGTTGGAGAATAGACATACATTTAAAGGGAGTAACACTAGCCAAGAAAGCTTCACTAGCATCCTTGAAGGAATACATAAATAATAATGCAGGTGCAGTAAATATAGATTAATACAATAAAAACAATTAGTATGGCTAGTATTTAACTAGACATATAATTAACACGCTGGGTTTTCATGTGTCTCTGGGATTAGATTTAGTCTATATGATGTGTGACGTCACAGTATGTGTGACGTCAGACTATTAATGATTTAATTAATTTAGGGAACATGGATATGATCGGTTAATCCAGTATTACCATTTATTCCCGCTCCACTGTCCATGTATTCCATACCTATGATCATGAAATAAACATCTGATCTAGTAGTTCCCAATTCATATGCTAATCAGGCTCTTGGCTGTAACTGATTACCACAGAGTATAGAATTGTTCGATCTGTCGTAGCGGCCTAAATCCATCCCACTATGTAACTCGGTGAACTATTGATCGATCTAGTGTTTTTGAAGTCGATGCTTGTACGGTAGACCAGGCTTCAATATTACTTGAAATTAACATGGCACATTCATTGCACATTATTGGCGCCGTTATGATTGGAAAATAGTTCCTCTAGATTTTATTATATTCGTCAATTTAATTTTATAATTATTAACTTTTCTTGTATAATTATTATTTTTGACATTCTATTTTCCAATAAATTTTATCAAATGTTTATATGATAAGATTGTCACCATCTTTAGGCATTATATGAACGTCGGCGCATTTATACATCAAACCATGTGCTCGTTCATCAATCACGTCACAGTGTTTTGGTGGGAAAATCGCCAACTCCCACTCATCCGTTCGAAACATATCTCTAAGCGGGTCTGTAGTTCGGATCATCCGGTCGGGTACCGGCCGTACCGGCTAAGCTGGGTACGCGCCGCCCATCCTGGATTAGTTCCCTGAACACGCACCCCCCCCCCCACCCCCCTGGGTAGAGCCATAAGCGTATATGGGCCTATGAGAGAGACGTTGCGAAAATGACTAAGTTCGTTAAAGCACATAATGCGCATGCACGCGCTTAGATGCTATTTTGGATGGAGCACGTAATTTACGACCAAGATAGGATGACGATTTTAGTGTACCGAGATGGTACCCTGTAATCCTTTTTGATTACGTGTTCCCGTTAAATCTGGCATTAATCAAGACCAGAATTGGACGGGCTTTTTAAATCTGTAAACCATTTCAAAATCGGTTAAGAAATGGCTGAGTTATCCGCAGAAAACCCTTCATGATTATCTTCAAAATATTGCCGTGACATCATAACCATGGGGGGGGGGGGGAGGTGGTGGGCGCAGAACTTCTAGAATGTTCTAGAACTTTCTACTGCGCTATTATTAGCTACGCGCTGATTGGCTGTTGCTCGAACGATGATTGGTATAAGCCTGCGCCTGTGACGTCACGAGAAGGATAAAAGGAGACGCGATCCAGAGATCGAGAGCATCCTCGGCCAGGGGCCGAACAGGTTGGATCTGTACCAGCTACTATCAGCGCAGCAGACAATACACGTATTACTTCGCTATGTGTCGGGTTTTTTCCCCGTAGCTGGCAGTTGCCCAACCCACTGCACTAAAACAATTTTTTAAATCCCTACTTACGGGAGTAATTTGGAACTTTCTGATTATTGTTCACGAATATCAATATCTACTTCGGAACACGAATTTGCGGTGAGGTCTTTACGGCCTGAATATGTGATTCTACAGATGTAGAGGCAGGATGTTCTTTGATGGATGACTCGCCGGATCTGCCGGCCACGCCTAAAAGTGGTATTTCAACTGTCACCGCACTAATATTGTGTAGGTTCTTCTAACTTTCGACCGCAGCAAGTACACTCTGCCCGGTGCGTCTTCAGAGCTGGCTGACGTACCCAGCACCGTGAAGCTTTGTTTTGTATCTTCGTTTGCCTCTGACAACCCCCGCTTGTGATCGGGTTGTTTACAACTTCCATCCGTGCCATCGGTGTATGGGAACTTTCTTCACCACAGTAGTACTATCGTATCTTTTGCTGACTGCTCGTTAGAGATCCTTTTAGGCCTACAGTGCTGAGCGATGTCCTCCCACCATGAGTGTTCTTACGGAAATCTTATTTGTGGAAAACAGCTTGCGGGAACCAACCTGCGGGAACTTTCCAGCTCCCTGAGAATGCATCAACGGACGTCAACTACAAAATGACATATCAATTTCAGTAACACGGTAGCCTAACTTAAGAATGACTACCGAGTATTCAAGTAACTATACTTCAGTTTAATTATTTCTCTATATGTACTTCTTTAATTATATTATATCCGTAAGAACGGTCCCGATGACTAAAAGGTACCGTAACGGTCTTAGGACCGCTAGTTATAATTTCTGTATTTGTTTATAGTTATTCTCATTTTCTGTAAGGTGTTTTACTAACAGCACCGTAGTAGGTTCGTTAACCTGTATTAAATATATAACTTTGATCATCTGATACCGTATTGATTATTCTGGTTAGATTATATATATATATATATAATCTAACCAGAATAATCAATACGGTATCAGATGATCAAAGTTATATAGAACATATGGGACCGCAGTGCACGTCGGAAACACTATACAGCTACACTTATATATGCAGCACCTTCTCCCGCCACCAATAATTTTTCACTGAGGTCGCTGTCCATGCTATAACTCTGTTTAGCCCGCATGCTACCGACTAAACCTTTTCCATTCAGCTCGATAGGATAGGTTCAAAATGATTAGAGACACTTTCTTCATGACCAACTCGGTAATATACTCTTCTCTTCTGGCAGTGCGATAATCTATCCCCGCACTCCGGTAAGACTCCGAGATTTTGTCTCTCTTCATGCTCCACTCAGCCTTGTGGCCTCTTAATTGTTTGGACATCCCCATCCGCACCATGGGCTGATCCGACTCTGGGAAACTGTTGCGGTTTCCGAGCGGTGATGGCCAGGGTGTGGTATCACATACATTCCCCCTGTATCTTTGGATACTTAGTAGTTAGCACTTTGGCCAATGTAGGAAAGCACTGCGTAAACATATGTTAATTATTATTTTTATTACTGAACAAACCTCCCGCACCGCAGTGCAAAACAGTGCAACTTGTATATAAACCTAACGACAGGTTAAACGGTTAGTTCCATAGGACCCGGTGACGGGCGTGATACGTATCCCAATCGAATTCCATAAGAATGTCTGGGCATGATATTCAGATCTGTCACGCCATTGCAGGAAGGACATTTACGGTGCAAATTCATATCTCTCACCACCCCAACCCCCACCATAAAGATAGAACAATGGTCTAATAACGCTTTCGTGAAAAGTAACCTATGTCTTGTAACGTTTTATGTGGTTACGGAGCGGGATGTCCGGATTCTTATCTAGTTCGGAGATCTTACTAAGTAACATGTATGAGCGCTGTCTTCAGTATTGATGTCTTAGGGCATCTGTTCTCAGTGACAGCCGTGTCTAATAGCTAGGTAGATACCAGCCATTTGCGGCCAAAAATAGTTCTTGTTTTAAAAACAACTAAACGCTAATTAAGCAAAGCAGAAGGCCCGCATAAATAAAGAGGCAACTACTAATTCAGCATACTAAGAATCACATAAGACGGTGACAAGGGAATCCATCGGGAATCGCTCATCCCGTCTTCACGTAAAACAGCATGCATCTCTATAGTTATAATCTCACTAGGTATGGTCTTTTCTTTCTCAAGAATTTTTGGTTGAAATATTAGAGCAGGCCCATTTTTGCTTACTACTCTTCTCCCGCTTTAAGCAGTGGCGACACCTTCCCCAGGCGGAGGCCCGCGCGAGGCACTTGCCTCTCGCAAGGATTCAGCGACGACGGTCCACGCGAGGATAATACTCCTCACGCAAACTAGCACTAGGAGTAATTCCCGCGTGAGGCACATAACTTTTCGTCCGAGATAATCTTCTTCCTTTCAGCCTAGAGGTATAATAACTTATAATAAGTTAATTGGTTACGTCTCGTGTATGGGAGCTTCCCTTGCGGGGATACCTCTGCGGACCTACGAGTCTGTGTGGTATCTCCGGGAGCCCCATGTTTAAATGTTCATCTACCTGTCTCTATGTCTCGTATTTTCGTATGCTCTTACTGTAGTTTTATCTAGCATAGTTATAATTGTTTAGGTAAAATCATTGTATAGACCTATATTTTTAGGTCACCAAATCAAATCTTGTAAGGCCATAGATCACAAAATTGCTATGGACAGGCATACTGGTGACAAAAATTCTTGGGATGAGATGGTTGTGTTTAATGTTCGCGATGATGGTCGCACAGCCCAACCGGAACGATTGAGTTCCACCAGCCTTAGGAGCCGGTTTTTGTCACCTGCCGGGCAGTCTCATACAAGGTCCGTCACCCCGAGACCGGATGCTAACCAGCGGCATCACTCGTCGTGCACTTGCAGCGTGGCGAGTTGACATGATACACCGGAACGGCCCAACACTGCCCGGCGAGCTACAGGTCACACGTCATCTAGGAGCCGCTTATTTTCAAGAGTCCACGAACTCACCATGTAAAAATGTCAACGTAATAGTGTGCCCGTGTCGTCTCGTCTTTGTCATCATCTCAATGTAATCATAGTCATCAGCCATTAGTCGATTTTAGCTACCTGTTACGTCATCAATCTAATCGTCTTCAAACCAAATCCCAAAGCAAGTGGAACCTGGTGCCTTGCTTGGGTGGGTAGTAGTCTAAATTCTTTACCCATGACGTCATCAATCTCATCACCTACAGACCAAATCCCAAAACAAGCGGAACCTGGTACCTTGTTTGGGTAGGTAGAACTATCTTTTACCTGTGCTGTCATCAATCTCGTCATCTTCAAGACACCTTCATCCATCTGAAATGCTCAGACGTTATTCGCGATTGCTGTCATCTTTTATATTCTCCGCCATTTTTTGCCTCGATCTTCTGTATCGGTAACTAAGCCGATTTCTGATGTATGAGCTCAAGCATATTATGTTGAGTGATTTGAAACTAATTTGACTGGAATGTGTTTTGCTACCTATAGTTAAGCCAAACAGTTCAAGTCAAATTAGTTACCAAAATACTAAAGACGTTACCTCTAATGATGCTGGGGGCTTTCATATGAACACATTAGGATTTCAGTGGTGAAAGCGTTCAGAGAAACACTATTCCAAATTACAGGATGATACATAAGCACACGTGTAGTGTAACAGGTACCATAGGATCTTCCAACATATAGGTTGCTACATTGTGATCAAAGTTAATTAGATGAAGAAAAAGCATTTAAAATTTGCTTAAATTTTTGAAGTGACAATAGCCTCCAAGGTTTACGTATGTAGTTTACGTTAGTGACAGATGACGGTCAAGATCGACGGAAAACCGTAACGCGCATTTTCATTGGTTGAGTGAAAACTACTTTCTGCGACTGCGCGCGGGATTTTCTGAGAGAAAGCAACCAGAGCAATCTAAAAATAGAGGCGTGGCTTCTACGTAAATACACTTCTTGATCTTGAATCGAAGGAGATCTCGCGAGATACGAATGCAACCAGAGGTTGCACGATGAATTACGACGTAATTAGTATGGTCCGATGGTTTTGCGAGAATGCAGCGCTACTGACGCACTGCGTCAGTGTGGGATGTACTTTAGTGGCAGGTCCTGATTGGTCAATCAGGTCAAGCTGTATATGCTTTCATTGACGGTGGCCATTAAACATGCTAGTAGCCGTTCTGTTAACAACCTTTTTAGCGTACATGTTCAAGAAAAGTATTATCCTTGTCATATTTTATCTGTGAAGTATTCTCCCGAGTCCCCAATCCAGTCGGCGATGTAGCTGTAACCCTATCAGATAGGCTAGCCAATACCACTATTTGAAAAAGTGGGATCAGAGGAACACGTTCCCAAATACTTTGTTCTCCAGAAGAATGGGTTTGTTTTTTAGCTATGGCTGTTCGTGTCGGATTTGGAGGTCGTACATCCCCTTGTTGCGAGTTTTCCAAGTCATAATTGTATCAAGTTTATATTCTAAGATAATTTTTAAGTAATGATTAAGATTTTCCTCTTCCTAGATGTAATATTACGGTTGCCAATATATACGGCTTTCGTAGCAGTGTTAACCATATATCTGGTTGTTTTTGTCTATGTGATAGTGGAGACTAAACGGACGTTGTTGTTGTCTATGTGATAGTGGAGGCTAAACGGACGTTGTTGTCTATGTGATAGTGGAGGCTAAACAGGCGTTGTTGTTGTTGTTGTTGTTGTTTATGTGATGGTGGAGGCGTTGTTGTTGTCCATGTGATAGTGGCGGCTAAACAGGCGCTGTTGTTGTTGTTGTTGTCTATGTGATAGTGGGGGCTATACAGGCGTTGTTGTTGTCTGTGTGATAGTGGTGGCTAAACAGGCGCTGTTGTTGTCTATGTGATAGTGGAGGCTATACAGGCGTTGTTGTTGTCTGTGTGATAGTGGAGGCTAAACAGGTGGCGTTGTTATTGTATGTGATAGTGGAGGCTAAACAGGCGTTGTTGTTGTCTATGTGATAGTGGAGACTAAACAGGTGTTGTTGTCTATGTGATAGTGGAAGCCAAACAAGCGTTGGTGTTGTCTATGTGATAGTGGAGGCTAAACAGGCCATTTGTCGCCAATGCTGGCTAATGCAATATATGTGGCATTGTATTTGACCGGTTTAGATAGACAATGAAGCTTCACTTGACGTTTATATAAGCTTCAATTTACGCAATTAAATGGGCTCGTAATTTGGCTGGCTAGCTCAATCCCTCTAATCATCCTCTAAATTAACGCTTAGATAACGTAAAATGTAGTTTTACCAAGTCAGTTATCAAGAAGATATGCAGTGAGCTATTGATCAAGCCGTGACAAAAGCATAACGATTCTAGCGATTTATTGGTTTTCAGATACCTTACCACGACGCTTTTATTTATTTTTGTGGTTTCTTTAGATGCAATGGACTGATTAATCTAAAATGTTCCAGTCTTTCTTTTTTTAAAAGCATATTTCAATACATGTAATAGTAAGATGGACCAGTACCAACAAGGTAGCCAGGTTGTCATATCAAAATTAAATTCGGTAGTTTGCCATTATAGTACGCTGGCACGTTACACTAAGCTAGCTAGTATTGATTCGACAAGCGACAGGTTTCTATTTAGAGCTACAATTCTTAGTGGCCGCGCATTATACCTACGCGACGGCGACGCGACGGTAACACCATGCATCAGCTATCGCTACCTATCGCTTACCAGTCTCATCGTGTCCCTATCGCGTCGTTATCGAGCGCATACCTAAATTAGCAGCGATGCGACAACGATCTCTAATCTGTCGCACGACCATCATACGACGTAAATGCGATGGACTATATATGTGGGTGAGACACCATATATACCGAAATTAAGTTACATAATAGCCAGAGAGGTGAAGAAGTTATTGGTTTGGTTGGAGTCTATCGAGTCTCCGATTCCAGGTACCATTCACGCTGGTTTTATTTCAGTCTATTATTAGTAACTTCCCCAGTTTTTACCCATCTATACTCCTGGGTGGAGACAGGCGACGAGGCGTGAAGGAGATAGACAATCCTTCCAGCGATTGTCAGTTGGCCGAACAGAGACGCGATGCCGGGGTCGCCGGTTTCACAGCACCGCTTGTTACCGCCTCCTCTTACCAAGAAAGGTTACTTTTAGGAAGTTTTAAGGACGTAAAAAAGAAAAAAAAATTCAATTCAATTTATACCAACACATTTTACAAAGTATGTGGGGCGAACTAATATTCCCACATTTATATGTTGTTGCGGACAAGCACAAGTAGGTAAATATAGATTTACATGTTACTTATTATTATTATTATTATTATTATTATTATTATTATTATTATTATTATTATTATTATTATTGTTATTATTGTTATTATTGTTATTATTGTTATTATTATCATCATCATTATGATCATTACCATTATTATTCAATGATTGTCATCATTATTAGCATCAACATTGTTATCATGATCACTATTATCATCATTATTATTATCATCATTATTACCATCATCATTACTATCATCATTATTACCATCATCATCGTCATCATCATCATCATTGTTATCACCATCATTATCATCATTACTATCTTCATCATCATCATTGTTATCACCATCATTATCATCATTATTATTTAATATCGTTTAATATCGTAATTTTCATTGTCAAGATCAAGATTGAATAACTGAAGCGAACACGACATGCTCAACATCACAATTTATTTCGCGCTCAGAGTGCTAATCATAATCATAGCTAATTTAGAGCTATTTACCGCATAATTTCTCCAAAATCTTCTTAATGAGACGGCATAGCGTTTGAAGTAAGTTAATCTTACCCAAAAGAAAGTAATTGTTGGAATTTAAATAGTTCGTCTCCGTGTTATAATATTTCGGGAGAATAGCTTTACCAAAGTCATCAAAATGGTCACACAGGAAAGTATAGTGGAATTCATCCCCTATATCATTCTGTGTGCAAAGATCGCATTTCCCGTTTCATCTAGGGATGTTGTTCCAACTTCCTGTTTCGACCGGTAACCTGTGGTTTGACGTTCTAAATTTCCTGAGCGCTATACTATTATTGTCATTAAGTTTAATGAGGGACGGTTCTAGACAGAATTATACCTTAAATACCTTATATAATTTATCCTTTGATGAAATTTCTAATTGTCCAGCCCATTGCTGTATGTGCTGGTCTATTAATCGTTGTTTAATAAGTCGAATTGTATTTTTCTTATCACATATTAGTGTTTGCGCTGCCCAAATATGTCCGAAACATGTTTAGTACTGTCTCTATATTTTACCCAGGTATACGTCACCCTGTCTAGTGTATATTCATTGTACATATATTGGTAGATTTTATATGCTAATTTGCTTTTATTACCTGTCACAAGCGATGCCCAAAAGTTTAACATGCGGCATTTATGTTTTATTTGGATGGGGTATCTGCCTAGTTCTCCTTTTACCATGAATGACGGGGTAGTTCTTTAAACTTTCAGTATGTATTTGAGGATTTTTAAGTGGATAAGTTTTAATTTATTGCTATTTTCAAATCCCAATATTTCACTCCCATATACAGCTATCGGCGATATAGTTGCATCGAATAACTCGAGTTTACAATCTATTCTTAGATCGAAGTTAGTAATGCGCCATAAGAAACAGAACATGGCTTTACGGCATTGCTCCATTAAGTATTTTATCGCGTCTGTAAGTTTAGAATTCCATGCAAAATATATTCCAAGATATTTGTATGTGATGACTATTTCGATTTGCATACTTTCCATAGTGAAGTTCAGTGTTCTTGTGAGTTGCACAGATCCTCCAAACATTATAATTTTGTGTTTTTTCTATATTAAATTTCACTGCTTTCAATAATTACAATATTCGTCCAACATGATTTGCAATTCATTCTTACTTTCTGTCATACGGATTGTATCATCAGCATAAAGCAATGCTAAAATATTCAAATATATAGTAGGGTCGTCATTAGGCTCCAAATTTGCAAGATTGTCTATAATATCGTTAACGTAAATAGATCACAAAAGTGGGCCCAGTACTGATCCTTGAGGTAACCCCCACCTCACTCCTACCCCGCTTTAATATTATGTACTTTTGATTCTGTTTGATTTATTGTTACATATGTTTTCCTGTTATATAGGCAACTTTCTATCCATAATAAAAGATTCCATCCTATGCCATATTGGTTTAATTTAAACAAAAGCCCTTTATGCCACACCCTGTTCAATGCTTTTGAATCGTCGCTGAATATCGTACATGTCTGTTTGTGCTCGTTTAGGGCTGCTACTACTTTGTTGTAAATTTCGATGAATGGATAAACAGTTGAACATGAAGATCGAAAATACTATGTTGATTTAAAAATTGTACAAATTCTTAAAGGTGCATATTCAAAGTAAAGTTTCTGAAAATGAAATTGTTTAAATTATACACTTTTAGAGGCTTAAACTGTGAGCCTATATTGAATGAAACGAAATAAATCTTAGCATATGATGATTCCATTCCATATAAATTAATATAATTTCTTAAGTTGCGAAATTGAAATAGAGGCACATAATTTAAGCTTATAAAAGTATGCAATTTTAACAATTTTATTTCCAATCATTCGGGTGTGAATATGCACCTTTAAATACAAGTAACTCCATACATTTTCCAACACAGCTTAATAGCGGCACTTGTCTATAATTTAATGCATCGCTCTCGTCGCCCTTCTTGAACAAGGGTGTCACGTGTGCGGTTTTCCATTGAGCTGGGAAGCGGCCATAATATAACGATTTATTAAATAGAATGCAGAGCGGATCAGCTATTTCCTTGGAACATAGCTTTAGCAGTTTATCGCTAACCTTGTCTGAGCCGGATGCTTTATTTGTAGCTAGTAGCGAGATGGTTTACTCTATTTCTCCGGCTGTGGTCTCAATGTGGCTTAGTCTGCCTTCGCATCTAAACGTAAAGGGTGGTAAATGAATGTTTTCGTCGTTTAATTTGGCAATATTTACAAAATAACCATTTAATAAGTCCTCTTGTTCCGGCTCAGTAAGTACGATATCCTCAGTTGCTCCTTCAGCATTCGTGTACGCAATCTATAACAGCCTGAATAGCAGTAACGCTTGACGAAACGTGCACATTCGCATCAGAATGTTTGAAATAATGTTTTTTAATTGTATACTTTTGTAGACTTAATTTGTGTACCTCAATTTAATAAAACGAAACAAATCGTATCATATGATGATTTCATTCCATATATATATTATTTTAGTTTTTCTGTTGCGAAATTGAATTAGGACCTAGATTCCCTAATTCAAATTCACAACAAAAAATGATATTAATTCATACCGAAAGAAATCATCCATCATATGTGTTAAGAATTTATTTCGTTTCACTACATTCAGGTACATAATTTAAGCGTCCAAAAGTGTGCAATTTAAAAAAAATTTCAAGCGCGCTAGTATGACTGCGTCTTTAAATACGTGTGCGTGCAGGATTGCTTTCTTGCTAGCTTGCGCGCCGCGTGTGCATGGCGGTGTGCGTGGCGGTGTGCGTGAGCGAGGGTGTGCGTGAGATAGGGCGAGCGTGTGTGTGTGCGTGTGTAGGGGGGGGGGTGCCTTATGGCGAGCCAGTGGGCGGGCGGTGGGAAGGTTGGCGGGTAGGCGGGCGGATGGAAAAAATATTAGTTTTATTTTCATTCTCCCTTGAAAACACTCAACTGAAACTGGTACAATGGTTTCTTTCAGACGTGTCCGTCAATAATTGACCGTCAATTGTTGATGGGATTACGCCCCCTTTCGTTGAAATACCAAAAATATCGGCTTTCCTGAAATTTTTTCGTTCTCATTCGACATGTTCAACTCAAACTTGATACGCTGCTTTATTAGTTCGGTACAAGTAAACCTGATGGAGGTTGGGTGGGGCTGGCGGGGGTTGGTGGGAACGAGAGTGGGGAGAGGGGCGGGTGTAATAAGATTGCTTGTTTGATTTTCTAGACTATTCACTCCGTTTCCAAGTGTAGTTAGTTCACCTTATTATTTACCCATATTGTATTGCACGAACATGTACAATGGGGTCGGATACAAGTTCTTCCAACTTAGATAAAGCCACACTAAACAGAATCAGAATTATTACTAGGCAGCGTATATAAATAAAGTATATATAACAATTTTATAATATAATGAAAGGAGGAGAGAGAGAGAGAGAGAGAGAGAGAGAGAGAGAGAGAGAGAGAGAGAGAGAGAGAGAGAGAGAGAGAGAGAGAGAGAGAGAGAGAGAGAGAGAGAGAGAGAGAGAGAGAGAGAGAGAGAGAGAGAGAGAGAGAGAGAGAGGAGAGAGAGAGAGAGAGAGAG
This sequence comes from Chaetoderma sp. LZ-2023a, assembly GCA_034401795.1. NCBI lineage: Eukaryota > Metazoa > Mollusca > Caudofoveata > Chaetodermatida > Chaetodermatidae > Chaetoderma > Chaetoderma sp. LZ-2023a. The sequence goes on from CM067367.1 coordinate 46,634,801, forward strand.
AGAGGGAAGGAGGGAAGGAGGGAGAGTTTGGTTCCTTACGCTTGAAGACAAATGTACATAGTTATTATTATTATTATTATTATTATTATTATTATTATTATTATTATTATTATTATTATTGCATCACATCTTTTAGCCGTTTGGGGGACAAATTTATCAAGGATTTAACAATATTTGCTTATTGAATATCCATCTGCAGGCCATGAGTAGACTGTTTCCGAAATGTATCACTGGAACGACTGGCGAGTCGTCCACGATGGTGTGGTGTTCAGGACATAAAATTTGCGACGGAATGTGTATATAACATAACCAACAATGCACAGACGGTGTTCAAAATCCAGTCAGGTTGTTCCAATGTGCGTTTGTCATACGCCTAGTATATACAGGTCATCTTTCCTATTGCTTATTTATATGCCTATATCCAATGGTAAGGTCATTTCATGTCGAGATGTTCGTATAAGAAAGTCATTAAAACAGGTCTGGACTGCCTGTTAACAAGTAAGTCAAGTAAGGCTAGGAATACCATGCCTTAATAAACGTACGATATCTGATGCATTTTTCTTGTTAGAGTCGCATTGGTTTAGACCGAATTTATGTTATTTTAGTGGGAGCACGTTAAGATTTGTCCTATATGTGTGTCACGCACACACGTGCGCACTCATGCACGCGCACACGGACAGACTTTCTTTTAAATATTTTATTCAAATGGCTCTATGGCATAGGCCTACACTCTTTTTTAAATTTATTTTAATATCGTATTATAATGAATGACACTAATGTAAATTAACATGAGCTAAATTGGTATGTGCTGTAAAGCGTGGAGAAATAAATAGAAAAGAGGGGTTCATTTATAACTAATGCTCGCCCGCCCCCGCACTGTTAATCTCGATACAGACGGTAATAATAATAGTTATTTATTGAGGGTAGCACTTCAAGTACACGGCCTGATCTAGCAGAGGCCCTCATTAACATATATACACATTTTTATATATATATAATATGTACAAATTTATACATCTATGTACAGACAAGGAACTTAGGGAATCTATTTCTTATAATCATATAATTTTCTGAATGTATTAAGAGTAATTTGAACAAAAGCTACTGATGCTTTCAACAGCAGCAAACTTTCAATCAAATTAGCATTGATATATTCAGCATTGTAAAGTAAATTCCTTTCTTTTCTGCTGAAGTGCTTTGGAAACAATGTAAGAAATAGAAATAGAAATAAGGATATTTGTATGTGCTAAAATATAGAAACTAATTCTCAATTTCGTAGACAAATACAGCTAAGCACATTATAACATACGATTATACATACATAAAGAAACATTAGATTTAGTAAAATTATTATCATTACCCACGTCGTCGAATGTCTTAACCCTTTAGTGACTAAATTTGTCAGGAAAACCTCGATTAGGTCTATCTATTGTGAAATGTCCGTTTCCAGAACAAGACAATGCCATTCTTGGAAATTTACCACCGGAAAGACTGGCTCGATTATCGCGCCTGTCATTCCTGTCATAAATTTTCAAAAATAGTCCTCTGGACTGCAAATGGTCATTTCTCTAGCCGATTTTATGGACTTGTTTCTAGGCTTGTGCATTTATGGGTCAAAAAGCGGAAGAATCACCAAATTTGACATAGCACTTCATAATGTAGGATAAAATCAGAAGGTTCAAACGAAGGTTTGTATCTTAAAGGTTAATTAGGCATATATAGTTTACTGAAATTAAGAACTCACCAAAGCACATGCACTCCCAATCACACACACTCACTTCCACACGCACATGAACTTATGTACATACACTCCCGTGGGTTTACATCCAATATAGTAGGTCTACGCTAACATCTAACCATTTCAACACCAGTATTAGAACTCAAGTCACGCTATAAGCTGTTGCATATCTTAAGCATAATTTGAATGAAAGGTCTTGATACCTTCGGCAGCAACACTATCCAGTCAAATTAGTATCAAAATTATACAGCAAGGGAACCTATTTTGTGTCTACATTTCGTGCTCTAATGATAAAGGATCGGGAAAGTTGAAAAATATACGATAGATATATTCATCACAAAGTAAGCATATGGCCCGTAAGTGTGCACAATCACATAATAATGTGACGGACAATAGTATAATACAATTTCACAATGCATACACAAAACTATTTACATTAGGAGAAGTATTTTCCATGCATGTACTATATGACTATCCTGAAACTCTAACCTTTGGATTGGCGATATGTGAAATGGTCATTTGCTGGTCCGGGGGAGTGTTTACGACAATTGGACACAGGAATGATTGACTCGGTTACCGAGCCAGTCATTCCAGTGCTCCATTGTCGGAAACACTCCTCTCCTAGGCCGCCAATGTCCTTTCATTGTATGTTTAAGGTTATCTTTTTTTTCTTTTCTTTTAAAACATATTTTTATTGTAATAAATGTATTTAGAGAAAAGGATCTTGTGGCATTCTCGTTTAACATACAAATATCCTTTTCAAATAGAAATATTATATAACGGTAGTTAAATTAGCGAGAGAGAGAGAGAGAGAGAGAGAGAGAGAGAGAGAGAGAGAGAGAGGGAGAGAGAGAGCGAGAGAGCGAGAGAGGAGACAGGAGACAGGAGAGAGAGAGAGAGAGAGAAGAGACAGGAGAGAGAGAGAGTGCAAACGAGAGAGCATTTATAAATGATAACACAAAGAACTATTAGCATTACATTGCTCGGAAATGATCATATGCAGACCAAAAGAACACTCCTGAAAATGTATGACCCGAATGACAGGCTCAGGCAGTGAACCAGTCATTCCAGTGGTAAACCCACAAAGAGCAGTTGACCTTTCGGTCCGCAGATGGACACTTCTCAACAGACAATGATCTGGAGAGTGCTCTAACTGTCTTTAAAGCAGACATTAATTTAATTCAAATGATTATAACTCATGATTAAAAATTATAAATTGTTAAATATAATTTAATAGAAGATGTGTATGTGTAGACCAGGAGAAGACTCTTCTCGAAGATTCATCACTGCAACGACAGGTTCAGTTGCTGAGCCAATGATTCCAGTGACAGTGATTCGAAAACAGTTGACTCCTGGCCAGCAGATGGACATTTTGTTCAACATATTGCTAACCTAACGCGATATACACATTATAACTGTTCTCAGTGATTTTAATTTACAGTTATAACTAGGTCGTTATTACTAATTATCAGGACTATTGTTCCGATGCCCATTTGCGGGTCTGGGAGAAGTGTTTCCGAGAATTGGACACCGGAATGACTGGCTCGGTTTCTGAGTCATTCATTCCGCTGCTCATTTTTCGGAAACACGCCTCTCTTGATCAACAAATGGTCATTTTTGTATGTTTTATCTCTATTGTGCTAAATGATCAGGGTTATTGTTCTTCCTAGTACTTATATTTGATAATATTGGATTGTCCGGCACTGTAATTATCATTTACTTTTGTTATTGTTTGGTGCACAATTCGTTTTCAATGTCCTCTGTAAATTAAGCAAAGCTATTGGTGGAGGTGATTTAGGTGGTCACACTTGGCCACCCCTGGCGTGTCCTTGATTGTTGTAAATCGCAGGATATTCCGCGGCGAAGACGGGTAAACTTATCTCCGGGGCAATGGGGCAAAACATAAGAAAATGAAAACATTATTATTATCATCATTATACGGGTAAACAATCACACATATTTGCGATGAATGATCCGAGTGTCGGAGAATGTTTAATATTAATAGTTAAAGAATTCCACATTTTTGTTGCTGTGTATGTAAAACTGTTTTCCCCGTAATCCGTTCTTATTTTTGGAGGCTTTAATTGACCGTTCGTTTTTTACCGTAAATTCAGTGTATGCGTGTCTTCTACAAATGTGAACAGATCTTTCATGTACTTCGGTGCAAGGTCGTTTAATGATTTATTTGTCATAATATTTGTTTTAATTGTCATTCTTTGCGTTAGTGTAGTCCAGCTTAATTCTACATACATTTGTTTTGACGGTGTTCGAAAGGGGACTTCTAATATTATTCGAGCTGCACGCTTTTGTAATTTTTCAAGTTTATTTAACAATGTAGGCGTGCCAGCGTAATAGACAAGACAGCAGTAATCAATATGTGAAAGGATGTATGCCTTGTAAAACAGGTTTCGCTCATCAACATTCATATATTTCTTATTTTTCTTTAACATATAGATAAGTGAAGCTATTTTGCTGCAAATTTCTCTTACGTGCTGGTCCCATGAAAGAGTGTCATTAATATGTACGCCTAAAAGTTTCGCCTCATTTACATGACTAGTTCATTAGATATTGGTATCTTAATTTCCCCATGATTTATCTGCCCTTGTTTACGCTTAGTGCTTATCATTAAAAGTTTTGTTTTCTCCGTATTTAACACCATTTTATTATTTTGACACCAATTTTCTATTACAGACATATCGCTAGTCAGTTGGTCTGTTATCTGTGGAAGTTTTTCAAAATTGCAGTGCATCATCGTATCATCGCAGTACATATCAACATTACTAGTTATTCCCATATGAAGATCGTTTACATACATGATAAATAAGAGTGGTCCCAATACAGAACCTTGAGGTACGCCTACGGCTACCGGCAGATGTCCGGAAATTTTGTCAGAAATTGACGCATATTGTTTTCTATTTTCTAAATAAGATAAAAACCATTTTAACGCAAGCTTATCAAATTGATATAGGCCTAATTTTCCTAGTAAAATATCGTGATTAACTAAATCAAAAGCTTTCTTAAAATCTATCAATATAGCGCCGACATAATCACCATTATCTATCGCAAATCTCCATTTTTCGACTATCTTAAGCAGTGCTGTTTCGCATGAATGCTTCTGACGCAAACCTGACTGAGATTCAGTCAATAAATTGTATTTACTAAGAAATTTATACAAATGATTATGTATATGTCGTTCAATAATTTTGGAAAGAACAGGTAAAATTGATATTGGTCTGTAGTTATTAACCTCTCCTTTGTTGTCTGATTTGTATAACGGTTTCACCTTAGCGCATTTCCACATTGTTGGAAACACGCCTGTATCAATACTTATATTTATATTACGTGTAATTGATGGCGCTATGACTGGTGCCGATAATTTTAAGAAATGTGCATTCAATCCGTTATGGCCCGCGGATTTATTTGTTTTTAACCGGCTACCTTCCTCGTAAACGTTATTAACAGTTATTCTCGGTATCGTAAATTCAATTTCGCTCGGGATTTTCGTTCTAACATGCGTTTTAATGTCGTCTGAAATTATGTGAGATTGCGTCTTTATGGAATTTGCGAGATCTGCCGCGATTGTAGTGAAATACTGATTGAACATTTCGCAATGTTTTTCGACGTCTTTAATTTCATTACTGTCACTATCAAGCAAAGTCAATGGCATTTTGTTAGGTTTCGGATTAATACTCTTCATTATTGTCCATATATGTGAAGGATTCTTTTTATTGTCAGCCAACGCTGTGCTAAAGTAGTTTTTCTTAGATCTTTCGATTAGCGACATTACCTTACGTTTCAACTCTTTATATTTAATCATATCTTTAGCTTTCTTATAATAATCCCTGTCCTTTATGGCCTTCAAAATTTCATCTGTTATCCATCCTGGCTGAGAGAATCGCTTTACTCTACGCTCAACAATAGGGGCATGTTTATTTAGAATGCCTATAAATGCGTCCTGCCATATATGCAGCGCTTCATCTGGGTCATTTAGCAAATCAATTATCTCCCAGTTGCAATCGGAAAGATTCTAAAGAAATTTCTGATTATCAAACCTTTTTCTGCATCTATACTTTATAGTGTGAAGACTATGTGATTTTTGTCTGGTGTTTTGTCGCGCACCAAAAACGGGATAGTGATCACTTGATCCTAAATCTCCTACACTTACTGACGTAAATTTGTTTCTCTCTGTAACGTATATATGGTCTATTAGGGTAGCTGTTTTGTCCGTAATTCTAGTTGCGCTATTGACTAATTGTTCAAGATGAAATAACTCCATTACTGATAGCCATTTTGGCGTGACTGCTTTTAGAAAATCAAAATTAAAGTCGCCGATTAGAATTATATCCGTGTTATCTGAGTATGCAGGTTCAAGTAGGGCTTCAAAATCGTCGATCCAGCTAACGGGCGAATTTGGAGGTCTATAAACGCAACATAATACAAATGATTTCGATTTAAAGGGCGTAACCTCGATCCATAATGCCTCTGTATTCGGTGATTCTAAGTCAAGTCTCCTACGATGTGACTGATTTTCGGCTATGTTTATTACAATCCCACCTCCTACATTGTTCGGTCTATCTTTCCTCTCAACATTATAACCGTGAATATCTATTAAATTGTCGGCGACGACGCCGCTTATATACGTTTCTGTTATACCAAATATTTCAATTTCTTGTGTAGTTTTCTCCATAATTATTTTTAATTGGCTTAATTTAGGCATTAAGTGTTCAATATTCCAATGCGTATACCTTTTTCCTTTAAGTTGAATGATGGGAAATCAAGGCGTTTTACTAGTTTTATAAACTTTTTGCTACATACCCATTGGTCCACATCAGAGAGGACGTTATTACTGGAATTTGTGTGTGAAAAATTAGTATTGCTTGTTCCACCACAATACCGTATGATATTAATAAAATTGAGAAAATTTACTTTATTATCATCATCATCATCATCATCATCATCACCACCACCACCAGTAGCAGCAGCACATGCAATGCTATCAATATATTCATTATCTTTAGCACTATCGATTGCATTTATTATGCTAGCACTAACAGTAGCACGAGTAAATAATTTATCTTCTATTATATTGTTTGTGTTAGCACAAGGATGTTTCGCTTTAGGGTAAGCTGTAGCAGTAGTATCGGAGGCAGTAGCAGTAGTAATAGTGGTAGCTATATTAGAGACAGTAGAAGAAACATGCGTCATTGTGACGGTTGAATCGGATGCATAGACTGGTGCAGTAGTAAATGGTGTAATTACATTGTGAATGTTTTCGATGATAGTTAAGAGATCATATCTGTTGCTGACGACCACATTATAAACATTGTCAACAATACTATTATGATTATATTTATTATCATGTGAGTTTGTAGGCAAGGAATTTGATCTTACCTTAAAATACGTGTCACCCGTTGGCACTTCTTCTTGGCCAGACTCCTAGCGCCCCGGACACCTGTTGGACTTGTGGCCATGGGCGTGGCATGTGTAACATCTCACTGGCTGGCCGTGGCGACACATGAATGACTTATGGTTAGGTTCTCCACAGTTCTTGCAACTGGCCGAAACGACGATCTGTACATAGTCATTAATACAATGTACCAGTACTGAGGCTCCGGTCCTGTTTATGTGTAGTTTATCCGCGTAGTACAGCGAGTTTTCTATAGTTCCTGGTCGGTTCTTTGAGTAGAAATGTCCGGATGTTTCTATAACGGTGAAGTCTAAAAATAGAGCCCGTACGTCCAGGTGGCGATTGAATCTGGCGACAAATTTCTGTCGTCGTGGATTGTCCGCGCGTGGCACTAGTTCACAAATATAGACTTGACAATGGGGCGCTAAACTGTGAATATCTCGCACTAATTCGTCTAATTCACTCATTTCCTCACACAGGTCACCGTCTGAGTTATTAGTCCCTGCCATCACTACCACATTTTTATAGTTCATGAGTTCGATTGAATATAGGATGTCACGGATAGTTTGAATCTTCACTCCCCGGATACACATAACCTGCACTGAGGCATGGAGCCCGCTCTCATTTATACCTTTGATAATTGACGATCCAATAATCAAGGTTTCCTTAGTAGGATCCGCAGTTTAGTGGTTAATCGGCTTCTTGGCGTTGGTGACTACGGAGATGGACTTCTGTTCTTTCTGCTGATGAACTCGCACTTCCCGTTTATTATTGCACTGTGTCACGACTTCTTTAACAATGGTTTGCCTACGCGCGTCATTTTCAGTCATATTCCCACACGGGACTGCTTTCTCTGAGTTCTCTTCATCTTTTCGCGTTTTACTGAGAGGCTGTTCATCTTTCTCATGGCCCTTTAGTACATTATTTCCTTGTGTTGCATCAACATCACAGTCACTGTTGTTTAAAGTATGTCCTTCTGTTCCTACACACATATCCCATGTTGTTTTTGCATATTCGGTCGATACCGCTAGTTCGTCTTCCAAACGCTGATTTTCCGTGGTTAGTTCGTGAATTCGTTCCTCCTTTTCGAGGAGCAGTTTGTTTAACTGTATCACCTGAGCAGCGAGTTCATTGTTCACCTTCAGGATCCAATCGTGGCAATCTGATCCTTGTACATGGATTACAAAAGTTGTTGCATATAATGTGACTGTTACATTGCACGCATTACCGCCTGATATATGTTTATTTACGCGGAAAATTAATCCATTATTCCCTTTCTTTGTACCCTCACCATATATTTGCTCACATTTATTAATCCATTTATAAATCGCGGGTACAGTTTTCAATGTTACAGTTATAGAGTAAGTGTTATATTTAATTGTAAAGTGTTCATTGTCGTCACATTTGGTGGTTTGAAAATCTATACTGGTGTTATTTTCCCTTAATTCTACATTTTCAGTCAATAAAGATAAACGCAAGGGTTCGGAATCCGCCATTTTTTTCCCCGAGCATTAACACTCCTGGTCAGCCAGGCAGTACGTAATCGGCCTAACGAAGCATTGTTAAAAGATTAACTGGCGCAGCTATGTCCGGCGTTAAAACAACATGCGCCAGAAAATGCGCAACAATCACTAATGCATTGTTTATTGCTTAGCTAAAATTGACGAAAATTTGAAATGTACTACATTATATCTACTTATATCTCACAAAATATAAAAAATGTATACGAAACAATTACACATTTATAAGCACCGTACAGTTAGAAATACGCTGGTATAAACATTATTTTCTAACTCGCACTAGAAACACTTGAAATAGGCGAACATATGCGGAGCTAAAATCTGGCGAACTGACCTGACCAGTGCAAGGCCGATCCATTTTGTACAAGGTATTAAAGAACCTTTTGAATTTTAGCGAGGCCCCTCCCATCTCTAGCTAAGCTCCACAGACATCACGATCGATCCCTGAACTCCCTGACTATCACTTTCCAGAAAACTACAGGTAAGCTGTTGAATAATTTGAAACTCATTTGGCTATGGCAGCAACCGCATCCATCCCAGTCAAAATAGTTTCAAAATATTCAACAGCATGTTTATTAAATGGCAAAAACATACAATTCGTACAACGTGTCGGACTATTAAGCGTTTAAGACGGGCTATATAGAGTCTTTCATGACGTCGTGATTATGACGTCATCCTACGCGTCACGTAGTTTGCCATGACGTCATATGATCGATGGATAAAGCTAGAAAGATTGATTCTGACAGTGGCTACACACGAAAACGATACACACGGGCTAACTTGTAGTATAAAACTTGCTGGATGACACAGTTGGATGAAAATAAGGCACTGTTCTATTTTTTGTAGCCAACATTTTGTTGCATACAATATATATTAAGTGTGTACACACGAGCAAACTTGTTGCATACTACATGTTCTATGCAACCTTTGGCTCGTGTGTACATAATTAATGTATGTTGTATACAACTTGTTGTACTGAGTATCGAGCTATAGAGATTTGAAAAATTTCGGGGATATTCCATTAACGGAAAATTTCCGGCGGCAGTGTTACAATATTTCCCGATATTTTTTGCAGAAGTTTCCGCCAATTCAACGGACTCTGTAATAATTATTCTTAGGCTTGGCGTTCCGGATCCCATGCGACGCAGACCTGCGGGTAACAAAGACTGGCTCATAAGGCCGGTGGAACTCAATTGTTCCGGTGGGGCTGTGCGACCATTGCCACTAACATTAAACTGAACGGTGTCAGCCCACGAATTGGTGTCACTGGTATGCCTGTCCATAGCAATTTCGAAGCTATGAACTTACAAGGATTTGTGACAAGACTAACTAAAGTAAGTAATTAAGAAAAATATAACCTATATAAACCACAGAGTTTGATAGATAACAGTGAGCATACAAATAATACATGACATAGAGACAGCCGATGAACTTCTAAACGTGGAGACACAGGAGGTACCACACAGATCTTGAGTCCGCAGAGGTAGCCTGCAAAGGAGGCCCCCGCATACAAGATCACTAATCAACTTAATATAAATAGAAACTCCTAGTGTAGCGAGAGCATTGTGTCTCACGCGGGCGTTACTCCTCAATGCTACTTATTGTGGTGAGAAGTAGTAGCCTCACGCGGGCGGCCATCACTGGATATCTTGCGAGAGGCAAGGACCTCATGCGGGCCTCCATCACAGGAAAATGCCTCCACGCTGAGGCGGAGGAAAAGACCATCCTAGTGAAAGATATAACTACGGTGATGCGTGCTGGTTTACGTGAAGACGGGACAAGCGATTCCCGAAGGTTTCCCAAGTCAATGGTCTTATATAGTTCCAAGATACTGTATTAGTATGTGCCGCTTTTATTTGTGCAGGCCTTCCGCTATGTCTAACCTCACTTTAGGTGTTAGAAACAAAAACTAGTTTAGGCTGCAAATGGCGGGAATCCTACCTATCTTTAGATACAGCTGTCCCACGGGTGCAGACACCCCAAGGCACCCACCTCCAAGGACAGTGCTCGTACATGTTACTTTGCCAAACATCCGAGCTTGGTGAGAACCCAGATGACGAGTTCTGTAGCCACGTAAAATATCACAGGACAATGGCTACCCTTGACACAAGCAGATTTTTAATAACCGACCTATGGTTACAGTGGGGATAGAGAAACGAATATCCACCACAAATGTCCTTCCCGAGAGGGCGTGGCAGATAACAACATCTTGCCCAGACATTTTAATGCGTTGGGTGGAGATGCGATCTCGCCTGTCACTAAGTCCTATGGAGCTAAGTATTGACCTGCCATTAGGTTTATACTCAAGTTGCCCAATATGCACTGCGGTGCGGGAGAAATATCCTAAAAGAAATATGAAATAATGATAATAATGTGTCCGCAGTGCTTCCTACATTGGTAAAGATAACTAACTACTAAGTATCCAAAGACACAGGGGGCGGGGGCAGGGGGGGCCTGTATGTGACACCGTACCTTGGCCATCACCGCTCGGAAACCTCCGATAGGTTCCCAGAGTTGGACCAGCCCGCGATGTGGATAGGGATATCCAAACAATTAAGAAGCCATTAGGCTTAGTGGAACATGAAAAGAGACAATAACTGTTATAGATATGAGGCCCTATAGGTATGTTGGCCAATTTTACACAACCTTGCCGTGGTGCGGGGCTAGATTAGCGCAACGACCAGAAAGGAGGCGTACACTATCTGTCTCCTAATGAAGAAATTGTCTCTAATGATATTAAACCTATCCTATCGAGCTGAATAGTCAGGTTTAGTCGGTAGCATGCCGGGCTAAACAGAGTTATAGCATAGACAGCGACCTCAGTGAAAGATTGTTGGTAGCGGGGGAAGGTGATGCATATATAAATGTTGCTGTATAGTAATGCACTGCAGTCCTATGTTTTCTATAAAATAAGCAAAACATATCAACAAGATGGCCGCTGGCCATATACCTAACTAACCAAGTACAAAACTGTGACAGTATACGATTTGATTAGAATAGTGGTAATATAGGTTGATAGACCTAATACGGTGCGGTTAGTTAAAACACCTTACAGTAAACAAGGATAACTATAAACAGTAATAATAAAGAAATCATAAATAGCGGTCCTAAGACCGGGACGGTACCTATTAGTCATCAGTATCTTTTACGGAAATAAATTATAATAATTAAAGATGTAATTAAAGATACCATGTATAGTTACTTGAATACTCAGTAGCCATTCTTATATAATGGACTACTATGTTACTGAAATTGTGACGTCACTATACTTGTGACGTGAGTTGACACGTTCTCTGAAAGCTGGATATGTCTCCGCATGTAGATCTCCCGCAAGACAGGGTTCCTGCATGCTGCTCCTCGATGGAAGCGGTACAAACTCAGGACAGTGAAACACAGCATAAGAAATGTTTACCGAATACTTAGTAAGTCCTACATAATAATACTGTAATGACGAAAGTTCCCGTCCGACGACGGTAAGTTAAGAAAGTTAATGATAACCCATTAACAAGAAGGGTTATTAATATAGTTGTAATTATGCATGTACATATTACAGTTGTATGGTGCGGGGTGCGTCAAATAGCTCTTGTGGCAAACAGGGCAAAGTTTACTTGGCTGCAGTCAAAACGTTAAACAGGACACACGCGACATGCAGTGCGGTGGTTGAAGGTCCACTTTTCGGCGTGGCTGGCTGATCCGGTGAGTCATCCACCGAGGAACATCGCTGCTCTACATCATGTAGTATTACATTACTGGCCCGCAATGGCTCACCACAAGAACAGTTCCTTTACAGATGTTATTTATAATTGGAACGTAATTAAGTTCTAATTTTGCCCCCAGATGGCCATCCGGGAGCTTACAAAATTCTTGGTGTGGTGAGCCGGGAACTGGTTTGGTGCGAGCTGAACTGAAAACCTCTTGGAACCGAGATGATGTGTGTATCTGTCTTCGGTGATCCGGGTAGTTCATCAGGCGATGATGCTCATGATCTACTGAAATCATCCCTTTTTATACTCATCGGAACGTAAGAACTGGATGCCTCAACCAATCAGAATTTGCTGAACCAGCCAATCAGCGCGCTATTATCTTGTGACGTGTACGCAATTATCTAAATATTACGATAGATATAGATGTGTAGATGACGTAGTAAGTCACGTGTTACACAAATCACTGATTATTTAGCTATATATATATATATATATATAGCTATATATATACACCTGTGCAAAAGTTAAGCACCACCCTATTTTTACGCACATGCGAGGGTATATTCATGT